>JAMLFY010000018.1:2059883-2157375 GCA_030441495.1 Dalbergia oliveri
CCTTACTTTATAATTCTTCAATCTTTCAAGAAATTAAACCAAATGTATTACTTAGATTTCAGAGTTTTTTTTTTCTATAGATCAAAATCTCATCATTTTTCATGAATCTTTAGCATCATACTTCAAAATATCAATCTTGCAGATTTTTAGAAAACTATTTCTAATTATATTCTTGCAAAATTTCCAGATTTCTCATTCTCTTTAAGGAATAAAAAATCTCTTCATTTACATAGTTAAATCTCTTACATCAATTACTCAATTCATGAAGCTTTCATTCCTAGCATCTTTTACATCATCAAGCTCAAACATATACATATTAAAATTAAATTTCAGATTTCACAACATAATTTTTAAGCATATATCAAGTGTTTATATTAGCAAGATAGCCAAAAAAATCACAAGGCAATAAACTAGAATCTTTCCTATCTTTTATCCAAGCTTTTTGCTAAACTTTCTCTAGCTTTTGCTTCTCTAATTCAAGCCTCAAACCCACTTTCCAGCACCTTTTTATTCTGCTGTTTGGACATTTTTGAAGTGGAAAAACAAGGTCTTGGCAAGCCTATGATGTAGAGTAAACGTTCTTGAACTAGTTTAAGTGTTTTCCTAAGCATAACCTTCAAGAACTTGAAGGTTTCATGGTGTTTCAAGAAGAAAAACATGAAGAACATGGAGGAAGAAAGAAAGGAATGTGAAGAAAAGAAGGAAAACGTGAAGCGTGACCAAGAGAAGAAAATGGCTTTCATTTCTTTTTTCCTTTTTATAAATTCATTGACTTGGAGAGAAAGTAAACAATGAAATATTTCCGATCAATTTACCTTGTATCAGTAATAGAAATATCTATATTTATTTAATTGTCATAAGTAAAAATTATTTGGATTTGATAATATCCATTATTTTTACCAGACTCAATGTTTTGGCGTATCGGTTATTATTATTTCAGTGTATCAATTATTACCATTTAATCCAATTGACATAAAAGAAACTTTACCAATTAAGATATCTATTTACCCTTATACTTATTTTATCTATGTTATTATACCAATTATAGGGTCTCATTTTATATCTCCAATTAAAATATTATTATATTAATTTTTTAATAATATTAAATTAATTTTCTTTTTTTTTTTAACAAACTCCTTATATTATTCTAATCATAACTGTATGTGTCAGAATTTTCAAAATCCCTATAGATTATTCACAATTAATCATTTTATCACAAAAATACTAAAAATTTGGTACATTCTACCCCTAAAAAAAAATTTTGTCCTCAAAATTTAGTCCTCTCGTATACTTTACTCGAATCCTCACGTATACTTCTTGGATCATTCTCTACTCAACACAATCTTTACAAGAGACAAATCTTTCTCGAAGTTATTTCACGTTTCTTTACTATTTTATATTTGGGGTAACTCAAACATTAAGCCATCCCGTAGCAAGGAGTCAAATTCCAGTATATGACTAGAATCAGAGTTGTAGTTTCAAAATTGTGGCACATGGAACACACTATGAAGCTTTGATAGATAATGGATTTGAAACTATCTGGTACGCCACTAGTCTACATGACCTTGGATCTAAAAGGACCTATAAAATGGCTTTGCCTATCCTGGCATAGACATAACTTTCAAAATATGTGCTCTCTTTCTAGGAATTCTAACGATTTTCTCCTCGTATTTCCATAGCTCTTCTTGACCTTGAGCGGTCAAAATCTTACTTTGAATTTTCTTTGCTTGATAGTCTCCAACGAGGTCTAGTCCTAAAAGGCTACTTTCACTTGATTCATGCCAACATAGAGGTGATTTTTACTTCCTTCCATATATAGTTTCATAAGGAATCACCTTGATACTTCGTGGTAGTTGTTGTTGTAGGAGGATTCAATTAATGGCATATATTTGTCCCACTTCCCAATGTTCCAGCACACATGTTCTCATCATATCCTCCAACGTTTAAATAGTCCATTTAACTTGCCTATCAGCCTCGAGATAATAAGTCATGTTGAAATAAGGTTTTCTTCTGAAAGCTTTAGAAAATCTGAAAACCTTAAGGTGAAATGCGAATCTCTATGGGATTATAACGAAGGAAACACCCTAGTCTCACCATTCCTTCTATATAAAGCTTGACCAATCTCTTAATAAATAACTTTGACTGGTAGAAGATGTGGAGACTTAGTTAGTCTGCCACTATAACCCAGATAGTACCATATCCTGATGGTGTCTTTAGCAATCTAATCACAAAGTCCGTTGAAATAGTTTCCTTTTTCCATTGGGAACCTCCTCGAGTTGTAGTGTACTTAGTGGCTTCTAATGTTCTATTTTCATCTTTTAGAAGTCGAACACTTTGAGACCATTCCTGCTACATCCACCTTTCTCTTTGGTTGCCATAACATCTTCTTAATATCTCTATGCCTTTTGTAACTCCTAGGTGTACTAAAAATTACGCCATGGGCTTCATTCAAAATACTATGACAAAGCTCCCTTGCTAGATATGCACACTTGATTTTGATATCTTCATATCCTATGTCCACTCTTGTGCAAATCCTCTCTACTCTTAACCTTGAGTTGAGGCTATGGTTTTCTGTAATTCAATCTTCTTGCTGAGCTTGTAAAATCTCCTCCTTAATGTCACTTATGATCCTATCTGACCCAAATATACACTTCTAGATCTTTCTTCTATCCCCAACTTAGGATGTTGGAAAATCTCTTATGACTCTAATTCCTTAATTATCCAAGAAATGCCCAGGGTTTTTCTCCTGAAGGCATTTGTTATCACATTTGTTCCGCTTGGACGGTAGTTCAAGTCAAGCCCTAGTCTTTAATGAACTCCATCCTTTTGCCATTGCCTCATGTTTTCCTTTTCTAATCTAAGAAATACTTGGGATTCTTATGCTTAGAAAACACCTCACACTTTACTCCGCATAGACGACATCTCTAGATTTTCAAAATGAACACTATTGCTACCAATGCGAGACTATGTGGAGGGTGGTTCACCTTATGCAGCTTTAGCTATCTTGAAGCCTAAGCCACCAACTTCCTGTCCGCCCAAAAAGCACCTAAGCCTTTTCCTGATTCAACTCAATAAACTTCAAATGGACCATGTGTGTTTGACAAGGCCATTATAGGTGCAATGATCAACTTCTACTTGAGGTCCTGCAAATTCCTATCATGTCTTACTATCCTTGTGAAAGGTACACTTTTTGGTTTAGCCTTGTTAAGGGTAAGACTATTTAGGCGAATTCCTTGATACACTTCAGTAGAAATCATCTAATTCCAAAACTTCAAATTTCCATGATAGCAGTTGGTTTTTCCACTTTAGTACATTTCAATCTTTGCTGGGTTCACTACAACTCCTTCCCATGATGCTACATGACCAGAAATCTTATTTCCTATAGCTAGAATTCACACTTGGATAGATTGGGATGAAGAATCTAATTCACTGTTTCTAAGATACTACTCATGTCCTTCCTTAGTCCTCAAATAGATGAGAATATCATCTATAAAACAATCACGAACTTGTTGAGAAAAGGTTGGAAGATTCAATTCATGCAATCTATGAGTATTATTGGGGCATTAGTCATCTTTAAAAGATGTCACTATATATCCATAATACCCATAGCCTACTTAGGAATATCTTCTTCCTGAACTAGAATATGGTTGTATCTCAATCTCAAATCAATCCTTGAAAATATTATCACTCCCTTCAATTTATTCATGAGATCATCACTCCTTGGAAGAGGATACTTGTTCTTGATCGTCCCTTTATCCAGTTGCCTGTAATCAATACATAGCCTCATGCCTTTGTCCTTTTCCTTCACTAATAGCACAGGAGCTACCCATGGTGAGACACTGATTCGAATAAAATGTTTACTTAACATCTTATCAATCTACTCCTTCAATTATGCCAATTCTAAAGGAAACATCCGTAAGAGTTATTGAAATTAGACCCGTTTCTGCCAATTCAATAGAGAACTACATCTTCCTTTGTGTGGGAAATACATACATCTTCAAAATACGTCAAAGTAATCTCGAACTACCGATATTTATTATAATTTCTTGTTTACCTTCCGTCACCACTAGGCAACAACATTATGTATCCTTGACTACCAGGTCTTCTATATCCGTCCTCTTGAATGGGTCTCTTTAATAGTGCAGCATCTTCATTCATAGAAAAACATGTCCCTGTTGTTGTGGCCTAGATGAGAGGTGATCCCTAGTTGGACATTTGCTAATCTTGTGACTTGGCTTCCTGCATTGATAACAAACATACTGTCCAGCTAAACATGGTTTATCATCATGATTCTTTCCATATTCTAAGCATTCCTTGTCATTCGATGATTTCTCTGGTGCTACTTTTCCATTCCATAGGAAAATCCACTTTGTAGGCTTGGACCTTATGCCATGTGGTGCTAGCCTTCCTTAAGCCATTGAAGCTTCAGTTGTACTCTTCCACTAGAGCACTCTTGTTCACCAATATAGCGAAGTCCCTAATTTCCACTAGTCCCACCATTGTCAAAAGGTCAACCCTAAGGCTTCCCTCACACTTAACACATTTCCAAAACACATTTCCAACTCTTCATTAGGATTACTGATAAGTTAAAACTGATCAAACTTTGCAGTGTACTCTAGCATCATCATGTTCCCCTGGTGTAGCTTTATGAATTTCCAATTCCTTAGCATTTCTGATGGAAGGAAGGAAATACTCCTTGTAGAAAACATCCTTAACCAAAATTCCAAATCATTTCAACATTCGCCTCCTAAACTATCGTTCTAGTATCTATCCACTAGTAATCATCGTCCTCATCCAACACCTAGGTAGCACAACCCACTTTCTAGAGTCCTTCACTTGCTTCTTCAAAGGTCCTTCTCCATTACTTAATCCATAATTCTGTCTTATCTAGGTTTAGGTTCCGTAGAATTAGAGTGGTTTATGCTCCTGGAAAACTGCAAATATTCAGCTTTTGCATCCTCGCACTAGTGTTCATCATTTAGTTTGCAGCATTGCTTCCTTCCTAATTACCTAGGTTGTATTCCAAAGATCACACCTAACGTTTGCAACTTCCTTCTCAGGCACCTCATCATCATTGCTATTGCTAGTCCTACTACGCCTACCAAAGTCATTAGTCTCCTATCACACCAACCAAAAGGCATTGAGTTGATTAGGCTCAATATAATGCTAAGCATGATAGTTACTAACTACTTCAAAAGTAAGCAGTCATGCATATAAACTTCTACATTTTTATCTCAGAGATAAAATCCTCCTGCATGACACTAAAATTTCAGAGTATGCTTTAGAAGCAAGTCAGACCATCCCCAAACTCTAAAGGAGACTACTCTATACCATAAATGTAACACCCTTCACACCATAAGGCTATGCTTAAGCCATAACCTTATAATGAGCAGTTGTTACTTGTTATTTCTGCTTGACCTTTTAGGAGTATATATATATTACATATGAGCCTGCTTTTCTAGACAAACATAAAATGTTCTTTCTCTGAAGTCGTTAAATTTGAACATAAATAATATATCAAAATACATAATTGTATTATTCGACAACAAAGCAACATCATATATAACTCTGTCAAACCCTTACCCTGGTTCACGCAGGAACCCTCTAGTCTAGGTAGGGTACTACTCAACATTCACTAAAGAAAATAAAATAAACTGACTGAATTCTCTATCATCGGTTCATCAAAAACGTTGGACCATAATACCAGTACCAGTTGAGAATTCCACGAAATAATCATCAACATAGCAATCTATAAACATATGATAATAGCAGGAATGAGAATCAAAGATTCCCATAGGAAAAATAATAGTATACTACACAGTGATATTTGACATAACATTAAAATAATTAAAGTATCTTCAATTTCTTTTGAAATATCGAGCTTGCTTATCCACTTTAATTATTAAATACAGTATTATGAGTACACTTATGCTTGAGAATATAAAGGTCATAGGATTCGTAAGATAATTGCTCAGTATTCTGGTTATTTCAGAATAATTATTTGGTTTGTTTCATTACTTCTTGGGTACAATCTTATTATGAACTTTAAGCTTGAGAATAAAGCTCATAGGATTTCTAATATACTTCTCATCCAATGTATTTCTACCTATGTAACACCTCGTGTTACATTCTGATATAGTTCACTTGTTGTAGTACCTCATACTACAACCTGATATAATCACTCTCTGAATCCATGAGCTTCCCATTAAGCAATTAATATTACATAAGGCGTATATCTTCAGTTTTCTTTCTTCATATGAAACTCTATCATTTATTTAGAAAATCTCTTAATTATGAAGTACAATTTCTTCTTCATAGTTTTATATCTCATACTTTTGCTTTGAAATTTTCTTGAAATCTCCTTTACTCTTGTGAGATTTTCTCTGTTAAGTCTCTTGAATTCCTAGACTTTCTCTTCTTGAATTCCTGTGAGACTTTTCTCTTGAAAATCTCTTGAATTTCTTATGAGATATTCTTTTTAGATTTTCTAAATTCTTATGAGATTTCTGTTAAAATCTTCTGAAGTCTTATGAGATATTCTTTAAAAAATCTTTTGGATTCTTATGTGATTTATCGGTAAAATCTACTAAACTTTTTATGAGATTTTTGTGGAAGAACTATTTTGAGATTTTCTACAAAGTCAAGCAAACTTTTGTGAGACTTTTCTTAAAGAAAATAGTTCAACATTTACTAGATTTTCTTTAAAATCTATTAGACTTATGAGATTTTTCCTGAAAGTCTATTAACTCTGATAGCTATTTCTATAAAATATATTATTCTATGATGAGATTTTCTCAAAATCTCCTAATCTTTTATGAGATTTCTTCACAGTAGAAACTTATAGAACTCCTTACTTTATAATTCTTCAATCTTTCAGGAAATTAAACCAAATGTATTACTTAGATTTCAGAGTTTTTCTTCTATAGATCAAAATCTCATCATTTTTCATGAATCTTTAGCATCATACTTCAAAATATGAATCTTGCAAATTTTTAGAAAACTATTTCTAATTATATTCTTGCAAAATTTCTAGATTTCTCATTCTCTTTAGGAATAAAAATTCTCTTCATTTACATAGTTAAATCTTTTACATCAATTACTCAATTCATGAAGCTTTTCATTCCTAGCATCTTTTACATGATCAAGCTCAAACATATACATATTAAAATTAAACTTCAGATTTCACAACATAATTTTCAAGCATATATCAAGGGTTTATATTAGAAAGATAGCCAAAAAAATCACAAGGCAATAAACTAGAATGTAACACCCTCCCAATTACCACAGTCTCTCGAGTATTGACATAGTAATTAGCAAAGTATTACTACGTTCTTGATCAATACTAGCCAGAAATTTCAGTGAGAAAAGAGTTCTAATACATATATTGCCACAACCATATTCACATACATTAACATCATGTCCAAGTTACAATATATACATCATAATAAAAGACAAATATGAAACAACCCCTAACTAGTCAAAACTCTATAGCAAACGAGGCTAGACCCCCTACCGAATACCTAACCTGCTCAAATATTCAACTCGACAAGATATCATATAATACAACGGAGCAAAAGAAAACTAATAATACATTGGTCTCCAAGCTGGTAAAGCCCTAACACTACACTCCTGCTATGTACATGCCAACAGTCTCTGAAAGTCTCGTCTCCTCCTCCAGGGAAGCTTGGCCATCGGTGCGATGACCTCACCTCCACCAAGGGCGTCCTGGGCCCTTGGGAGGGTCCGAGTCGGACGAGGGGGACGAAGGAGCAGGGTGCGTCTGGCGGGTGTGCGGGTGGGGCAAAGGGAACCTCAAACACATCAGGATGTACTATCTGGAGAGGCATACCCTCGTAAGGGAAGGTGAGGTCAAAGTCTGCGGCAAAGACTGAAGTACTAAAGGAACAACTGAAAAACATATAGATACGAACTGGGAATAACTGGGCGTCCAGGGAGTCCAATGCCGGTCGTATTGCCACACCCATTGTGGCGAGTCAAAGAAAAATACCAGGGACGACATCTGGCGGATTGAACAATACAATACACATAGCAGAGATGAGAATATTGTAAAATTCTCAATAGGGTAGTTTCCCAGAGGCTACACATAGTACAGATAAGAAGTTCATGCATATACAATATTCATATAAAGGTCATAAATAGCAATCCAAAAATATATAGATTGCGAGAACTTAGAATGGCACCACGTAGTCAATCAGGTACTATTATGTACAACCATAAACTCAATTCCACGTATTTTTCTCAATTTCTCAACATAGGGAAGGCTTAGTTTCACATAGAGCCACATCCACATTTAATAATTTCATAGAGGACAATAGACTGCTAGGACATGAGCTCTTTCCTATTCGTGATCATCGGACTTCATTTTTTCCATTTCCAAATCACACACAGTTCTATTCCTAACCGATATGTCTACCGACTTATAATTTTCTAGGGAAGTCCTTACTTTTGCCTTCCCTCTCTATCCTCTCTAAGCCTTGTTTTCTTTTTTCCCATATGTTCAATATGCACAGCATAATGTGTACATAATATTTCTATGCGCTCTCACATAATAGCATCATATACTCCTTTTTCTTTTCTCAAAAACATGTTTACCTTACAATTAAATATTCAATTATATTAGAGGTTCATGAATAAAAATTGAAACAATTAGTGGGCACTCATATGCCATAGACTTGGAATAGACATCATACTATTATGAAGTTTCAGCCATTTTCACATTCTAGCACCTTGGCAGAATTTCTGTTCTAGGTTCAACAGTTAATTGGTGTATTCAAACGGCCATCCCAAGAGTCACAAAAATTATATATGACATTTCAATGTGTCTAGAATAACCTGTAAAAATTTCAGGACAATCAGAGTTCTATAATTACTTCAGCAAAATATACAAATCTAGTGGTCAGGGGCCACCAATTCACAGGCCAGATACGGCTTCCTACAATTTTTAACCCTAGAAATTGATGGAACCAATATGCAAGAAAATTTATAGTGACACTTAAATATGTTATTAGCTTTGTGTAAAAATTTCGTGAGCTATCTCAATCAATTGCTATGATAATAAAATTGGACAAGTTTATTACTTCTGTTACAACATCAGGACAGCATCAGATACATTTCAGTTCTTGATTTTTTTGAGGCAATAAACCTTAAAATTAACACCTAAGAAAATTCATGTAGTTAGTTTAAGATGTCCACTACAACATATAATTTTTGTAGATCATCTAATTACCCAGAAATATACCAGAAAATTCGGGCATAATTACTACTTACAGAACAACTAGAAATCCAACAGCCTAGTCCAGATTTCCTTTAGTGAAAACCCCTTTTAACACTATCCAAACCCACCACCAAAATTCATACATCAATAAAAATACATCATCAACCAAATACAATCAAAATTTTGAAATAAAACCACAGAACAGTTAGCAAAAATTTCAAGAGAAAGGACTATAGAAAACCCTACTCTTGAAGGCTAGTCTATCTTTGTCTCTAGCTTGCTTCAAGATGAGAGTCCTCCACTCCAGACTCCCAAAACACCTTCAAACCCTCCTCTGACCAGTTGATATAATCCAAACTCCATGAATCACGCAAGAAGGATCTACCAAGATTGGAAATCACAAATTCAGCACGAAATTAACACAGATTAATCTCTACGCTCAGGTCTCGGAATTCGACGATTCAAAAGCGGAGGAAACTGACGTTCCGAAACACAATTTAGGCTCAAGAATCACTGAAATCTGAATTGTATATCTTGAGATATGGACGAGGGTTAATGGACGTTTCTGTTAGAAACAATTGACGTGAATCATGACAAGAACGGAAAGAATGAACAAGGCGCCACAATCAAGGGATTGATAAGCCTAGGAACGCCACAAGGATGAGCACCCTTGATAAGTTCAGAATTCTATGAAGAACCAAGAGAGAGCAAGTCTCACACTTAACAAATATGATCTGAATCTCCTTTTTCAAAAGTTAGGGTTTGCCTTTTATAATGGGCAACGCCTTACAAGTTTGCTTAGACCTAGCCCAACAGCTTACTAATTCAGCCCACCACTATTAGTAAACTAAAACAATAAAAAAAAATAAATAAATAAGAATGTTCAGCCTATTTTAACATGTGCTAAAAAAAAGAAAACTAAGACTAGCTAAATGGGCCTTATTTCAAGCTTAAATACAAGATTTGAACCAAACATAGACACAACCTTTATGCTCCATTTTACCAATTTGGACTCAAGAAATTAGATGGAGAAATTGGGCTTGAATTGAATACAGCCTCAAGCCTCCATTCCTTCAATTTGCATTAAGCAATTCACCATTTTGGGCTTCAAGTCTTCCAAATTAGGGGCAGCCTCAAGAATTGTTGCTACAACTTGTTGCAATGCCTCCTTTGCCTTCCTAGCCCTTCCTCTTGTCATAGGTCCCCCAAGTCCTTCAAGTGCCTTGTTGTCCTTGCCATTAGTCGTGTCCTCATTACCAGTGATGGATGAGGTGAATATGATGAGGTTTGGAAATTCTAATCGGTTGTATTGGTAGAGATTGAAGTGTAGATAAATTTTAGTGAAGGAAGGTTTAGGTTTTGATGGCTCTAAGCTAGGGTTTATGGAATTTGAAAGCCAACTCAAGCTCTTGGCTATGGAGGAACCAACCTGCTTCTCTCCTGGAATGGCCGAATTCTCTCTTGAATTTGGAAGAGAAAATGGTGACTAGGCTTCTTATAATAAAGCATGTAAGATATTTAACAAAATAATCATTACTTATGTCATAAAGCAACAATGGATGACTAAGATTAAATCTTGGATTCCAAGATTAAATCTTGGCCTTCCACATGTCTTAATTAGATAAATATCACTTATTTGTGTTGATGAAAATATCTTTCCGTGTTAAAAATCACACACCGAAATCTCACCGAACGGATAAACACCTTACCCGATAAAACCGATATTGCCTGAAAATTATTTCTAAGCATAAAGTTTTCATTCCCACACATATCTAACCAAATTCCCATATTTTCCTAACTTCGGCACCTCCCTCCAGAATCTCCATTTGGTTTCGGGGGCCAGCGCAAAACACTATTCACAATTTTTTTTTCTCTACTCATAGAGTCATGTTCATCATAACTACGTCTGTCAAAATTCTAATATTTCTATTAACCATTCCTCAATCAATTTCTAAAGAAAAACTAGGATGTTACATAGAATCTTCCTACCTTTTATCCAAGCTTTTTACTAAACTTTCTCTAGTTTTTTCTTCTCTAATTCAAGCCTCAAACCCACTTTTCCAGCACCTTTTTATGCTGCTTTTTGGACATTTTTGAAGTGGAAAAACAAGGTCTTGGCAAGCCTATGATGTAGAGGTAGTGTTCTTGAACTAGTTTAAGTGTTTTCCTAAGCATAACCTTCGAGAACTTGAAGGTTTCATGGTGTTTCAAGAAGAAAAACATGAAGAACATGGAGGAAGAAAGAAAGGAATGTGAAGAAAGGAAGGAAAATGTGAAGTCTGATAAAACCGAGAAGAAAATGGCTTTTCATTTCATTTTTTCCTTTTTATAAATTCATTGACTTGGAAGAAAGTAAATAATGAAATATTTCCAAAATCAATTTACCTTGTATCAGTATTAGAAATATCTATATTTATTTAATTGTCATAAGTAAAAATTATTGGATCCGATAATATCCATTATTTACCAGACTCAATGTTTTGGTGTACCGGTTATTACCATTTCGGTGTACCAATTACCATTTCGGTACCCGATTGACATAAAAGAAACTTTACTGGATTAAGATATCTATTTACCTTTATACTTATTTTATCTATGTCATTATACCAATTATAGGGTCTCATTCTATATCTCCAATTAAAATATTATTATATTAATTTTTTAATAATATTAAATTATTATTATTTTTTTACAAACTCCTCATATTATTCTAATCATAACTTATCTTCGGAATTTTCAAAATCCCTATAGAATATTCACAATTAATCATTTTATCATAATAATACTAAAAATCGGGTGTTACATTTAGGAGTTGATCTATGGTGTAAATGTGTTAGTTTGAGGTTGAAAACTTGGATGAATGTCAAGAATAGAGCTTCTTGGATATGGAGGAGGAAGAAGAAGGAAGCTTAGAATTCTTGAGAGAATGCAGAATTTTTTTGAGCAATCTTGAGCAAGACAACTCCAAAAAAGCAAATGGTAAGGCAATGATGTTTGTAAGTGCATTATTTATTGAAAAAAAAAACTAAATCATGAGGTGATGGAGGGCATGGAGTCTCAGCCTTGTTTGGGCATAATGGGGGACAATGTGGATTCTTGATAAATGGTAGGACATGAAGGATAGTTTATTTAATTAGGTAGTGAATTATGAATTTGCAATTTAGTATAAATGGTAAAAATCAAGTGTTTAGGATTTACCAAGACAAGGTAAAAGAGTAATCTTATACTAGTAATAGAGTTAATTTGAATTGAGTTGAAAATCAATTAGTAACATAAGTCCTAATATTAAGACAAAGAAAGAAAATGCACTAGATTTATCTTAATCTTAACATTATTGAGTTTATATGAGTCCTTGTAATTAAGAAATGAAATGAAATTTTCCCTAAACAATTCTTAGGCTCTAATTACCTCAAGTTATTATTTTTAACCCAAGATTAATGAAAGAAATCAATTTGAAATGAATTACAGCCTAATATTGCCTTAATTACTTAAGTGAACGTATTAAGCACTAATTAGGGGTAAAAAAGTAATTTCACAAATTACCTGAAAATTTCCAGATATTACATAGTACAAACATTTTAGACTTCCGGGTGATAACAGGTTCAAAGATTACTCAATGTCGTTATAAATTACCAGAGGTAATTTGGTAATTTTACGTACGGTAAAATTGGAGTTGAGATTTTTATCTCAATATCAACATATCACGAATAATTCCCTTCAAACATAAAACTAAACCTTTGAGGATAGCCAGAATTGGCTATTTTCGATTTCAAAGCAAAAATGACCTCAGGGACATTTTTGTCATTTTGCACACGGAAAATAAGGATTTGTGATTTTCGCATAAATTGCTATCCAAGTCCCATCTATTGTTACTCTAATGTTAAAATTCCTAATTAAGGATTCTTTGACCTCAAATCTCGTGTGAAAATTACCTGGGGGTATTTTGGTAATTTTGCACAATAGGAAAAATGGGGCGTACAATCATCATTGCCATCCAATCACAAGCCATTTTCGACACCCATATGCCTATAAATATCAAGCTCTTTTCTCATTTTTCTTCTGCACTAACTCATTTGAGTTCTCTCTTCTAAACCCGCAAGCCTTTGGCCATGAAAAGCAAAGCTAGACATTCTCATAGTTCAAAGTTTTGCTCTTCATTCAAGATGGGAAGAAGAGTAGGAATAGGAGTAGGATTAGAAGAGGATTAGAGTAGAATTATAAGTAATTCTTCATTCCAATGGACGAACCTTTTGTGTCTTGAACTCTTAAGGAGAACTTTGAAAGAAAGATTAATAGTTCTTCATTATAATAGAGGGACCTGTGAGTCTTGTGCTATTCAAGTGAACTTGGAATTGAGAATGAATGTTTGACCTTTAATTATGTTATGTTTATATGTTGTTGTTCATGTGTTGTTTGTAACACCCCAAAATTTATTTTAAAAATTTTATTTAGACTTTATTAATCTGAACTTCGTGATTGATAGTGTTAGTTGAGATAAGATCAATTTGCTTAAAAAAAAAACCATGAATAGTGATCCTAGGCCTCGTAGGCCCATCAAGACCACTGAAACCCTAGAATTAGGACCTGGAAAATCGAAACTAAGAAAATATAGGACTAAGATTAGCAAAGGTTAAAAATGAGAATTTTAGACTTAGAATTGAATTTCATTAATGTCCTTTTATGGGAACGGTATTTTACCCGTTCAGTAAAAAACGATATGTAGTTTCATACACTGTATGAAACTTGCAATGTCAAACTTGCCACCTAATGTGAGAAGTGTATGGCTCAAGAAAAGCCACATTATTTCCTTTTTCCACTAGCCAATAGAAATCTTACAAAATTTCATCTATTTACCTTATGGAAATAATTTTGTGGTTGAATAAAAAGCCAACACACAACATGTAATAAATGAAGAAAAATCAAAATTCTCATCATTCTCTCATGTGAAATCTCAGCTAGCACCTTATCACATAGTTACCTTCATTTTGTTCTCTTCCAAACCTCATGAACTTGCTCAAATATGCATTTATAACCCCAAGAACTAATGATTTAAGCACAAAACCTAGTCTATGTCTTGAAATATTCATATAAACCTCCATCAAAGAATTTATATCACACTTTATCATCAAAGAAGAACTAATATATCACTGCCTATGAAAGGGTTTGGATGATTTGGTTGAAGAATTGGTGGAGAAACACTAGAAAAATCAAAACAAGAGCAAAAGACTTCTAACAACAAGTAGGGCTTTCTTTAACCTCTTTTTCTCAAGACTAATTATGAAATCTAGTTGAACAATTTGGCTTGAGATTTTCAGTTTTACTGAATATATTGATGTGTTTAATTTGGTGAAGTGTTTGGATGTTGTTAGAAAACTTTTTTTCTCAAAAAATGTGTATATTGTGTTGCTTGAAACTCAATTTCAAGCAAGGTCAAATTTCATGATTCTTCTGAGATGTTATTTTGAGCCAAAATTTGTATATGATGAAGGTAACATATGAAAGTGTCTCCATTAATTTTTATGAGCTTTTCAAAACACTTTTGCTAAAAATTCAAAATAGAATAGGTCAAAGTTTCTGCCTACATAGTCCATTATAGAGCACTGAAATTGTCTAATTTGATTACCATACCAAATGATCAAATTTTAAACTAAAATTTTCCAGATGTTAAGGACATCTTGAGGTCCAAACCTAAATTTTTGTAGAATTTTATCTATTCACTTGATAGGGTATAAAAATCAAGATTTTGGTGTTGGCTTAAGCTAATGTTGACCTTGAATTTGTGAAATTTTAGTCACATAGCTAGAGACCTTATTTTTAACACCCTAATATTTAACCCTATATGCCTAGGACGTATCAAGATTAATTATTATTTATTACTTCCTTAAAAATTCATTTGTCAAATTACTTAGCAAAAAAAATAGGTAAATTTTTTTTTAAATATGTAAAACAAAATGCGAGTCGTGTTACTAACATGAGCGAAACGTAAAGCAGCAAAGAAATTAAACATACAACTGAAAGCAATAAAGAACACATTCATTCATAGAAACAAAAGCCATAGTATATTAGGAAACATAGTTTGATACATCAACTGAAATATAAAAACATAAAGTCATACACTTATAAAATGGGAGAGCTTGTAGTACATAAAACAAGAAAATACATAAACAAAAAGGAAAACATAACAGCAAGTCAGGGAAGCCCCAAAAGATCAAACCCCAGCTATAACTACCCCTCCTTTGAAAACTAATGATGACGCGATCCTCAGCGATGGGGAGATGTATCCCACAAGCTCGAGCTCCTCGTTCGTGGCCCAACAAAGAGGGGCGTAGGCATGCGAGCGGGGAACAACATGACCACCTCTGTGGGCACTTCTCAGCTGTCGTACTCACCTCGCAAGCCTCGGCTGGCAGTCCTCGCTGCCCACCCACGTCCATGGGTACAGAGGAGCCAAACCCTCCAAGTAGATGTAGGTAGGGAGTCCTCGACAAGTCGACCCAAGTGTGTGGTATGAGTGGGACATACTCCAGGTAGTCTCTACCTTCTGAGGATGATGGACGGGCGCGGTGGTCTTCTCGTCGTGGGGTAAGTCCTCTCAACAATCAGGTCGTCGTACGGTGAGGTAGAGTGAAGCGAAAGCTGGAAACTGATGCGCGCAGGCGTTCCATGTATGCAAAAATGTGGACAGTACATCGACCCTCGAAATGATATGACTGATGCTCTGGGTCGTAGTGCACCTCCCAATCGGCGTATCAACGAAGATCATGAACGACGCCATCGAAGTCTGAAGACGTAACGGGAAAAGAAGTAAAAGGTGAGAATCTTATGAAAGAATCTCAATAGGGAACCCTCCTACACTAATGTCATCGTCTACGTCTAGAGGTTTTATAAAAGTAATTATCCAAGGTCCATGTCTTTTATGATGAATCTTAATGCATGTGTGCAAGCATAGCAAAATATGAATGCATGGCAATATCTTATGCAAACAAACCAATAAGACATGTCATCAATAATTATACCTCATATAAGTGGCATGTAACTTCTCATGATCAACCTTTCTCTTCTCAACCTTGTGACATAAGGGTATCAAAAATAGTAACCGCACCCCTAAAACTACGCTATGAGCTCATACCTCAACTAGTCGTCACTAGTTCTTACTTATCCTCTTGATAAACGTAACATAATCACAATAATCCCGACTTTTAGAGTATGGGTAGGGGGCCTAAAGATCACCCATCATGGGACTTTTTCCTTCTTCGAAACGCATCAACTGGTTAAGGCCAGTGACTTTGTCCGCTTTGGCAAGCTAATGTCGATGCCCTCACGGTTTTACCTTCTCCTCACCATCAGGAGAAGTACATCTCGGTCTGTGAAATGCATCAAGGTTAAGACTAGTGACTTTGTCCGCTTCGGATAGCTCTACGACCATACCCCCATGGGTTTACTTTCTCCTCTCTAGGAGAAATGCGTCACGACATGTCACATTCAAAATCTTTCTTTTCTAAACTTCTTTTAAGTCCCTCAAATTTGACGGAAATTCGACAACACAAAGTTGTACACCGAATTCCTCAAATTTGAGTCATGCCACATAACTCATTCAACTCATGCCATCTCATTCATTGTCTCAATCAATCAAATCTTTAAAAGTCATTTAAACATATTCATTCATCCCATCATCATCTTATATCCATATGCATCTCAATCATAGCAAGCCGTATCATTACATCCATTATGTCATAGTTCACACAATCTCATGCATATAACATTAATACTTTTAGTATAACATAGATAACTATTCACTCGGTCACTTACCCTCACGTCATATCTCCTATCTTGCAATGTCTTATGCTTTGACGTTTATTGGTCTTAATCTTTTATTCAATTATCCTATACCCATTATAAACCTCTATACATCTAAATGATTACTACTAGTAATTCTCTCTAATTTTTATGCTCTTTAACTCTTCCAAACAGCATGGCATAATTTAGGAGGTTATTATTATTCGATTACGGGTTCTAGATTCTATGTCTTTGACCCTTTCTAAGTTCCGTCTTCGCCTAAGGCTCTATATTCAATTCCTAAACCAATTATTAGGGATTCCTACACATATCCACTAATTATTAACCATTTTCCTTAAGTTCAATTATGCTGAAACAGAATTTACAATTTTTGTATCTAAGTGTTCTAGAATTCTCATTTTAAGTCCTTTCTAGTTACTTATTCTTTCCTAACTTCCCAAATTTGGTCCTTGCTTCACTCAAACATAATTTTACACATTTTAACACCATAAAACAGAATTAATACAGTGGCCAAAGGAACAGGGCAGAACCAAAATGATATAGGTCACATAATCACATAATTTCATGATTTAAATGCATATAAGTTGCTAGTTTTCTCTTGGAATAATTTTAGGAACTCAAAACTCTTTTAGAAACCAATTCATCTCATTAAAATCATATAAATTTAGGTGAGGTCAGTAGCTAAATTATTTTGTTCATGAAATAGATTTAAAACATAAAATCTTATTCATAATATTCTTTAAGTTCACCTAAGCTTAGAAAAATTCCAAGACATAGGCTATGGGCACTTATGATAACTCATATCAAGTCCATCATCATCATCACAAGGCCAAAATGGCATTCTTGAAATGCTTCCATTTCCTAAAACTTTACTTGTGATACTTGGGCAAGTCTTTGAGCTCTAGGTATTTAGGTGATGACATAAACATAAACATGCTATGCACTTTATTACTCTTCATTATAAAGTAAAGTGAGAGCATAAAATAAATATGAGATGCAACTTCATTATTATCTTTAAAGATTAAGTGATGACTTGAAATATAAACATGAAATGCAAGCTTGGAAATTAAAACATGATAATGCAAGTTCATTTATTTATTCTTGAGAGCTTAGTGATGGCATCAAAATAAACATGATATGCAAGGCATAAACTTAAACATGAGTGCAAGTTTGTTTTATCTTAACTAGAGCTCTTGCAAGACTTTAGAGGAACATCACAACCTTAACCCAATATGTATCTTAACAACATAAAGTGAGCTTTAGAGTTCTTAGCACCAAGTCTTCAAAGAAGTCTTTGGTTTGAACTTCATCATCAAGCTCAAGAAAATGGACTAAGAAATAAACATCAACACTTATCAAACAAACATAAAAAGAACTACTCATATTCTTCATTTTATTGCTCATGGGCTTCAATCTAGAGTAAACTCTTAGAATGGCCGACCAACTTTAAGGTTGGCAAGGGTAAGCTTAGAGCTCTTTGAAAACATAGGATTAATTTTCTTAAACAAAACTTTTAGTGATCTACTTAACATTTTTATCAAACTTTGTTCAACTAAAGAAAGGAAACGAAATCATAGGAAGAAAAGGAAGTGAAAACCAAAATCTTGCACAAGGAAAAAGAAAAGGAAACTGAAGCATGTATGGTCCAAGACCAAGTTTTCAAGCTTTAGAGATTTCTCACATGGCATCACAAGACCATTATCTTGAAACCTCATCATCAAGCCAAAGTTTTTCTTATCTCTAGGCTCTAAGGTCGAAGATGAAAGGAGGAAAAGGAAAAGCTTGAAAACCAAGAGAAAACTAGAACTTTTCTTAAGGAAAGCAAGTAAAAATTTGAAAATAAACCCCTACCAAAGAAAGTCTTGAAAGAGATGAAAGCTTGTTTTCTTGATGAAATGAGAAGACAAAATCTTCTCTTGGATGATGATGTGAATTCAGCCAAGAGGATCTCAAGGAAGATGTAAGCTTGGAAATGGAAAGGTTTAGTGTTTGAGAGGTGGTTTGAGGTGGGGGAGTGGTGGTTCAAGGTTGTTTGTGGTGGTTTGTGGTGATGGAAAGGTTTCTTTAGTGGTGGAGGAAGAAGAGCAAGATGAAGAAAATTTGAGAGGAAAAAGAGAAAATTACAAGAAAGCTTAAACTTGGCAAATGATCTAAAGTGTAACCAAGTTCTCTAAGGCTTGGTATTTATAGAAAATTAAAACAATGGGGCTGCCAAGGGAGAGAGGAGGAAGGTTCAAGAGGGAATGAAGGAAGAAAATATCTTCAAAAGCTTATCATTCAAAGACATGGTTAGAGGTATGGCTAGGTATGGGCAAGGCATGGCTTAAGGCATGGTCTTTGAGTGAAACAAAATCAACATGTGGTATATTTCAAAGGGTATGTATTCGGCCAGATTTTCCAGCCAAGGGGAGGAAGAATTTGTTCATCTAATTGTGATTTAATGATGTGTTTAGGTGTTTCTTTGATTAAGGTTTTGATTAGGAGTTTGTAAGAAAGTGTTTAGGTGAGCTAATGGTTAATTAAGGTTGTCAAGACTTGATTTAGGGGTGGTCTTGCTAGATTAAAAATTAAAAACCATTTTTTAGTCAAATTAAATCATAGACATAATTCCTTGATTTAAGGAATTGGAGAGAATTACTATTCAAGATTCCATGACTAGGTATCTTGAATCAAAGAATGAGATTAGAGTTTAACTAAGCAATCTTAGGTTCTAATTAACCTTAATAAATCATTTTGACTCTAGATTAATTATCAAAATTAATTAATCTTCGATTAGAGCCTAATATTGCTTAGGTTTGTTAATCACATCATTAGGCTCACGTATGCTGTTCTAGGGCAAAATGGTAATTTTTCACTAAAGCCTCGAGACCTCCCATGCCCACTAACCATCACAAATCACTCAAAAACATCATTCAGAACTTTCGGCTCGGCGGCACCTTTACCCACATAAAACGCTCAGGGGTATTTTTGTTTCAGCGAAAGTTTGAAAACGAGATTTTCACCTCGGATATCAATAATTGCAGTTATAACCCTCTTCAAACATTAAGTTGACCCATTTAAGACATGGGTTGGCTACCCTAAAATTCTGGTAAAAATGACCTAGGGCATTTTGGTCATTTGTACTTAAACGAAAAATTGAAGCGTTACATTATTTTCCTTTGAAATTTTAGGGTCTTTTAGACATATTTAAGTAATTTTGAAAAATAGTTTGGCTCTGTTTTTATGAAGTTTAGTCATTTAACCATATTTTTCTTTAGAGCTGAAATTTGGCAGCATATTAGGTTAGTTGAAAGGATGATAAAATGTTTATGATTGGATCTCATTTATGTTATGTGAAATTATTGATGATGTTAAGCACATATATATGCGAATACTTACTACAATTGCTTATGTGCGAAAGAAAAGCATAAGATTATATTTCTTAGGGTGGAGAAGTAAATTTATTTGTAAAAGAAAGTAAACCTGACTAGGAATATGTCTATGTGAAAGTTGGAGAAAGTAAATCCAATGATCATGTATATGAATAAGCTTCAGTCCTGAAAGCGTCTATTACCTTAGAGTGGTCAAAGCCACAATGGTCGAGGGCCAAGACAAGTTGAAGTAGTAATTTTCCTAAGTAGTCTTTTATCTTATATGTTAAGCGAATAATTTTAGCATCGATATTGAGGCCAATATACTTAAGTTGAAAATTGACAAGTATATATTTTATATGATGTTGTATATATATTAAAGGATTGAATACTAAAAGGAACCCACTCTCAGGATGATTTTGAACTTCATAATGAACCTTTGATATATATTGTATGACCATATTTTTCTTAATATACCGAAGTGGCTGGGATGATGACGATGTCATAGATTTTGTTATGTATTTTGGGGATGTCGTAATGGGAATTGTAGGATTCTCACCCCTATGTTTTGTATTCTCGTGTTGTCCCAGATTGCTCAGGGGGATATGAACTCCGCCATAGAAGAATTTGACATGTAGTAGCTCGATAGTTGAAGTCTCTTTTGCTTTTATTTTGTAATGTATATATGTTTGTAATTATATAAATAGACATATATATATATATATGAAAGCACAAGTAGAGCCTTTTGTTTTTGGATTTGTACTTAATGAATACTTGCTTCCTTTTTCACATGTTTTTCTAGAATACGAATTAGTTACTATGTGAATCAATCGAAACTGCTATAGATACTTAAGTAAGGTCTACTAAATTATAAGTAACGACCTCTACGTCTAATGTCATGGCTTAAGGATGATGTTATATGTAAAGCCAAAATTACTTAAAAATTAATTTGAGCTTTGTTAGTCATAATTTTAAAAATATAACAGTTTAACAATGATGAGGGTGGCCCAATGGACATTTAAAAAAAAAAAAATTTTGCAGGGGTAAATGTAACTTGGCCGGGCGGGGAGAGCTGAAATCCTAGATTCAAGCCCTGAGGTGCCTGAAATTAAGAAAACATGGGAATAGGGTTAGAAATAGGTGGAAATGATAATTTTATACTTAAAATTAATTTTCGGGCAATATAATTCAATAGGTTGATGTTTACCCGTTCGGTAAAATTTAAATATGCGTTTTAACACAAAAGATATTTTAATCATTACAAATGGATAATGTATATCCATTCTAAACAAGTGGAAGGCCAAGATTAAATCTTGAATTACAAGATTAAATCCTAGTCATTCATCATATTTTCTTTAAAGAATTAGGCTTTATACTACATAATTCTTACAACTTTATTTAATATCATTTAAAGCCACCAAACTTGTCATTTTTCATCTTCATTCTCGGCCAAGTATTTGTAAACAGCCATCTCCATGTTTGCTTCTTCAAAAACCATGAAAACTTGATCCAAACCCTTGCCTAAACTTGATAAAACCACAAACTCCCTTTACAAAACTTGTTCTTCTCATCAAGATCTACCAAACTAACCGATTAGAATTTGAATCCATCATTTTTCCAACTTTGAGGGCACACCATCTGAGGTTAAAGGAAGGGTTTGGGGTTGTTGGGGAAGCTTTGAAGTGAAGTAAAAGCATTCTAGAGCATCCTTTGGAGTTAAGAGCCACAAATCTCTAAAAGTAGGGTTTCTGCTGCCTTTCCTTGTAAAATTTTTCTGATCTGTTTTGGCATGACCTAGGTCCGAAATTTCTGGTTCTTTTGGTTGATATTATGTTGATATTGATGTGTGATTTTTGGTGGTGTGTTTGGATGGTGTTAAAAGAGGGTTTTTATCAAAATAAGTTTGGACTAGGTTTCTGAATTTCTGTTGTCCTGTAGGCAGCAGTGGTTCACGAATTTTCTGGTATATTTGTGGGAGTTTTCATGAGCTATAAAAATTATATGTTGAAGAGAAAACCTTAAAATAACTACATGAATTTTCTTGGGTGTTAGTTTTAAGGTTTGATTCCTAGAAAAATCAGAAACCGAAATGAGGCAGATGCTGTCCTGATTGTTGAGACTGAAGCAGTAAATTTGTCCGAATTTATTATCATAGCAAATGATTGAATTAGCCTTTGAAATTTTTACACGAAGTTACTAACATATTGAAGTATCACTGTGAATTTTATTGTGAGTTGATTCAATCATTTGTTAGGGTTAAAAATTGTAAGGGCCCTGATCTAGCTGTGAATGAGTGACTTCCAACCACTAAATTTTTATAATTTAATTACAAGGCTAGGGAGTCCCATTTGCTATGAAATTTTTACAGGGTCTCCTAGACACATTGACGTGTCTTAGAGAATTTTTATAACCTCTAAATTGATTTTTTGATGAGCAAAACAAATTGTGCTACAATGGGGTGAAAACTACCCATTGTGCTGGAAATGAAACAATGCTTTGAATTGAGAATGTAATGGCATTTTGGCTTCTAGTATGATATGAGTATTTGATATTAAGTGTTTGGCCATGTGACTTATGACATGTAAATGCATGCTATGGATTTTAAAGATTGAAGTATGAGAAAAGAATGAGAATTTCATTGTGAATGATTGCCTATATGTGGCCTATGTATGCATTTGAGAAAAGAGAAAAGTATATGATGCCATTATAAGGATGTATAAATTTAAATTGTGCATGTTCTGACATATGGACAAAATAGAAACAAGACTTAGATTGAATGAAGGGAAGGCAAAAGTAGTAACTTCCCAAAATTTATTTTGAGTCGGTAGACGTATCTAGGAATAGATCTATGTGGGATTCGAAAATGGAAAAAAATGAAGTTCGATGATCACGTATAGGAATGAGCTTAATCCTGAAAGGTCTATTTCCCTTGTGTGGTGCGATCCACCATAAATACCCGTTGGGTATAAACGGATCTATTGTGGAATTGTCAACTGAAATTACCCGTTGGGTAAACTAAGTCTTTCCTATGTCAATGAAAAGAGAAAATGCACTGATTTGATCTTTGTGGCCATAAGTGATACCATGTCACCTTGAGATAAATTCATTGCATGTATTATATGCTACTTATCTTATTTTGAATTGTCTACCTTGTGTAACTTAGTAATTGTTGGAATGTGATGAGATATATGCTTGAAGTGACGAAATGCTAAAAGAAACCCACTTCGGAGGAATGGTTTTTGAACATTAAAAATGAATCTTTGATATACATCGCATGCTCACATTTTCTTAATAAATCGAAGTGGCTTGGGCGATGACGATGACATTATGATTGTGAAATTGGGGAGTTGCCCTATTGAGAATTTTAAAAATTCTCACCCCTATGTGTTTGTTTCCGTGTCGCCTCCAGGTTAAGTCAAGGATGATGATGTTGCTATGCAAAGGAGTGTAGGATTGCTAGTGTAGTAGTTACCTGTTTTATTCCTACTTAGTGAAATGAGTATGTATGTAAATGTATTAGAAGAGATATGTACTAAAGCTCATAGAGGAGCTTCCTTATGTATTTTAGCTGTATGTTTAATAAACTTGATGTTTACTTGTAATATATTTTAATAGAACTATGCTTAGTTATCTCGTACGTAAATCAAGCTTGCTATAGATAATTAAGAGAGGTCCGCTAATTAACAAGTAACAACTCTTGAGTACGATATCATAGCTTAAGAATGAGGTTGTACTTGGGAGGATGTTACATTATACTAACGAGGGTGTTACATTGTGAATTGTTGTTTTGATCCATAGAGTTATCATTTTCATATGCTTTTAATGTTTTAGTTCTTGATGTTCCTCTAAATTGTATGGAATCAGGTTCATCCTTATAGGACCTTGAGGAATGGACTAGCTATGCTTCCAATGTGTAGATAAGTTGTACCCTCCTAAGTACAACATCATCCTTAAGTCATGACATTATACTTAGGAGTTGTTATTTATAAATTACAGACCTTTCTTAATTATCTATAGCAAGATGAATAAAACGTGAAGTAACTAATTTGTGATACCATTAAAATATATTATAAAGAAACAAAACATTGATCGAATACAAGGTCAAGTACAAAAGGAAGCTCTTCTATGAGCTTTAATACATATCAGTTCTCTATTATGTTTACAAACATATACATATAACTAAGCACAATAGACACAAGTCTTAGCCACTAGCTACTATAATTCCAATTCTTAAATCCAGCAGCCTCATTTTCTCTAGATCAAATTAGAGATGACACGAGAACACAAACACATAGTGAGAATCTTAAAATTCTTAGTAAGGTATCCCCAAAATGCATAATAAAATAAAATCCATGTCATCGTTATCGTCCCAGCCACTTGGATTTATTAGAAAGCTGAGCATGCACATATATCAAAGGTTTATTTTAAATTTCTAAAACCATTCTTCTAAGTAGGTCTTTTTTATTATTTAATCACTTAATATACACATGTCATACTACTTAACATCATAGTAATTCATTCTCAACTTTACATGCCCTTGATACATTGAAGGGATCTCATACACATCATTATTATCTTTCTTGCCCTTGGTACATAAAAGGGATCTTATACACATCATTCTTATCTTTCTATGCCCTTGACATAATAAAGGGGATCTTTTCGTGCCCTTAACATACTATAGGGGATCTTTACATGCCCTTAATATACTATAGGGATTTCATTCTTCAGTAACACATACGTCATCCTCAAGCTCATATATAGGTATCACACTCCTATATGCATTAGCATAAATTTCTGAATTTTATAATGCTTGAAACATATATATCATTCATGATTCCAATCTTCTATTCATATAAGAACATTTTTCATGAGCACACACTTTTACATATGCATAATATCATCATTAGATTCTGATATGATTCAAACTCCATGAATCACAAGAAGGATCTACCAAGATTGGAAAACACAGATACAATCCAAAATTAACACGGCTTCGTATCTCAAGCTCCAGGTCTCGGAATTCAACGATTCAGAAACGGAGAAACTGACGTTCTGAAACTCAATTTAGGTCAAGAATCATTGAAATCTGATTCGTATATCTTGAGATATGGACGAGAGTAAACAAGGCGCCACAATCAAGAGATTGATAAGCCTAGGAACGCCACAAGGATGAGCACCCTTGATAAGTTCAGAGAATTCTATGAAGAACCAAGAGAAAGCAAGTCTCACAAGCAAATATGATCTGAATTGCCTCTCCAAAAGTTAGGGTTTGCCTTTTATAATGAGCAATAACTTACAAATTTGCTTAGACCTAACCCAACAGCTTACTAATTCAGCCCAACATGGATAAAATTCATGCTCCCTCATATGGGCCTTTCAGCCACTAAAAAAACTTAATAAAAATTAAAGAAAACAACCCAAAATCCAAGCTAAATTCGTATGCCCATAGGACAGCCCAAATATACTTATTACAAACTTTATTTAGTAACATAAAAAGGCTTAAAAAGATGGTGTAGCCCATATAGCATCAGGGGTCTTCAAGTGGGGCAATGCAATGCACCATTTTGGGCTTCAAGTCTTCCAACTTAGGGGCAGCCTCCAGAATTGTTGCTACAACTTGTTTTAATGCCTCCTTTGCTTTCTAGCCCTTGATCTTGTCATAGGTCCCCCAAGTCCTTGAAGTGCCTTATTGTCCTTGCCACTAGCCGTGTCCTCATCATCCCCTCCCTCTTGAAGAGGATTTGACCTCAAATCCAAGGCCTCATCACCTGCATCAAAAGAGACAAATCAGCAACATTAAAAGTGGCACTGATATTATACTCACCAGGCAAATCAATTTTGTAAGCATTGTCATTGATCCTTTCTAACACTTGGAAAGGACCATCCCCTCTAGGTTGGAGTTTGGACTTTCTTTGTTCAGGGAACCTCTCTTTCCTCATGTGCACCCAAACCCAATCTCCAGGTTCAAATACAACTTTCTTTCTTCCCTTGTTTGCTTGTTTGGCATAGCTCTCAATTTTCTTCTCAATTTGAGCTTTCACACGCTCATGAGCTTTCTCACATAGTCGGCCTCAGCCTGTGCATCCTTATGCTTAAAAACGGTAATGTTAGGCATAGGTAATAGATCAAGTGGTGTCATAGGGTTAAATCCATACACAATTTCAAATGGTGAACAATTAGTTGTGCTATGGACAGGCCCATTATAAGCAAATTCTACATGAGACAAACATTCTTCCCAAGACTTAAGATTTTTCTTAAAACGTCCTAAGCAAGGTGCCTAAAGTCCTATTCACTACCTCAGTTTGCCATCATTTGTGGGTGACAAGTAGTAGAGAAAGTAATTTAGTACCAAGCTTACCCCACAAAGTTCTCCAAAAGTGACTTAGGAACTTAGTGTCCCTATCACTTACAATGCTCCTAGGTAGCCCATGGAGTCTCACCACTTCCCTGAAAAATAAGTCAGCTACATGGCAAGCATCATCAACCTTTTTGCAAGGTATAAAATGTGCCATTTTTGAAAACCCTACAACCACAAAAACAGAATCCTTGCCATTCTTTGTTCTTAGCCCAAAACAAAGTCCATAGATATATCAATCCACGGAAAATCAGGAGGGTAGAGGAGTATATAAACCATGTGGCATCACTTTTGATTTTGCCTTTTTACAAACAATGCAATGCTCACAATATTTATGCACATCATGTTTCATATGGGGCCAATAAAAATGTTCATGCAATATGTCCAAAGTTTTATGCACCCCAAAATGTCCCATTAATCCCCTCATGTGCCTCTTTCACAAGCAAATTTCTTATGGAACACTTAGGCACACACAATCTTTTTTCTTAAACAAAAATCCATTGTACCTATAGTAACCATTTTGAGACACATTTTCACAAGCAGCATATATCTGAAAATTCAGCATCATGCAAATACATTTCTCTCAAAGTCTCAAGCCCAAAAATTTTTGTTTCAAGAGTAGAAAGTAATGCATGCCTCCTAGATAAAGCATCAGCCACTATGTTCCCCTTCCCCTTTTTATACTTAATGACATATGGAAATTGTTCCAAAAACTCAACCCATTTGGCATGCCTTTTATTTAGCTTGCCTTGTCCTTTCAAGTATTTTAGGGACTCATGATCACTATGAATTACAAATTCTTTGGGGAACAAATAATGCTGCCAAGTTTTCAAAGCACGCACTAAGGCATACAATTCCTTATCATAAGTGGTATAGTTTAGGGCAGCCCCATTTAACTTCTCACTAAAATAAGCAATCGGATGGCCTTCTTGCATCAAAACAGCCCCAATGCCCACGTTTGATGCATCACATTCAAGTTCAAAAGATTTACCAAAATTGGGCAAAGCAAGAATGGGTGCATTAGTTAGCCTATGCTTAAGGGCAGCAAAGGCTTGCTCTTGTTTCTCTCCCATTTGAAACCCACATGCTTTTTAACTATCTCATTAAGAGGTGCAGCCAAGGTGCTAAAGTCCTTAACAAACCTCCTATAGAAACTAGCTAAACCATGGAAACTTCTCACTTCACTCACATTCTTAGGTGTAGGCCACTCTTGAATGGCCTTAACCTTTTCCTCATCAACTTGCACTCCTTTTGCACTCACAACAAAGCCTAAGAATACTACATGATCGGTGCAAAAAGTGCATTTCTCAAGATTAGCATACAATTTTTGTTTAAGCACATGCATGAGCCCTCAAATGCTCAATATGCAAATCAAAACTAGTGCTATAAATCAGAATGTCATCAAAGTAAACAACAACAAACTTGCCAATAAAATCTCTTAAGACATGGTTCATTAATCTCATAAAAGTGCTTGGGGCATTAGTTAGCCCGAAAGGCATAACCAGCCACTCATACAAACCATACTTAGTTTTAAAGGCAGTTTTCCATTCATCCCCTTCCTTATCCTAATCTGATGATACCCACTTTTTAAATCAATTTTAGAAAAATAACAGGCACCATACAGTTCATCAAGAAGGTCATCTAACCTGGGAATAGGTGTCGATACTTGACTGTGATGTTGTTGATTGCTCTACAATCACTGCACATCCGCCAAGTCCCATCCTTTTTAGGCACCAAAATTCCTGGAACACACGACTAAGAGCTTCTTGCACCCAACCCTTTGTCATCAACTCCTCAACTTGCTTTTGTATTTCTTTGGTCTCTTGAGGATTGCTCCTATAAGCTGGTCGATTGGGTAAAGATGCACCAGGGATGAGATCAATATGATGCTCAATCCCTCTCAAAGGTGGCAATCCACTTGGAATCTCCTTTGGAAACACGTCCTTGTATTCCTGCAAAAGAGACTCAACACTAGCAGGGGCAACACTTTTATCAGAGTTATCACGGTTAAAACATTTTTCTTGCAATAAAGTAAATAAAGTGGCTTGTTGGCAAGCGCAGCTTTTTCACCTCACTTTCTTTTACTAAACAACTTTGTTTGCTCTCAAGTGTTTCACTCAATCCCGCAAGTGTTTCACTCTTTTCTTCCACTCTTTTTTATCAAGTGTTTCACTCTTTTGTGCGTCACTCATCTCTTTTCTCTCTTGCACTCTCTTTTCTCTCAATTTTATTTGATCCTCACACACCTCTCTAGGAGATAAAGGTTTGAGTACAATTTTCCTCCCATTATGCATGAAAGAAACCTTGTTTGTGAACCCATCATGAACAGCTTTGGTGTCATATTGCCATGGCCTCCCTAAGAGAATATGGCTTGCCTCCATTGGAACCACATCACATATCACTTTGTCATTGTATTGTCCCATGGAAATATGCAACACCACTTGCTTACTCAGGTCATCTCTCCATCTTCACTAAGCCATTGGAGTTTGTATGGCCTAGGATGTGGCTTGGTCTCCAAATTTAATTTGGACACTAATCTGGAGCTGGCCACATTGGTGCAACTCCTCCATCCACAATCAAAGAACATAGTTTCCCATTGACTTGAACACCTAGAGTGAAAAATGTTCTCTCTTTGGGAATCATCAAGTGCTTGCATGACTTCCAAGCAACCTCCTAATCATCAATAAATCTCCTTCTTTGGCCTCCACAATGAACTCCTCATCTTCCTCTTCCTCTTCCTCGGCTTCACTCAGAAGACTCACTAGAAATTTCTCCATTCTCCTTAAGTAACATAGTCTTCTTGGTTGGACATGCCGAAGCTATGTGACCTCTCCCCAAACACTTGAAACATTTTATCTCGCTACTCCTTGTCTTTTTAAGGGTCTCATTGGACTTGAATTGAGTCCTTTGAGGTGCAGCCATGGTATTGTTCGAAGAAGTACCTCCCTCCTTCTTATTTCTTTCATTCCAATTTGAAGAATTGAAATTAGAAGAACTCCTTCTCATGGTACCTTTTCTCTTAAGTTGCTGCTCCACTTTGGTAGCTTGATGTACCAAGTCTTCCAACTCCACATAATTTTGTAGCTCAACCACATCTCTAATGTCATTATTCAGCCCATTCAAAAGCGTGCCATAGTAGCCTCCCTATCTTCCTTCACATTGGCTCTAATCAAAGACACCTCCATCTCCTTGTAATATTCATCAACACTCCTACTACCTTGTGTAAGTCTTTGAAGCTTGTTATGAAGGTCCCTATGATAATAGGAAGGGACAAATCTCCTTCTCATCAACCTCTTCATTTAGTCCAAGTATCCACCAAAGGTTCTTCATATCTAAGTTGCTCCTTTTGCAATTGGTTCCACCAAATAAGAGCATAATCTGTGAACTCCATGGCTGCCACCTTTACTTTCTTTTCTTCATTGTAATTGTGGCATGAGAACAACTGCTCAATCTTCATCTCCCACTCAAGATAAGCCTCTGGATCACTCTTCCCTTTGAAAGGTGGGATGTTAAGCTTCACTCCCTCAATTCGGTCCTCTCTAGCATCACCTTCATTATCTCTTCTCCTCCTTCCATCAATCCTCCTTCTACCTCCATCATCATCACGATGTTCTTGATTTTCTAACCGCTCAATTCTCTCATATAACTCCTCTGTATTCTCCCTCATCATCCTCTGCATTTGAGCTAATAGCCTCCACTAACAATCTATTGTTTCCCTAGGAGGAAGGTCACCATCACCTGTTCCTGCCATAATTCAAGTAAAGAAAACGAAAGTGAAAGCAATAGGACCTCACCACACTTCTCACGTGTTTACACTCTTAGAGATGTATCACTCGTGTTTGTTGCTCTCTAATAGGCTTTTGTGTAAAGTACTCTCTTGCCTTTTACCACTCAATAGCTCTCTTGAAATTCTTAATAGATTCTCCACAAACACACAAGACTACTTACTAAAAACTCAACAATGTGATGACAAACAAGAGAACAGCTAAGTGATGACAGATGGAAGACACAACAAACTCAGCAAGACACGTAGGAACTTTATCAATCAAGCACTGTGCACTGAATTTATAGAAAGAAAAAAAAATAGCCTGTTTTCTTTGTTAAACTTCTTTCTCTTTGTTTTTTTTTTTGACTCTTTTGTTTTCTATTTTCAATCTTTTTTTTTGGTACTTTGCTTCTAACTCAAGGGTTAATAACAAGCTGATGTAGAATTTAGAAGAAAAAAAAAATGCTGGAATTTGCACTAATTGAGAACAATTGACAAATAGGTGCTGCACAAATTATAGGAAAATAAAGGGCTAAGAAATGTAATTGACTTTAAATAAATCCAACACCCAATTAACAAAGAAGACAGGACAAACAATTGAACATAGACAATAGACAGAAAAGAAACAAAGCAGGACAAGAGAAAAGTAAAATAAAATCAGTACCAAATTATCCAACCTTAAACTAAGCTCTGATTACCACATGATATGATTCAAACTCCATGAATCACAAGAAGGATCTACCAAGATTGGAAAAACAGATACAATCCGAAATTAACACGCTTTATCTCAAGCTACAGGTCTCGGAATTCGACGATTCAAAAACGAGAGAACTGACGTTCTGAAACTCAATTTAGGCTCAAGAATCATTGAAATCTGATCGTATATCTTGAGATATGGACGAGAGTAAACAAGGCGCCACAATCAAGAGATTGATAAGCCTAGGAACGCAAAGGATGAGCACCCTTGATAAGTTCAGAGAATTCTATGAAGAACCAAGAGAGAGCAAGTCTCACAAGCAAATATGATCTGAATTGCCTCTCCAAAAGTTAGGGTTTGCCTTTTATAATGAGCAACAACTTACAAATTTGCTTAGACCTAACCCAAGGCTTACTAATTCAGCCCAACATGGATAAAATTCATGCTCCCTCATATGGGCCTTTCAGCCACTTAAAAAAACTTAATAAAAATTAAAGAAAACAACCCAAAATCCAAGCTAAATTCGTATGCCCATAGGACAGCCCAAATATACTTATTACAAACTTTATTTAGTAACATAAAAAGGCTTAAAAAGATGGTGTCAGCCCATATAGTATTGGGGTCTTCAAGTGGGGCAATGCAATGCACCATTTTGGCTTCAAGTCTTCCAACTTAGGGGCAGCCTCAGAATTGTTGCTACAACTTGTTTTAATGCCTCCTTTGCTTTCCTAGCCCTTGATCTTGTCATAGGTCCCCCAAGTCCTTGAAGTGCCTTATTGTCCTTGCCACTAGGTATCCTCATCAGATTCACATGCTCAATTATCCATATTCAAGTACTCATGTCATACTAGTACCAAATGCAACACCCTAATATTTAACCCAACATGCCTAGGACGCATTCAATTTAATTATTAGTTATTACTCTTTTGTTTTCATTCTTCACTTTAAGATTTATAAAATATTTAGCAAAAATATGAGTGAATTTTTTTTTTTTGGACATTAAAACAAAACGTGAGCTGCGCGCTAAATAAGAATACGTCATCCATCTTGCATGTAAGAGAGAGAACAAATAAAACACATCATAGGCATACATGAATTACAAATACAACACAAAATCATGAGCATAAACATGTCATCATAGATTCACACACACACAGACACACACACACACACATATATAACATCAAGTGTTCCTCTTTGCACACCAAAATATACATATATATAGCATAGCATCCTACCCACCAACAAAGGTTGGGTTAAGTACAGTCATCCATAGAAATTATGAAAAGAAAAACTAAATACCAGCTAACCAAAACCTCTCCTCTCCGTTACTCCTCCTAGGTGCGCCTAGGTAGATAACCTCTAAATAAAAAAGGCAAAAGAAGGCTATCCTATCCATAAATATGCTCAGAGCACTCCATGAGGTCCACTACCGACTCCTACAACACCCCAACTTTTAACCTACTATGCTTGAGTCACATTCCAATTAATTATTAGTTGTTATGTTGTTGTCTCAGAACTTAACTTATTCTTCTTAAAATACGAGTAATAAAAATATGACTATTTTTTTTTTTGAACTTTAAAACAAAAATGCGGCCGCGTATGTGCATAGATACCAATCAATATACGCATGACATTAGCAATCATTTAAACCTCATCATAATGTATGTATAAACCATAGTATAACACGGCACAAACCAATTAATATGTCATTACCATAATATAATAGCAATGTCCTATAAACATAAAGGACAACTTAAGATACTAAACTCAACAATAAAGGTTGAACATATAATAATCCAATGCTAAACATAATTATAACAAAACTAGACTCATTTGTGAAACATCCTAGTTCTTTTCTTTAGAAATTGATAGAGGAATGGTCAATGGGAATATTAAGATTTAGACTGACGTAGTTGTGATGAGAACGACACCTATAGAGCACAAAAAATAAAATAAAATAAAATAAAAAAGATGAATAGTGTTTTGTGAGCCCCAAGGCTCGCCAATAACGGAAAACCTAAGATTTGAACGAGTGCCCGAAATTAGGAAAACATGGGAATAAGGTTAGAAATAGTTAGAAATGAAAATTTTATGCTTAGAATTAATTTTCAAGTAATATGATTTTATGGGTATGGTGCTTACCCGTTTGGTGAAATTTAGATAAGCGATTTTTAACACGAAAGATATTTCCATCACCACCAATGGATAATATCTATCTAGTTAGGAATGTGGAAGGCCAAGGTTTAATCTTGGAATCCATGATTAAATCTTACCATCCATTTTTCTTTATTACATAAATGATTACTTACTTTACATAATATTTTCAAAGCATTAAACACAAAGAAGCCAAGTCACAACTTCTTCTCCAAGCTAGAAGCCTCATTTTTGGCCAGCAAGAAGAAAAAAAGGGCCAGCCACCATTGTCATCTTCAAGAGCTCTATCTTGAGTTCTAAGACCATAAACACAAACCTAGAGTTGTTAAAACTTCAAGATTCCTTCACAAAACTTGTTCTACACTTCAATCCCTACAAATCTAACCGAACATAATCTCTATTCCTTATCAAACCTTGCCTTGCTACCTCACACTTCACTGATTCAGAAGGGTTTGGGGTTGGTTTGGGAACCTTAGAGTGGAAGGAATCAAGCTTGGATCATCTTGGACCCAAGGAGCCACTAGGTTACTAAAAGTAGGGTTTTTGTTGCCTTTCCTTGTCAAATTTTTCTGATCTATTTTGGGTTGAGCTAGGTCCAAAATTTAGGTCTGTTGGATGATATTATGTTGATATTGATGTATTAATTTTGGTGGTGTGTTTGGATGGTGTTTGAAAATGGTCTTTTATCAAAAGAAGTTTGGACTAACCTGGATTTTTGGTTCTCTTGCAAGCATAGTTATGCACGAATTTTCTTGGTATAGTTGTGGTTAGTTTCTGAGCTAAAAAAATTATATGTTGGAGTTAACATCTTATACTAACTATAGGAATTTTCTTGGTTGTTTGTTTTAAGGATTACTACCTCAAAAAAATCAAAAACCAAAATGAGGCTGATGCTGTCTGGATTGTTGAAATTGAAGCAATAAGATTGTCCTAATTTATTACCATAGTAATTGATTGAATTAGCCGTTGAAATTTTACCAACCAAGTTAATAACATATTGAAGTATCACTGTAAATTTTCTTGTGCATTTATTCAATCAATTGCTAGGGTTAATGAGAACTTCTGGTCTTATTAAATAATTTGCCTTGTCCACCAAATTTGTACATTTTACTAAAGGAGTTAGAGCTCTTTTTGTCTTGAAATTTTTATAGGGTCTCCTAGGAACATTGACGTGTCATGTAGAATTTTTGTGGCTCTTGAAATGGCCGATTGATATGGCAATTAAATGTTGTACAGGACAGGAAATCTGTCAAGGTGCTGGAATGTGAGAATGGCTAAAAATTTGTGGTAAAATGATATCTAGTCCAAGTGTATGGCATATGAATGCATGCTAATTATTTCAATTACTTATTCATGAGACATGAATGAGCCTCTAATATGATTGAATACCTACTTGTAATGTAAGCATGCTTTTGAGAAAAGACAAAGGAGTACATAATGCAATTATGTAGAAAGAAGGAGACAGTATGTATAAATTTCACTAGTGTATGTTTGAACATATGGGGAAAACATAAACAAGGCTTAGGTGGGATAAAAAGGGAAGGCAAGAATAAAGACTTTCCTAGAAAATTTATAAGTTAGTGGATGTATCGGCTAGGAATAGAACTATGTGTGATTCAGAAATGGAAAAAAAATGAAGTCCGATGATCATGAATGGGAATGAGCTCATGTCCTAGCAGTCTATTGTCCTTTATGGAATTGTCAAATGCAGATATATTTTTATGTGGAATTAAGTCTTCCCTATGTTAACAAAAGGAGAAAAATACATGGAATTGAACTTATGGTCCCAAATAATAGTACATGACTTATTCCGTGATGACATCCTAAATTCCCATGATTTACATATGTTAGCATTAATGCCTATAACTTTTGTATGGATGTTTTATATAAATAAACTCATTATCTATATTCTATATAATATCTGGGAACCACCCTATTGAGAATTTTATAGTATTCTCACCACTTAGCTGTATGTACTTGTATTACTTAGATTCGCAGATGCTATCACTAATATTTTTCCTTGATTCGCCAGAATGGGTGTGGCAATACGATCCGCACTCGACTCCTTGTATGCTGTAGGTTACTCTTCAGTTTCATGTATATGTGTTTTTTGGTCGTTCGTTCAATGTGTCGGTTTTTGGAGTTCCACCTCTTCTCCCTATGACGGCGTGCCCCTTCATATGGCACACCTAGAGGTGTTCAATGTTTCAATCGCACCACATGTACCCTTCCGGATGTACCTGCTTCTATCATCATCCTCTTCTAGACCCACCTGAGGTCCGAACACCCAGCGGAGGCAAGGCTATCATACCGATGGCCAATGGCTTCCTGAGGAGTACGTGAGGTTTCCAGGGACTCTTGGCTTATACGTAGTAGTAGGGTAATGTTAGGATGGTACCAGCTTGACCTAATGTCTGCTAGATGTATTCAGGTTCATTTGTATCGATATGTGATTTTGTTGGACCAATACCAGTAGGCTAGCCCTTTTATTAAGTCCCTGACTAACTTAAGGGTTAACTGACTTGCTTGGCATTATGATGTATATCTTGTAAACTTAGAGATTATGTTCATATATGTAAATATAATTGTTGCAACATATGTATCTAAAGCTCTTTACTACCTTGTATTTCGACTAGTATAGAGTTTGAATGTAAGTAATCTCTCTAGTTACTATGTCAATACTTGAGTAGAATATGGTAATTAGGAGGGTGTTGCAGTTTGTGGTACATGTCCATCAAAAGACTAGGCTACAGGTATAAGGGGCATGACAACCCTTCAGCTAATGCCTAAAGGAAAAGCTATCTCCGTGCTTCCATTGTGAACATCCGATCTGTAGGTAGCGTGAGTCCTATATCCATGCCTCAAAGAAGATCACAAACAACACCATCATCTACATTTGGAGATGAACACTGAAGAAGAAAGGGATGAGAAACTTATTCAAGATTCTCAATAGGCTCCCGACTCTAACATATGTGTCATTATCATCATCCCTAGCCACTTTAGTTTTCATTATGAAGGAGATGTACATGCATAAGGTTTAATTTTAAACTTCTCAAAATCCCTTTATTCAAAGTGGGTGTCTTTTAGCATGGGTCTTAATGTCATGAATACAATAGATGTCTCATGTATGCATGGTAATACCTCAAGAGCATAAGTAACACATGTAAATAGAACAAGCATACTCGCAACATGAGTTGGTAGCATTCAAATCCAAAACATAACATAAGGCTAAGTATATAAGGAGGTAAGCTAAATAACTATATTTATTTAGCACATATCACATGATTAACGCACCAATAGAACAATAATGTAACGTATGTATATCCATCTCTACTTTACCTTCTTAGATAACTTGACACCCAAATTTCATGATTTAGTGGCAAGTGAGTGAATGCATAATATTACAAGCATGATGAGTCATATGACATTTAACATGCATGGGAGAGCAAGAGAACCCATGGACTTTATTTATCATGACTGAACTCTAAAGTTCTTTCTTAATGATCACCCTCTTACATAACCATCCTAACCCAACCATCTCACCTTCCCCTATGATTTTACAATAACCACCAAAACTTCACCTTACCAATCGCCTAGGATGAGCTCAATCTAACTAGCCGTCGCTAGATTTAGTTTGGGGTAATAGAGGGGAAACATATCACTTCCTTGCTTTAACTTAACTTTCTTATCATAAGCATGCAACTTCCTTGGATCACCTCTCCTAACCATTAATTTCTGGAGTCTAGGGTCATTTCCATGTGTCTTATGTCACCTTAAATCTTAGCATGTTAATTTGAGATGCAAACATGAGCACTCAATTAACATTTCATGCTCATAAACTTCATAATTTTTCTAAGTTTACAAATTTGGCAAAATTTCCAGCATAAAGCTAGGGCGAATTTCCCTAAATTCATTTCATGCCATAAAACACATCAACTATGCATCTCAATTATCTCAATCATAATTGCAATTCATCATAAAATAATTCACATAAGCATGCCATCATCAACATCTTATTGAAATGTAAACATTCTCCTACCTAGTATGCCGAAATAAAGGACAAACTTAGCTAATGTATATGCTATACTCAATAAGATATACATATATATACACAATGTACTAAAGATCATCACATATACCATTCACATTTTCATTTTCAAGTTGTCAGGAATTACTTATTAGCCCTTAAATGGGTCAAAACTACAAATCGGTTTAACCTAACACTTGTAGTTATTCTTTTATGCATCTAAGAGACCAACAATGACTATTACAATAGTTTTCACTAATTTTTAACCTCATGAATAGTACCAAACAACATTGTACAATTTGGGCAGTGTTGGAAAATTCAATGTTAAGAGTTATAGAAATTGCGTTTTGACCTTTTCTAATTACCGGCTTTTCCTAAGATGGTAAAATTAATTCCTACACTAATTCTTAGTGATTTTTACACATATACACAGTGTTAAACATCTTTTTACAAAATTAATACATGCCGAAACAGAATAATTTCAATTCCTAAATGCTCTAGAAATCACATTTTTTATCCTTTCTAGTTACTAGTTTTGCCTAAAGTGCCAAGAATGATTTTTACAATAATTAATAGTAATTTTCACACATCTAAACCATTCCAAACAGCATGTTATAGATTTAGAAAGGTCAAAATAGTAGCCATAATTTTAATTTCTACAAACATTGAAAATTATAATATTAATCATTTCTAGTTATTAGTTTTCTCTAAATTTATTCTAAGTCTAAAAACACTTAAAACCAATTTACCTCTTTGAAAATATAAATAATAACCCTTAGGGAAGTAGCACAAATAAAGTTTCCATTAATAAGGTTTTGTCCATGAAAATCATATTTTAATACCTTTAGAGTTTCCAATTCTTTCAAAAATTCCAAGACACAAGTTTTGAACCTTAAAATAAAATAAAATCCATTCCAAAACCAAAATTATATCATGGCCGAAAATACATTCAAGAGAAATAGCCATGATTAAAATTTCCATTTAAGATACAAGGGCAAGTCTTTGAGCTCTAGAGATATAGGTGATGACAAGAATCATAAACATGCTATGTAATCTCATTTTTAGTCTTTGTTATTATAAGGTGATGGCTTGGAAATATAAAGATGATGTGCAACACTTGAAATATAAATATGGGAATACAAGTTTATTTTTAAGTCTTTAAAGTTTAGGTGATAACTTGAAATATAAACATAAAATGCAAGACTTGAAATTTAAACATGGGAATGCAAGTCCATTTATTTAGTCTTCAAGATTTAAGGCGATGACTTAAAAATAAACATGATATGAAAGGCATTGGAACATAAACATGAGATGCAAGAACTTGAAACATAAACATGATGCAAGTCCATTTTTATATCTTGCTAGAGCTCAACTTAAGACTTTAAAGAATCAAACTCTTAACCCCAATCAATCTTAACAAAATGGAAATGTGCTTTAAAGTCCTTTAACACCATGGTTCCAAGAAACTCATCTCTCGGATACACCATCAAGCTAAAAAAGAAATGGACAAAGAAAACTAACCAACACTTTATTTATCATGACTCTTTGTGTAACATCCTCCCCAGTACAAGCTCATCCTTAAGTCATGACATCGTCTCGAGAGTTGTTACTTATTATTTAGTGGACATTTCTTAAGTATCTATAGCAAGCTCAATTAATATGTGTAATAACTAAGTGCAATTCTATTAAAATATATAACAAAGAAACACGACATTTATTTAATACATAGTTGAGTACAAAAGGAAGCTTCTCTATGAGCTTTAGTACATATCTTTTCTATAATATAGTTATATACATATCCATTTCACTAAATACAACATAATAAAAGCATTAACTACTACGCTATTACAATTCTGAGTTCTTTTGTGTAGCAGCATCATAGTCCTCTAGATTAACCTGGAGGCGACAGGAAACACAAACACATAGGGTGAGAATTATACAATTCTTAGTAGGACAACTCCAGTTACACAATCATAATGTCATCGTTATTGCCCAGCCACTTCGGTTTATTAAGAAAATGTGATCATGCAATACAGACTAAAGGTTCATTTTAAAGTTCTAAAATCATCCCTCCAAAGTGGATAGCTTTTACAATCAATCACTTAGTGCACCTATATCATGAAACTCAAACACATAGTAAGTATGTCTAATCAAGGGATTTCGTATGATATGATTATGCATATGCTAAATGTAGTGAGATTGTCCCCAAGTGACCTAGTTTCACTTAGAGCCATAGAAATCAAATCCGTGCATTTTTTCTTTTTCATTGACATAGGAAAGACTTAGTTTATACCCAATGGGTATTTGCCGTGGACAACTCCACAATAGATAGTTTATACCAAATGGTATTTATAGTGGATCAAACTACACAAGGGAAATAGTGCTTGTCAAGGACTAAGCTCATTCCTATACGTGATCATCAAACTTCATTTTTTTCATTTCCAATCACACACATATCTATTCCTAGCCAATACGTCTATCGACTCAAAATATTTGGGGAAGTTCCTCTTTGCTATTTCCTTCCCCTCATTCAACCAAGTCTTGTTTCTATTTTGTCCATATGTCAGAACATGCACAATTTATGTTTATACATTCTCTTTTCCCTTTCCAAATGCATGCATAAAGCACATGCAGGCATTTCATTCACAATGAAATTTCAATCATGCCTCATAAACCACTCTTTATTTCCTCTAGAATGCATTTATGTCACAAGTCACATGGCCAAATAGTTAACATCAAGTATTCATGTCATACTAGAACAAAAAATGCCATTAGTTCATCAATTCGAAGATTTTTGCATTTCCAGCACAATGGCAGATTTCATACCTTTGTAGCACAAATTTATTTATTTATCAAATAATCAATTCAGAGGCCATAAAAATTACCTAAGACACTTCAATATGTCCACAAGGTTCCCTAAAAAGTTTAGAGCAAAAAGAGTTCTCTAACTATGCTACAAAAATTAACAAATTCGGTGGTTAGAGACCACTTAACTTAGTTTAGAACCTAAAATTCATAATTTTTAACTCTAGCAAATGATTGAATCAATTCAAAGGAAAAATCATAGTTGAACTTCAAGATGTTTTCAATACTTTGTAAAAATTTCAAAGGAAAAATCAATTATTTGCTATGTAAAAAAATTAGCAAAATTTGCAGCTTCAAGATCAAAAATTCAGGCAGCACCTATATAGTCTCAGTTCATGATTTTTTTCAAGTAGTAAGAGTCTGAAACAAGGCTCAAGAAAATTCATGGAACTAGCCTAGGATATTAGCTTCAATATATATATATATATAGCTCATGAAGATACCCACAAATATACCAGAAAATTCGAGCTCAATAGCTGCCTATGTAAAAATCAAAATCCAGCAGCATAGACCAAATTTCCTTTTGACAAAAATGATTTTTAACATCATCCAAACATTCCACCAAAATTCATGAATAAATATCAACATAATATCAACCAATATAATAAAAAATTTCGGACCTAACTCAATCATAAGTCATCAGAATAAATTTGAAGAGAAAAGGCTAAGAAAACCCTACTTTTGGTGACCTAATGAATCCTTGGTCTTAAGGTGCTCCAGGGTAGCTTCCTTCCACCCCAAGCTCCCCAAATCAACTACAACTCCTTCCTAACTCAATGAGAGTAAGAGAGTAAGGTAGCAAGGTAAGGTTTGGTGAGGAATGGAGATTTCAATTGTTAGATTTGTAGGGATTCAAGTGTAGAACAAGTTTTGTAAAGGAATTTTGAAGCTTTAACAACTCTAGCTTAGGGTTTTGGGATTAGAATTCAAAGTGAAGCTCAAGAAGATGAAGATGGTGGCTGGTTCTTCTCTCCCCTTGCTGGTCGAATTGCTTGATGGCTTCTTGTAGAAGATATGAATTTATATTTATCCTAACTTGACTTTACTTTATGTTACATAAATACATGTCTTCTTAAAAGAATAAAATAGAAAGGATGGCTAAGATTTAATCTTGGAATTTAAGATTAAATCTTGGCCTTCCACATGTCCTAAGTGGATAAACATTATCCATTAAATTGTCTTCAGTGTTAGAAACGCACATCAAAATTTCACGACGGGTATTACTCGAAAATTAATTCTAAGTATAAAACTTTCATTTCCATTTATTTATAACCTTATTCCCATGTTTTTCCTAATTTTGGGCACCTTTAGGCCCGAATCTAGGTTTCGGCTTCTCGGTGGACCCATGGGGCCCAAAAGTTACTATTCACCCTAGCTTGGAAATTTTTTTTTAACACGTGCGCTAGGCCATCCTCGTCATTGCTCAACTGTCAGATTTTTGAAATTACGGCTAATAAAGCTTAAATTAATTTTTAAATAATATTTGGGGTGTTACACTTTGAAAACGAAATCAAGTCTCAAGTTTTAGAGGTTACAAATATGATGGTTCCACAATCATCATCTGGGAACCCTCATCATCAAGCCATGGTTTCAAACATCAAAGAAAGAAAAACATTTCAAAGGAACCAACAAGTATTCTACATTTCTTATTCTTTAAAATGAAAATGAACCAAACCTTGGGCTTAGAGGTTAAGCACATGGTGATATCAAAACCACCATTAGGATCTCTCATCATCAAGCCATGGTTTTAACCATCCATCAATAACCAAGACCAAAAAGGAAAAAAAGAAAAGGAAATATTCAAACAAAAGGAAAGGAAGAAAAGAACAAGAACTCAACCATTAGACCATCATCAAATCAGAAAATGAAAAAGAAACAAGAGAAAGAACTCAAAACAAAATCCCTACCAAAAATGTTTTCTTTCTTGCAAGATGAGAAGCTCTTGTTCTTGTGAAAGGAAGAGAAGAAAAAATATTCTCTTGGAGCCAAGGTAGTTTTCGACCAAGGGAAAAGGAAATGGAGGGAGGATTTTTCTTGGGTTCTTGAGCTTAGGATGGAAAGGTTATGTGTCTTGGAGATGATCTATAGTGGAGGTAAGGTGGTTTGAGGTGGAGAGAGTTAAGGATGGATGTTTCTTGAAGGTAAAGGAGAAGAAAATGAGAACTTGAATTAAGAGGATTCAAGAGCACTTTTTGACACAATGCTTTGGCAAAAAAAAAAGAGTGGTAAGAATGAGAGTGTTTATGTGTATATGAGAGTTAAAAAAATAAAACATGAGAGAAAGGGAAGGAAAGGTTTGGGGGGAAAATTTCATTTCATTTTGGGTGTGGGGATTAGAATTTTAGGTAATTTTAGTTTAAGGAATAGGTTCAGGAATTGGCACTTAGGGGTTAAGAGTTGTAATGCGGTGATTAAGGTTTTTCAAGACAAGATTAAGGAGTGGTCTTGCACCTTTAGCTGAAATAAGCATGATTAGTTTGAAATTCAAATGCCAACAAGTTTCCTAATTTTAGGAAAAAGAGAGAGAAAAACTATTCACTTTTTGACTTTAAATAAGCATGATTAGTTTGAAATTCAAATGCCAACAAGTTTCCTAATTTTAGGGAAAAAGAGAGAGAAATACTATTCACTTTTTGACTTTCTTTATGTCTTAAGAGCTCTTTGATTAAGAATGGAAATTTGAATTTCCTTAAGCAATCTTAAGCCTTAATTAACCTCAAATAATTATTTAGATTCAAGATTAATAATTAAAATTAATTTATCTTTAATTAGTGCCTAATATTGCACTTATTTCATTAATTACTTAATTAAGCTCATTTTGCACTAATTACGGGCAAAAAGGTAATTACAAAACTCCCGGAACCAACTGGACCTTTTCCAATCTCATGCATCCCTTAAAATTAACATTTCAAGCTCCCAGGTGATGAGAGTCCAATTGTCACTCGATCCACGTTAAATTACCTTAGGGGTATTTTGGTAATTTCGCATGCGGGAAAACTAGAAATTGAGGGTTTCACCTTTAACATTAATCACAATACATCTAATCTCTCTTCAATCATTAACCAACCCCTTGGGGTAGCCTGGACCAACCATCCTCAATTCTAGGCAAAAATGACCTCAGGGGCATTTTGATGGTTGCACACAGAAAATTAGGGTGTTACAACTCCTCCTGTCACTCTCGAGATGGAGGAAGGTAACCAATACAACGGGCCAGCTCGTTAGGTGTGGCAAGACGTGGGCAGGGTCGAACATGGGCACGTCGGAGGTCAGGTGGCTCTCCGGGCGGGCCGGCTCCCTCCTCGACTACATGACAGTAGCCTCTCCATCATTATCCTCCCTCAGCATCATAGGAACGGTGGCGGGAGCCATTGGAAGAAGCTGGGTGGGTGAATCCTAGATGGGTCCAACCATGGCTCGGTGGGACGAGGTGGTGACTATGGCACGTAGATGGGGATGTCATGGGTAGCTGGCAGCAAAGCGGTATGGGGGATGCTTCTCCATGACGGGCACGCTAAAAATGAGGTCATCAGCAAATGGGGCAGCGGTGAGAACCTAAAGCTGGTCACCGGGTGTGCAAAGAGGCACTCCATGAAGACAAAAAGACGAACAACACATCGACAGCAAAGTGATAGTCTGGTGAGCGCGTCCAATTGCATCTCCTAGGTGGGAGGTCAACGTATATCATGAAGGTTGCCATTTACCTCTAAAGATGAGATAAAAAGAAAGAAGGGATGAGAAACTTATATAGAATCTCGTAGGGTTTTCATCTCCTAACAGGTGTCATCATCTACGTCCTCAAGAACCTAAGGTTTTATTATGAATAATGAGCATATACATGGGGTTCGTTTATTAGTTTCAAATACCATTAGCCAAGGCCCGTACATTTTACCATGAATCTTAATGCATGAATGCAACATACTAGGTCATGAATGCATGTCGATGCCATAAGCAAGATATCATTTAATCATATCCAATGGGCATAGCATAGAGAATGAAAATTCTTCTAACATGATCTTCCCTCGTTATTCTTTTAGGTGACTTAAACTTATTCTCTTTTCCATGGGGGCCATCCTAATACTCTCCCCTTTTGAGAGTTCTAGGTTATGAGCTCATACCTAAACTAGCATGTCACTAGTCTACACTTATCCTCTTGATAAGCTAATTCCAACTCCAGAAGTTGGGATAAGGGGCATAGGATACCTTTCATAACCATTAATTCCTGGTCTAAAAGGTCCTTATTGGATCACCTCTTGTAATGACTCGATTTTTTAGTATTATTGTGATAAAATGATTAATTGTGAATAATCTATAGGGATTTTGAAAATTCCGAGACACGATTATGATCACAACAATATGAGGAGTTTGTAAAAAAAAATAATAATTTAATATTTTAATCAGGATATAGATAAGACCTTATAATTGGTATAATGACACAGATAAATGAAAGATAAGGGTAAATAGATATCTTAGCTGATAAAGTTTCTTTTATATGGGTCAGACATGAAATGGTAATAATTGGTACACCAAAATGGTAATGACTAGTACACTGAAACATTGAAATCAGGTATAAATAATGGATATTATCATATCTCATATAATTTTTATTTAGGATGATCAAATAAATGTAGATATTTCTAATACCAAACAAGGCAAATTGATCTAAAAATAGTGATACCTATTAATTTCTCTCCAAGAAAGTGATTTATATATAAAGCAAAAGAAAATATTTCACTCTTCTCTATTAGAGTTGCATGTTTCCTTCTTCTTCTCTTTTCCATATTCATGTTTTTCTCTTTGAACCTCTATTAAACTACCATATTTCTAAAGGAAACTCTTAGATAAACACCTAAACTAGTTCAAGAACACTTCCTCTACATCATACTCATGCCAAAACCTTATTTTTCCCTCAAATCTGTCCAAACAACAACGTATATAGAGGCTAGAAAGTGGGTTTGAGGCTTGGTTTAGAGAAGAATAAGCTAGAGAAAGTTTAGCAAAAAGCTTGGAAGAAAGGTAGGAAAGATTATAGTCTATTGCTTTGTGATTATTTAGTTATTTTTGCTAATATAAACTCTTGAGATATGTTTTAGAATTATGTTTATGAAATCTGAAATTTATTCTCAAGATTCATATATATGAGTTTTTTTAGTTCAAGAACACTTGTAGATTGATTGAATTAATATAAGAGATTTATTAAGTAAATAAAGAGAATTTTGATCCATAGAAGAAAAGGCTTAAAGTTCACCTAAGAAACTTGGTTTATTTTCCTTGAATTTATAAGAATTACCACCCAAGGAGTTTTACAAATTTCTGATGATATAACATCTCATAAAAGATTAGATTTTGCAAAAATATTCTAATCATTACAGACTTTAGAAAAATCTCGTAAAGTCTAGCAGATTTATAGAAAATTCTCATAACAGTTTAGTAGATTTTATGAAAAATCTCATAACAATTTAACTGTTTTCTTTCAGCAAAATCTCATAAAAAATTTAGCAGATTTTACCGATAAATTTCATAAAAATTAAAGAGAGATTTTGACAGAATATCTCATAAGATTTCAAGAGATTTTGACAAATTCTCGTAAGATTTTAAGAGATTTTTTAATAGAATATCTTATAAGACTTCAAGAGATTTTTTAGCAGAATTATCTCATAAGAAATTAGAGAGAGATTTCAGAGAAAAGTCTCACAGTAATTAAGAGACTAATAGAGAAAATCTTAGAAGAGTTAAGGAGATTTCAAGAAAATCTTTAAGCAAAAGTATGAGAAATAAAACTATTAAGAAGAGATTTCTCTTGAGAATCATAAGATTTCCTAAACCAATATTAAAGATCCTTATGCAAAGAGAAAACTTAAGAAATAAGCTTTATGTAATATTAATTGCTTAATGGTAAGCCCATGGATTCATGGGTAATAGTAGACGTGCTATGCCCTTAGAATTATATCAGGTTGTAATCGCGACGGCATTACATTATTATAAGAAAAGGGATATACTGAAATAACGAGGCTATTCTAATGAGATGTAGTAGATGTACTATCTCTAGTGAACTATATCAAGTTGTAATGTGACGACGTTACATCATTGACAGTATGATACGAGAAGTATATCAAAAGATACCTATGAGTTTTACCATTAACTTTAAAATTATCTAATGGAATTAAGTAACAGGAAATAATGATACTAACTACATATCAATTACTTGATTATAAGCTCATGGATTCACAGTGTGATCTATATCTATAACGCCCAATTTTTCGTGTGCAAATGAAACCCCTGAGGTCATTTTACCCAGGAAATGAGGATCGTCCATCCTCAAGGGGATGTTTTGATGTTGATAGGGGATTATATGTGCTATGTGTGGCAATAAGCAGAAGAATCTCATTTTTGAGTTCCAACGTGTGAAATTATCAAAACGCCCTTGTGGTTGTTTATCATAGTTTTATGTGCCGGTTGAACCCAACTTTACCAAAAGGTTTAAACGATGTTTTTAAGTGAATTTTAACAACAAGTTAAGCAAAAGCCCCGAGCAGTTTTAGTGCAAAATTACCATTTTGCCCTAGAACGTGTATAGTGAGCCTAATGACGTAATTAAGCAAACCTAAGCAATATTAGGCTCTAATCAAAGATTAATTTGTAACACCCTAATAATTAACCGGAATACACCTAGGTTGTATCTGATTAATTACTAGACTTTACTCTTTGCTCAAGTTCTTTCATCATACTTTGAAAATACTTAGTGAAATTACGAGCCATTTTTTTTAAACATAATTGAAAACGTGAGCGCGCATAATGTGAACGATAATCGAGATAAAGCAGAAAACGAATAGACATATCATGAAGAAACACATCATATTGGCTCTATCATATGACATCCATAATTACATATCGCATAGATATTTTGCCGACCAACAAAATAAGACTAGGTGTAGGCAATCTAACAAAACATAAATAATATATGGATAGAAGGACATCCATTAATGGCACCTAGTAATAACACTCAGGGGATAGGGATAAATATCTGAAATATACGAGTGAAACTAGCAGGATCAAGTTCACTACCCTGAAAGCCTCAATGTGATTCATGAACGCTTCCTTATATTTCTGAAAGCGAGATGGAAAGAAAAATAGAGGGAGTGAGAAACTTATAAAAGAATTTAGGTACTCACCTCATGATGCATTGTGTCATCATCATCGTCCCCAGGAACCTGGGTTATTATGAAATAATGAGCAAGCTAAGATTGATTTATGAAGTTTGAAAATATACTTTACCAAGGTCGTCGTTTTAATCATGCGTCTTATAATGCATCATAAACTTAGCATGTCATGTATATAATGAACTTTTCCTTTCATAGATAATAACATAGTTATGCATAAAATCACATCATATTCCTCATCATCATTTCATAATACTATGCATAGAAGAACATCATATTTCTCATCATCATCTCATAAATACTATGCATAGTAGAACATAATATTCACATAATGCATTTACTTTGTTTCTTAGGTGACTTAAAGTTACTTTCATCATCATTTTCCTAGGCCACCCTATACTCCACCCTTTTGGGAGTAATCTATGTAACATCCTCCCAGTACAACCCCATTCTTAAGCTATGATATCGTACTTTAGAGTTGTTACTTGTTAATTACGACCTCTCTTAATTATCTATAGCAAGCTCGATTTACATACGAGATAACTAAGCGTAATTCTATTAAAACATATTACATGTAAACATCAAGTTTATTAAACATACAGCTAAAATACATAAGGAAGCTCCTCTATGAGCTTTAGTACATGTATTCTAATACATTTACATACATACTCATTTCACTAAGTACAACGAATAAAATAGTAACTGCTATACTCCAGCAATCCTACACTCCTTTGCATAGCAGCATCCCATCCCCTGGCTTAACCTAGGCGACACGGAAACAAACACATAGGGGTGAGAATTTTATAATTCTCAGTAGGGCAACTCCCAATCACAATCATAATGTCATCGTCATCGCCCAAGCCACTTCGTTTATTCAAAACTGTGATCATGCAATATATTCTAAAGGTTCATTTTAAGATTTCAAAATCATCCTTCCGAAGTGGGTAGCTTTTAACAATCAATCAGTACATGTACATATATCCAGGCTCAAACACATAGTAAGAAAATCTACTTAAAGGATTTCTTATGATATAGGTGATACATATGTTAAATACATAAAGTTATCTCAAAGTGACTTGGTTTCCATCATGGCCATAGAAAGCCAATTAGTGCATTTTTCTCTTTTCATTGACATAGGAAAGACTTAGTTATACCCAATGGGTATTTTCAGTGGACAACTCCACAATAGATCCGTTTATACCCAACGGGTATTTATGGTGGATCACACCACACAAGGGAAATAGAGCCTGTAAAGGATCATCCTATACGTGGTCATCGAACTTCATTTTTCATTTCCGAATCCCACACAGATCTATTCCTAGCCATTAATCTACCAACTCAAAATAAATTTTGGGAAGTTACTACTTTCGCCTTCCTCATTCAATCTAAGTCTTGTTTCTATTTTGTCCATATGTCAGAACATGCACGATTTAAATTTATACATCCTTATAATGGCATCATATACTTTCTCATACTTCAATCCTTAAAATCCATAGCATGCATTTATATGTCATAAGTCACATGGCCAAACACTTAATATCAAATACTCATGTCATACTAGAAGCCAAAGTGCCATTACATTCTCAATTCAAAGCATTGTTCCATTCCCAGCACAATGGGCAGTTTTCACCCCATTGTGGCACAATTTGTTTTGCTCATAAAACAATCAATTTAGAGGTTATAAAAATTCTCTAAGACACTTCAATGTGTCTAGGAGACCCTGTAAAAATTTCAAGACAATCAGAGCTCTATAGCTACCTCAGTAAAATGTACAAATTTAGTGGTCAGGGGTCACCAATTCCCAGACCAGAACCGAGTTCCCCTAATTTTTAACCCCAGCAAATGATTGAATTAATTCACAATAAAATTCACAGTGATACTTCAATATGTTATTAACTTCGTGTAAAAATTTCAAAGGCTAATTCAATCATTTGCTATGATAATAAATTCGGACAAGTTTACTGCTTCAGTTTCAACAATCAGGACAGCATCTGCCTCATTTCGGTTTCTGATTTTTCTGAGGCATCAAACCTTAAAACTAACACCCAAGAAAATTCATGTAGTTATTTTAAGGTGATAACTCCAACATATAATTTTTATAGCTCATGAAAGCACTCAAAAATATTCCAAAAAATTTCGTGAACAACTGCAACATACAGGAAAACAGAATTTCCAGCAACTTAGTCCAAACTTACTTTGATAAAACTCATTTTCTAACACCATCCAAACCCACCACCAAAATTCACACATCAATACAAACATAATATCATCCAAAATAACCAGAAATTTCGGACTTAACACAACCCAAAACAGATTAGAAAAATTTGACAAAGAAAAGGCAAGAAAAACCCTACTTTTGGCAGCTTAGTGGATCTTTGGCTTCAAGATAATCCAAGCTTGAATCCCTCCACTTCAAAGCCCCAACCAACTCCAAACCCTTCTTAAATCAGTGAGGTGTGAGGTACAAGACAAGGTTTTGATAAGGAATGGAAACTTTGTTCGGTTAGATTGGTAGAGAATTAAGTGTAGGACATGTTTTGTGAAGAGATCTTAAGGTTTTATCAAGTTTAGGCTAGGGTTTATGAAGCTCCAAGTTTGTTAATGGAGTTTGAGAGGAAGAACAATGGAGGAGAGCTTCTTGGAGTGTTCTGGACAAAATTTTGATGAAGGAAATGATAAGATATTGATTTTATGAGTTTATGACAAATTGCATAATAATTTCAAGTACAAAATGTTTTATTTTCTTAAAGATAAGTCTAGTAATTTTTGTAAGCATCCTATTGGTTGCAATAAAGTGGTAATGGTGTGGCTTCTTCTAAGCCACACACTTGTAGTTAAGTGGCAAACTTTCATTGAAAGTTTCATTTGGTGTAAGAACTCAACCGAAATCTAACGAACGGGTAAAACACTGTACCATTAAACCGATATTGCCCGAAATTAATTTTAAGTATAAAATTATCATTCCCACCTATTTATAACCTTATTCCCATGTTTTCCTAATTTTGGGCACCTCGGGCCCGAACCTAGGGTTTAACTCTCCTGCGGCTGGGGCGCAAGGTTACTATTCACCGCCCGAAATTTTTTTTTTGAAGGTCCATTGGGCTGCCCTCATCATTGCTAAACTATTAGATTTTTGAAATTAAGATTAACAAAGCTCAAATTAATTTTTAATTAAATTTTAGGGTGTTACAATCTAGGTTATGAGCTCATACCTTACTAGTCGTCACTAGCATATACTTATCCCTTTTGATAAGTTAAAATCCCGACTCTACCCTTTTGAGAGAACGGGCTAGGGGGCAAGAATCACCTTTTCACCATCTATAGTCTGATGGGTCTAAAGGATCATTTTCTCAGGATCACCTTTTCACCACCTATAGTCTCAATGGGTCCAAAGGATCATTTCCTCATAAGTTTAAGTCACCATTAAGTCTTAGCATGTTATATCATAATCATCAAGATGCATGAACATTCTCATTGTTTGCAATAGCAACTATAACATGCAAGCCATGAAATCATTCAATAATATCAAATTCTCAGTAGGCATTATTTCATCATATGACATTCCAAAGCATCAAAAGATGTCATCTAAAATTCTAAGGTAAAGCTCCCTTAAATAACCGAACTCTAAAATTGGGTAACCTTAAACTAATTACTTATGCATCTAAGGGATTTATTACCATCAATTATAAGCCTTAAGAACATTATTAGACTATATGGGGTAGCATAGATAGTAAGTTGTTCTTAAAGTTTTACGGTATGCTAGAAGTTACGTTTTTAACCCTTTCTCGTTACCGGCTTTCCCTATGATGCTAAAATTAATTCCTAAACCAATTATGAATCATTGTCCCTTATCTAAACATAATAAAATCTGGTTCTTAAGGTCACTAAAGGCTCTAGACAGAATGCATAAATTTCATTCTCTAAAGTTCTAGAAATCTTTCTTTTACGATTTTCTAGGAAGCTAGTTTTATCTCTAACATGCATAGAATAAACCATAATTATCACAACTTCAAACATATTAAATCATCATCATTTATTGGTACTAATCTCATATCAGAAGCCGAATCATGAACCTCATATAATTGTATAAAATCACATTTTAAGTGAACATAAAATATTAGTTTCCCGTAAATCCTTGCAAAGCTTTAAAACTCTTTTAGAAACTAATTCTTTTTGCTAAACTTGAAAGAATCTTCATAATTAAAATTCTCACTTAAGATAAAAGGAGCAAGTCTTGAGCTTAAGAGATTTATGTGATATCTTAGAATCATAAACATGCTATGCAACCTCATTTTAATCTTGTCATTATAAGGTGATAACTTGGAATTATAAACATGATATGCAAATCCATTTCTTTATCTTTAAGATTTAAGGTGATGACTTGAAAATTAAACATGATGCAAGAGCTTGAAATATAAACATGATGCAAGAACTGGAGCGGCAATAGTCCGCACAAGACAGTGGAGGGAGAAGAGATCTTAAGAAACCGAGAGCCCGGTAATCCGCACTGGACCGGTGAAGGGAGAAGAGAATTATTATTACATCTTTTTAAGCTCCAATCTCAAGACTTCTTAAAGAATCAATTCTTTAACTCCAATAATCTTATTTCTTTGCTTGTGATACTTGGGCAAGTCTTTGAGCTCTAGGATCTTTAGGTGATGACATAAAAATAAACATGTCATGCGTTGATTCTTTTAGCCATTATAAAATAAAGTGAGAGCATAAAATAAATATGAGATGCATCCTCTTTATTATCTTTGAAGATTAAGTGACAACTTGAAATATAAACATGAAATGCAAGCTTGGAAATTTAAACATGAGATATGCAAGTTCATTTATTTATTCTTAAGAATTTAGTGATGACATTAAAAGTAAACATGGTTATGCAAGGCATAAACTTAAACATGGATGCAAGTTCCTTTTATTTCTTTACTAGAGCTCTTCCAAGACTTTAGAGAAATATAAATTCAACCCAATATATATATCTTAGCAAGACAAAGTAAAAAACATCTTTCAAGTTCTAAACTCAAGATCTTTATTTTTACATCAAAAAACATCGTTCTTTAAAGTTTTGCATCAAGTGGAATTTTCAAGCTTTAAAGGCCTAACTTGTGATGGATTTACAACCAACACTCAAGGTCCTCATCATCAAGCTATCATCATATTCCTTCTTAGGCCATTTGGCCGAAATCATTAAAGAAAAATAAGGATAGAAAAACCAAAATTGTAAAGCTCTAAAACTAGTGAAACCTTCAAGTTTTAGAGGTCTAACTTGTGAAGGCTTTGCAACCAACACTCAAGAACCTCATCATCAAACCATGGTCTCATCATAATCTAGGCCATCAGGCCGAAATGTTTTTAAAAGAAAAGGGAAAACAAACAAAATTGAAAGCTAGAAGAAAGTCCATGAAATCATCATTTTTGAGCTAGAAACATAACTTGTCATAGCATAAAATGAACTTAGAAACAACTCCCTACCTAATCTGATTTGAAGGAAAGGAAGAGAACTTGGTTTCTTGGAGTGAAATGAAAGAAAATATTCTTGAAAACTTGAAGAAGAATTCAGCCAAGAGGAGGAGGAAAGAAAGCTTTTGGTGCTTCTAAGAACTAGAATTGTGTAAGTTATGATCAAAGGCTTCTAACACTCTTCAAGCATGCCTATTTATAGAGATTTTGAAGCTCATAAATGGACAAATGAAGGAGGAAGGCTGATGGATTTTCATGGGGAACAAAGGGAGGAAAATCATTCCTTGTTTAAGGCATGTTTTATGCCATGTTTTAGGGAATTTTTGGCATTTTGTTTTAGTGTATCTTTGGGCAATTATTCTGATGCATAATGGCATCAATAATTTCATCCATTACAGCCCAAGGAGGAGAAATTTGTGTGTTCCATGTATTATTTAGGTGTAGGTAAGGTATTCATGCAATTTAGAGAATTTACGGTTAAGGGCTTAGGTGAATTAGTAAGCAATTTGAGTGTTTTAAAGCAATTTTAGGTTCTAATCAATTTAAATAAATAATTTTGACTCTAGATTAATAATTAGAATTTAATAAGCTTTAATTTGAGCCTAATATTGCTTAGGTTTCTTAGACGAATCAAAAATCTTAAAATTTGTAAAACTACACAAAGGAGGGCAAAACGGTCATTTTACTTAAAAATTGCCCGAGACCACCCGAGCTTAACCAATGGTTAATCATGGCTTAAAAACACCTTTTAAAACATTTTAGTGAGGTTCGGCTAAGTCGGCACGCAAATCGGGATTAAAACGGGCAAGGGCGTTTTGGTCATTTTGCACGTCGAAGCTCAAAATTAGGATTCTTCTCCTCTATTAACACACATAACACAAACAATCCCTTATTAACATCAAAACATCCCTTTGAGGACGGGTGGGGCCCACAATCCTCATTTTCTGAGTAAAATAACCTCAGGGACATTTTGGTCATTTTACACGTAAGAAATCGGGTTTGCAATACTTTCACGAATTGCTCCTAACTTCTCTTCTAACGTTATATTCCTTTATTAAGGATTGTTTGGTCTCAAATTTTATATAATATTTACCTACGGTAATTCGGTAATTCCTAATGACAGTAAAAATTGGGCGTTACATAATTTATTTCGATAATTAATCTTAAGTCAAAATAATTTATTAAGGTTAATTAGAACCTAAGATTGCTTGGTTAAACTCTAATTACATCTTTTGATTCAAGATTCCTAATCATAGAATCTTGAATAGTGTTTTCTCTCCAATTTCTTAAATTAAGGAATTGTGCCCATACCTTTATTTGACTAAAAGAATGATTTTAAATTGTTAATCTAGCAAGATCACTCCCCTAATCAAGTCTTGACAACCTTAATTAACCATTACCTCACCTAAACACTTCTTACAAACTCCTAATCAAAACCTTAATCAAAGAAACACCTAAACACATCATTAAACCACAAGTACATGGACAAATCATCCTTCCCCCTTGGCTGGAAATCCTGGCGAATTCATCCTCCCCTAAATTCATCACATGTTGATTTTGTTTCACTCAAAGACCATACCTCAAGCCAAACTTTGAACCATACCTAGCCATGCTTTCAACCATGCCTTTGAATGACAAGTTTTGAAGATATTTTCCTCCCTTTGGCATGAAGAAACCGTCAGCCTCCTCCTCCCAATCAGCCTCCATTGCTTCATTTTTCTATAAATACCAAGTCTTGAAGAACTTGGTTGCACTTTAGAAGCTTTCCAAGTTTAGTTCTCTTGCTTTTTCTTTCATTTTCTCTCAAAGTTCTCTTCATCTTGCTCTTCTTTCCTCCTCAAAGAAACCTTTCCACCACCATAATCCACCACAAACAACCTTAAACCACCACTCCCCTCACCTCAAACCACCTCTCAAACACTTAATCTTACCATTTCCAAGCTTGCTTTCTCAAGGAAAAATCATCTTCCTTGAGAAACCTTGTTGGCCGAATCCTCCTCCTCCTTCAAGAGAAGATTTTGTCTTCTCAATCCTTCAAGAACACAAGTTCCTTCTCATTTCTTTCAAGACTTCCTTAGGTAGGGGTTTTGTTTCAAAGTTTTTACTTGTTTTCTTCAAGAAAGTTCTAGTTTTCTCTTGGTTCAAAACTCCTTTTTCTCTTCCTTTTTCCTTTTTGGCCATGAGGCCTTTTCATGAGAAAAACTTTAGCTTGATGATGAGGTTTCAAGATAATGGTCTTGTGATGCCATGTGAGAAACCTCTAAAGCTTGAAAACTTGGTCTTGGACCATACATGCTCTTGGTTTCTTTCCTTTTCTTTGCTTAAGTTTTCGGTTTTTTCCTTTTCCTCTTGAATGGTTTCGGTTTCCTTTAACTTTATTTGAACAAAGTTTGCTAAAAATGTTAAGTAGATCACAAAAGTTTTGTTAAGAAAATTAATCATATGTTTTCAAAGAGCTCTAAGCTTACCCTTTGCCAACCTTAAAGTTGGTCGGTCGTTCTAAGAGTTCTACTCTAGATTGAAGCCCATGAGCAATAAAATAAAGAATATGACTTAGTTCTTAGTATGTTTGTTTAGACAAAGTGTTGAGCTTTGTGTCCATTTTCTTGAGCTTGATGATGAAGTTCAAAACCAAAGGCTTCTTTGAAGACTTGGTGCTAAGAACTCTAAAGCTCACTTTATGTTGTTAAGATACATATTGGGTTAAGGTTATAATGTTCCTCTAAAGTCTTGTAAGAGCTCTAGTTAAGATAAAATGAGTTGCATTCATGTTTATGTTTATGCCTTGCATAGCATGTTTATTTTGATGCCATCACTAAGCTCTCAAGAATAACTAAATGAACTTGTATTATCATGTTTAAGTTTCCAAGTTTGCATTTCATGTTTATATTTCAAGTCATCACTTAATCTTTAAAGATAATAATGAGGTTGCATCTCATATTTATTTTATGCTCTCACTTTATTTTATAATGAAGGTAAAACAAGTGCATAGCATGTTTAAGTTTATGCCATCACTTAAATATCCTAGACTCAAAGACTTGCCCAAGTATCTTACATAAAGTTTCGGAAAAATGGAGGCATTTCAAGGATGTCACTTCGGCCTTGTGATGAAGTTCATCTAATCATAAGTGCCCATAGTGTAACCCAATTTCTGCTATTAGAGTACAAATGACCAAATGCCCTGAGGTCATTTTCTTTCCAGAATTCAGGACAGGATCGGCATTTTAAATGGGTCAACTCAATGTTTGAAGGGGATTGTACCTGTTATGTTTGATATCCGAGGTGAAAATCTCGTTTTCTAAACTTTCGGCTCAAAATGACCAAAATACCCCCGTGTCTACACGGGTAAAAGGTGCCGTTTGAGCCCGAATTTTCCAGGAAGTTTAGAATGATGTTTTAGAGTAATATTTGATGTTTAGCCGGCCTGAAGGTCCGGAGGTTTAGTGCAAATTACCGTTTTACCCCTAGAAGTGTACAGTGCGCCTAATGAAGTAATTGCAAACCTAAGCAATATTAGGCTCTAATCGAAGATTAATTTATTTCAATAATTAATCTAGAGTCAAAATGATTTATTAAGGATAATTAGAAACTAAAATTGCTTAGTCAAATTCTAATTTCATTCTTTAATCCAAGACTACTAATCAAAAAGTAATGAATAGTGTTTTCTCTCTCCAATTTCCTTAAATTAAGGAAACTTGTCTACAACCTTTTTGACCAAAAGAATGATTTTAAAATTGTTAATCTAGATTAGAACACCCCCTAAACAAGCCTTGATGACCCTAATTAAACTTTATTACACCTAAACACTTTCTCACAAACTTCTAACCCAAACCTTAATTAATGAAACACCTAAACGCATCATTAAACCACAATTACATGGATGATTTTTCCCTCCCTCTTGGCTGTCCTGATTTGGCCGAATTTCTTCCCCCAAAATCCATCAAATATTGATTTCAAATTTCATCCAAAAAGGCTATGCTAAAGCTAGGACTTGACTACACCTAAGCTAGGACTTAAACCAAGCTTCCAAGACAAGCTTTAGAAGATATTTTCCTTCCCTCCCAAGCCAAAATTTCAGCCAGCTCTTTCCCCCTAAATCAGCCACAACATTTCATTCTTTATAAATACCACACCTTGGAAAGCTTGGACACCTTTTTGATCATTTGCTAAGTTGAGTTTTCTTGCACTTTCTCTCACTTTCTCTCATTTTCCCTTCCTCTAAGTTCTTTTTTCTTCCTTCCTCAAAGAACCACCACCTTGAGCCACCACAAACCACCACTCTCATACCTTAAAACACCTCCTAAACACCAAACCTCACCATTTCCAAGCTTGCATCCTCAAGGAAAAATCATCTTCCTTGAGAACCTTTGGAGGCCGAATCCTTATTGCTCACCAAGAGAATTTTGTCTCTCTTTTCCTTGCAAACTCAAGCTTTCTTTCAAAGCTTTCAAGATTCACTTGGTAAGGGTTTTCTTTCAAGTTTTCTTTACTTTCTTTGAGAAAAGTTTCTAGTTTTCTCTTGGTTTCAAACTCTTTTTCTTCCTCTTTGCATTTTCAGCCTGAGGCCATTTTATGAACACAACTTTAGCTTGATGATGAGGTCTCATGGAAATAGTGTGGTGTTTGTCATGGGATAAACCTCTAAAGTTTGGATCTTGGTCTTGGACCATATATAAACTTGGTTTTTCCTTTCTTTACAAGTTCAAAGTTTTGGCTTTCATTCCTCTAAGGTTTCGGTTTCCTTTTTTTTTTTATCTTGTTCAAGCTCTAGTTTTCATTTCTTTTCCTTCTTGGTCTCGGCCTTTTTGTTTTGGTTTTGAGGAAAAAGGTTTGCTAAAAATATTAGAATGGTCCTTTGAATGTTTGTTGTGGTTTTTGCCACTAGGATCATTTTCTTGAGCTTGATGATGAGGTTCACAACCTTAAGGCTTCTTTGAAGTATAGGTGCTAAGAACTCTAAAGCTTGCTTTATGATACACAATGGGTTGAGGTTTTTATGTTCCTTTAAAGTCTTGTAAAAGCTCTAGTTAAGATTAAAAAGGAGTTGCATTCATGTTTACTTTTATGCTTTGCATAGCATGTTTATTTTCAAGCTATCACTAAGCAACTTAAAGATTAAAACAAGAATGTGCATCATCACTTAATAAATTTCAAAGCCTACCTATTTCAACCTTAAAGTTGATTGTTGATTTGGGTAAACACCCCAAGAGGCCTAGAGCACTAAAATGAAGAATTGAACCTTGCATTTCATGTTTACTTTCTTGACTATCATGTTTATATTTTACGCCATCACTTAAACTCTAAAGATAATAAATGAGTGCATCTCATATTTATTTTATGCTCTCACTTTATTTTCTAAAAGAAGAGTAAAATGAGTTGCATAGCATGTTTAAATTTATGTCACCACCTAAATGGTCTAGAGCTCAAAGACTTGCCCAAGTATCCAATGTAAAGTTTTAGAAAACGTTGGTTTTTCAATGAAGCCATTTCGGCCTTGTGGTGATGATGATGGGCTTGGTGTGAGTTCATCTAATCACAAGTGCCCATAGCCATGTTTTGGAATTTTTCTAAGCTTAGGAGTACCCAAGGAACATTATGAATGAGATTATTTGTTTTAAACCTATTTTATGAGCAAATTAATTTAGCTACTTCCCTCATGTATAATTACATGATTTTAATGAGATAAATTGAGTTCTAAAAGATTCTTGAGTGAATGTAAGGAACATGTTTTAAGAGTTAAGGAAAAAAATAAGTGCTAGAAAGAGGACTTAAAATGAAATTCTAGAACACTTAGAATTGGAAAAATGCAATTCTGTTCCAGCATAATTAATTCAAGTGTAAATGGTTCATAATCAGTAGGATATGCATAAAAACCCTTCATAAATGATTAGGTATTAATTACTAAGCTTAAGGTGATGATAAGGACTTAAAAGAGGAATTCTAGCACACTTAGACATGGCAAAATGTGATTCTGTCCAGCAAAGCTAAATTGAGGAAAAGTGAATTATAACTTAGTAAACATGCCTAGGAATCCCTCATAATTGGTTTAGGGATTGATTATGAAGCCTTAGGCGAAGACGGACCTTAAAAAGGGTCACGAACGGAGATTCTAGAGCCCCGTAAGTATATGATATTTTTCTGCCCAAACTACATAATGCTGTTTGGAATTTTAAGTGTGCCTAAATCTTAGTAAGAATTATAAGTAATGATCCCTTAAATGGAATAAAGATGTACTATGAGCATTAGAATGATTGGAACTTAAGTTTAAGACCCGTAAGGGCCAAAGCATAAGACAATATGAGATAGGAAGTGTGATGTGAGAATGAGACCAAGTGAGTATGCTTGTGATATGAATGAATGTGTTAATATCATGAGTATGAGAATATATGGATTTATGATATGCTGTTGTGATGTTTTCAGGATGTTATGAGCATAATGCATGAGACTATATGATACAAATGAATTAGAGAAAGTATGTTGTTATGATTGAAAAGTTTTTGATGGAGGATCTTGTGAGATAACATGCATTATGTGAGTTATGTGGCAAGACTCAAATTTGAGGAAATTCGTGGTGAGTCGTTAACTCCGAATTTCCGTCAAATTTGAGGTACAAAGAAAGTTTTTGAGAAATATGAAGTTTAAAGTTATATGCCGAGACGCATTTCTCCTGGGTGAGAAGAAAGTAAACCCGTGGGGTATGGACGTTGAGCCATACCGAAGCGGACAAAGTCGTGGTCTTAACCAGTCGATGCGTTTCGAAGAATGAAAGTATATGATGTTTAAGGTGACACACCGAGACGTACTTCTCCTACTCCGGTGAGGAGAAGGTAAAACCGTGAGAGCATAGACATTAGCCTCCAAAGCGGACAAAGTCGTTGGTCTTAACCAAGTCGATGCGTTTCGAAGAAGGAAAAAGTCCCATGATGGGTGATCCTTAGGCCCCTACCCGTACTCTGGGAGTCGGGATTATGATGATTATGATGAATATGTTTATGATTCGCTTATCAAGAGGATAAGTAAGAACTAGTGACGACTAGTTAAGGTATGAGCTCATAGCCTAGTTTAAGGGGTGCGGTTACTATTATGATTGGTGTCACAAGTATGAGAAAAGGAAAGATGTTCAAGAGAAAAGTTACATGCCACTTATATGTTGATTGATAATTGTTTGATTTACCTAAAGTCCTGTCATGCATCCATGAAATATTATGTTGCATACATGCATTAAGAATCATTATAAAAGACATGGACCTTGGATAAATACCTTTGTGAAAACCTCATAATGAACTTATGCATGCTTAACCTTTTCATAATAAACCCAAGGTTCCTGGGACGTAAACGATGACACTAGGATAGAGGATTTCCCTACTGAGATTCTTTAGCAAGATTCTCACCCCTCTCTCGTTTCTTTCCGTTATGTCTTCAGACATCGATGGCGTCGTTCGTGATTTTTGTTGATGCACCATGTGGGAGTGCACTACGATCCGGATCATCAGTCCTACCACTTCGGGTTCATTGTGCCATTCGCATTTTTGCATACATGGGACGCCGTTGCCTTTCCAGTCTCCAGCTTCAGATTCACTCCGACCTCCCCTTTTGGCGACGACATGATTTTTGAGGGGACGTGACCTCAAGACGAGAGGCGTGCCCGACCATCCTCTTCAGCGTGCGTGATCGTCAGGAGTTCGTCCCTCATACGCCGCTGCGAAGGACCTCTCTAGGACTCACCAGCCGATCCGTATTGGAGGATTCCGCCCCTTCTGTGCCTTTGGCTGAATAGGGGTAGCGAGGACACAGCCTCCCAGCGAGAGCCTATGAGGCGTGCACGTCAGCGCCGAGAGACGCCCCCGCCGAGGTGGTCACGTTGCTCCACCGATTCGCATGCCCACGTCCCCTTTCGATGGGCCACATCCGAGGAGCTTCGACAATTCGTAGGCTACATATCTCCGAGGATCACGACGTCCGTAGGTTTTAGAGGAGGGTTGCTTTTGTGGGGAGTATCTTTTGGGTTGTTTCATGTATTTGTTTTTATGCTATTGTACTGCAGCTCTGCCCACTAGTATGGGTAAGACTTTATGCTTCTGTTATATTTGTTATGATGTACTAAACTATATTATCTAATGTGATGAGGAATGATGTTTATGATGGATGTGTTCTTTAATGCTTATGTCCTGTATGTTTTATTTATTCTTCCGCTTCACGTTGTTACGCGCAAAGGCTCGCACTTTGGTTTATATAAATCATTTCAAAAAAAAATTACCCGTATTTTCCGCTAAGTATTTTATAAATGAATTTAAAGAGAAGTAATAACTAATAATTAGTCTTGATACGTCCTAGGCGTATTGGGGTTAAATATTAGGGTGTTACACATAGCCTATGTCTTGGAATTTTTCTAAGCTTAGGTGTATTTAAAAAACCTTATGAACAAAGTTCTATGTTTTAAATCTATTCCTTGAGCTAAATAATTTAGCTACTAACCTTACCTATTTTTGTATGAGTTTAATGAGAGGAATTGATTTCTAAAAGAGTTTTGAGTTCCTAAAATTATTCCAAGAGAAAGCTAATAACTTATATGCTCTTAAATCATGAAATTATGTGATTACATGAGCTTTGCATTTTTCCTGCCCTTGATGTTTGGCCACTGTATAAATTCTATTTTGTGGATGTGTAAAATTATGTTTGAGTGAAGTAAGGAACGGTTTAGGGAAGCTAGGAAAGAATAAACTATAAAGGACTTGAAAGGTGAATTCTAGAACACTTAGATGCACAAATGGTAATATATGTCCCAGCATAATTGGATTTAAGAAAAATGGTCTATAATTAGTGGATATGTGTAGGAATCCCTTATAATTGGTTTAGGAGTTGAATATGGAGCCTTAGGCGAAGATGAAACTAGAAAGGGTCAAAGACGGAGGTTCAAGGACACTAAGCTTATGATAATTTTCTGCCTAATATATGTAAGGCTATTTGGATATGTTAGTAGGCTTGAATATTAGAGAAAATTCAAGGTGATGATCCCTTAGGTGTGATAATGATCCATAATGAAAGCTAGGATAATTAGAACATGAGTTAAGATCCGTAAGGGCCAAAGCAGAAGACACCATGAGATAGGAGGTGTGATGTGAGAATGAGACCAAGTGGGTATGCTCGTGTGATGAATGTGAATGTTTTAAATGCTATGAGTATGAGAATGTATGGATGTGTGGCATGTTGCTATGATAATATGGTATGTGTAACACCCTAATAATTAACCCAATACACCTAGGCGTCTGATTAATTACTAGACTTTACTCTTTGCTTCAGTTCCTTAATCATGCTTTGAAAATACTTAGTGAAATTACGAGCCATTTTTTTTAAACATAATTGAAAACGTGAGTCTCGCTAACGTGAATGATTTAGCAAAATTTAAAAGACACATAGGAATTTACAAACATCACATCATAATATATTGGCTCCATCATACAGCATCCATAATTACATATCATATAGATATTTTGCCTACCAACGGAATAAGACTAAGTGTAGGCAATCTAATAAAACATAAATAATATATGGATGGAAGGACATCCATTAATGGCACCTAGTAATAACACTCCAGGGATAGGGATAGATATCTGAAATATACGAGTGAAACTCAGGATTCAAGTTCAGCTACGGTGAGCCTCAATGTGATTCACGAACGCTTCCTTCTATTTCTGAAGACGAGATGGAAAGAAAAATAGAGGGAGTGAGAAACTTATAAAAAGAATCTCAGTAGGGTACTCACCTCATGATGCATTGTGTCATCATCATCGTCCCCAGGAACCTCGGGTTATTATGAAATAGTGAGCATGCTAAGATTGATTTATTAAGTTCGAAAATATACTTTACCAGGTTCGTCGGTTTTAATCATGCGTCTTATAATGCATCATAAACTTAGCATGTCATGTTTATAATGAACTTTTCCTTTCATATATAATAACATAGTTATGCATAAAATCACATCATATTCCTCATCATCATTTCATAATACTATGCATAGCAGAATATCATATTTCTCATCATCATCTCATAAATACTATGCATAGCAGAACATCATATTCACATAATGCATTTACTTAGTTTCTTAGGTGACTTAAAGTTACTTTCATCATCATTTTCCTGGGCCACCCTATACTCCACCCTTTTGGGAGTAATCTAGGTTATGAGCTCATACCTTGCTAGTCGTCACCAGCACATACTTATCCCTTTTGATAAGTAAAAATTCCTCTTTACCCTTTTGAGAGAAAGGACTAGGGGCAAGAATCACCTTTTCACCGCCTATAGTTTGATTGGTCCAAAGGATCATTTTCTCATATATTTTGAGTCACCTTTAAGTCTTTGCATGTTATATCATAATACAATTCTTCATTCATAATCATCATAACATTTTCTCATTTATAGTCTTATGCCGAAATAATATATACAACTGTAATCATGCATCTGGAGATTCCAGGAAAGAGAGGTGGGTCACAATGGAACGCTTAAATACCAAATCTTTCCTTAGCCAGAATCTTTCCAAATTGCACTCTTACAAGTAATACACTTTCTTAGGTAACAGAATATGTCTTTATTTCATGCATAAGTTTTCATTGTTTGCAACAACAACTATAACATACAAACCAGGGAATCAATCAATGACACCAAATTCTTAATAAGCATCAAATCACATTTTAAGTACACATAAATTACTAGCTTCCCATAAAATTCTTATAAAGTTTTAAAACTCTTTTAAAACTAATTCCTTTTGTTAAACTTGAAAGAAGTCATAGGACTTTAGGCCTAAATTAACCATGGGACCGATTTATAACTTGAAAGAATGTTCATAATTAAATCTTTCACTTAAGATAAAAGGAGCAAGTCTTGAGCTTTAGAGATTTAGGTGACATCTTTGAATTATTACCATGCTATGCAACCTTATTTTAATCTTATCTTTATAAGGTGATAGCTTGGAATTATAAACATGATATGCAATTCCATTTCTTTATCTTTAAGATTTAAGGTGATAACTTGAAAATTAAACATGATGCAAGAACTTGTAATATAAACATGATGCAAGAAACTGGAGCGCGGAACCGCATAGGGACCAGTGAGGGAGAAGAGAATCTTAAGCAAAGCGGCGGTCCGCATAGGACCGGTGAGGAGATGAGAATTACATTTTTTTAAGCTCCAATTCTCAGACTTCTTAAAGAATAAATTCTTTAACTCCAATTATCTCATTTCTTTGCTTATGATTCATAAGCAAGTCTTTGAGCTCTAGGATTTTTAGGTGATGACATAAAATAAACATGCCATGCATTGACTCTTTAGCCATTATAAAATAAAGTGAGAGCATAAAATAAACATGAGATGCAACTTCTTTATTATCTTTAGAGATTAAGTGACAACTTGAAATTTAAACATGAAATGCAAGCTTGGAAATTTAAACATGAATATGCAAGTTCATTTATTCATTCTTGAGAATTTAGTGATGACATAGAAAGTAAACATGGTTATGCAAGGCATAAACTTAAACATGGATGCAAGTTCATTTTATTTCTTTACTAGAGCTCCTCCAAGACTTTAGAGAAATATAAATTCAACCCAATATATCTTAGCAAGACAAAGTGAAAAATACATCTTTCAAGTTCTAAACTCAAGATCATAAAAACATCATAAAAATATTATTCTTTAAAGTTTTGCATCAAGTGGAACTTTCAAGCTTTAGAGGCCTAACTTGTGATGGATTCACAACCCACCCTCAAGGTCCTCATCATCAAGCCATCATCTTAGTCCCACCTAGGCCATATGGCTGAATTGTTCAAAGAAAAAGAAAGAAGAAAACCAAATGGAAAAACTAGAGAAAATCCATGAAATCATCATTTTGAACCAAGAACAACACTTAGCAAAGCATAGAAATAAACTTAAAAACAACTCCCTACCTAATCTGATTTGAAGGAAAGGAAGAGAACTTGGTTTCCTTGAGTGAAATGAAAGAAAATATTCTTGAAAACTTGAAGAAAGAATTCAGCCAAGAGGAGGAAATGAGAGCTTTTGGTGCTCCTAAAACTAGAATTTGTGTAAGTTATGAACTAAGCATCTAAACTATCTTCAAGCATGCCTATTTATAGAGATTTTGCAGCTCATAAATGGACAAAGGAAGGAAAGAAATCTGACCAAAAATTAGAGAAAAAAAATAAGGAAGAAAAATCATTTTGTTTGGTGGCTTAAAACATGGAATCATGTTTCCATGTTTTCATGATTCTTTGTTTTCATTCTTTGGATTTTTGTGTAATAATTTTCTGACTTATTACTCAATAATTTCGTGCATTACAGCCTTGTGGAAGAGGATTTTGTGTGTTCCATGTATTTTTAGGTGTAGGCAAGGTATTCATGCAATTTAGAGAATTTACGGTTAAGGGTTTAAGTGAATTACTAAGCAATTTGGGTGTTTTAAGCAATTTTAGGTTCTAATCAATCTAAATAAATAATTTTGACTCTAGATTAGTAATTAGAATTTAATAAGCTTTAATTTGAGCCTAATATTGTTAGGTTTCGTTAACAAATCAAAAATCTCAAAATTTGCAAACTAAAAGACAGGGGCAAAATGGTCATTTACTCAAAAATTGCCCTGACCATTCAAACTTAACCAATGGCCAATCATAGCTTAAAAACACCTTTTAAAATATTTTAGTGAGGTTCGAGCTCAGTGGCACGCAATTGAAACAGCCCGGGGGCGTTTTGGTCATTTTGCGTCGAAACTCAAAATTGAGATTCTTCTCCTCTATCAACACACATAACACAAACAATCCCCTATTATCCTCAAAACATCCCCTTGAGGACGGGTGGGCCCACGATCCTCATTTTCTGAGTAAAATAACCTCAGGGGCATTTTGGTCATTTTACATGTACAGAAAATCGGGTTTGCAATATTTGCACGAATTGCTCCTAACTTTTCTTCTAACGTTATTGATGAGGACAGGCTCATGGCAAGATATAAGCACTAAGGACTTGGGGACCTATGACAAGATCAAGGGCTAGGAAGCAAAGGAGGCATTAAAACAAGTTGTAGCAAATTCTTGGAGGCTACCACAAGTTGGAAGACTTGAAGCCCAAAATGGTGCATTCATTGCCCACTTGAAGACCCCTGATGCTATATAGGCTAACACCATCTTTTAAGCCTTTTTATGTTACTAAATAAAGTTTGTAATAAGTATATTTGGGCTGTCCTATGGGCATACGAATTAGCTTGGATTTTGGGTTGTTTTCTTTAATTTTTATTAAGTTTTTTTTTAAGTGGGCTAAAAGGCCCATATGAGGGAGCATGAATTTTATCCATGTTGGGCTGAATTGTGTAAGCTGTTGGGTTACATCTAAGCAAATTCTAAGTTGTTGCTATTATAAAAGGCAAACCCTAACTTTGGAAAGCAATTCAGATCATATTTGCTTGTGAGTTTGCTCTCTTCTTCTTCAAATAGAATTCTGAACTTATCAAGGGTGCTCATCCTTGTGGCAATTCCTAGGCTTCTCAATCTCTTGATTGTGGCGCCTTGTTTACTCTCGTCCATATCTCAAGATATACGATAGTTTCAATGATTCTTGAGCCTAAATTGAGTTTCAGAACGTAAGATTCTCTCGTTTTTGAATCGGTCGAATTCAAAGACTAGCTTGAGATACGAAGCCGTGTAAATTTCGGATTCTCTCTGTGTTCCAATCTTGGTAGATCCTTCTTGTGATTCATGGAGTTTGGATCATATCATGTATTGTAAAGTCCCAAAAACTGGGGAGGTGAACGGAAACATGCCTTATAAAGGTATGGATACCTCTCCTTGCGTGACGCGTTTCCCTTCGCAGGGGGAAGAAAAAACCTTGAAGGGGGGGGAGTAGGCCCTGAACCCCAAAGGAGGACAACTCACGTAATCCAAGATCCTGGGCTGTTACAGAATGGTTCAGCCGAGTCCGGGGTCGTGCCGCGGGGCAGCTGGCCCGAGGGTGGATTGTAAAGTCCCACATTCGCTGGGAGATGAACGAAACATGCCTTATAAAGGTGTGGATACCTCCTCCTTGGTGACAGTTTTCCCCTCGCCAAGGGGGAAGAACAAAACCTTGAAGGGGGGTTGGAGTAGGCCCTGAAACCCCAAAGAGGACAATATCACGTAATCCAGAGATCCTGGTTTTCAAATGGTATCAGAGCTAGCTTCTAAGGTTGGATAATTTGGTACTGATTTTATTTTACTTTTCTTGTAGCTGCTTTGTTTCTTTTTCTGTCTATTGTCTATGTTCAATTGTTTGTCCTGTCTTCTTTGTTAATTGGGTGCTGGATTTATTTAAAGTCAATTACATTTTCTAGTCCTTTATTTTCCTATAATTTGTGCAGCACCTATTTGTCAATTGTTCTCAATTAGTGCAAATTCCAGCATTTTTTTTTCTTCTAAATTCTACATCACTCCTGTTTTTATTCGTTGAGTTAGAAGCAAAAGTACCAAAAAAAAAAATTGAAAATAGAAAACAAAAGAGTCAAAAAAAAAAACAAAGAGAAAGAAGTTTAACAAAGAAACAGCTATTTTTTTTTCTTTCTATAAATTCAGTGCACAAGTGCTTGATTGATAAAGTTCCTACGTGTCTTGCTGAGTTTGTTGTGTCTTCAAATCTGTCATCACTTAGCTTCTCTTGTTTGTCATCACATTGTTGAGTTTCAGTAGAGTAGTCTTGTGTTTGTGGAGAATCTATTAAGAATTTCAAGAGAGCTATTGAGTGGTAAAAGGCAAGAGAGTACTTTACACAAAAGCCTATTAGAGAGCAACAAACACGAGTGATACATCTCTAAGAGTGTAAACACGTGAGAAGTGTGGTGAGGTCCTATTGCTTTCACTTCGTTTTCTTTACTTGAATTATGGGGAGAGGTGATGGTGACCTTCCTCCTCAGGGAAACAATAGATTGTTAGTGGAGGCTATTAGCTCAAATGCAAGGATGATGAGGGAGAATCCAGAGGAGTTATATGAGAGAATTGAGCGGTTAGAAAATCAAGAACATCGTGATGATGATGGAGGTAGAAGGAGGATTGATGGAAGGAGGAGAGATAATGAAGGTGATGCTAGAGAGGACCGAATTGAGGGAGTGAAGCTTAACATCCCACCTTTCAAAGGGAAGAGTGATCCAGAGGCTTATCTTGAGTGGGAGATGAAGATTGAGCAGTTGTTCTCATGCCACAATTACAATGAAGAAAAGAAAGTAAAGGTGGCAGCCATGGAGTTCACAGATTATGCTCTTATTTGGTGGAACCAATTGCAAAAGGAGCAACTTAGATATGAAGAACCTTTGGTGGATACCTGGACTGAAATGAAGAGGTTGATGAGAAGGAGATTTGTCCCTTCCTATTATCATAGGGACCTTCATAACAAGCTTCAAAGACTTACACAAGGTAGTAGGAGTGTTGATGAATATTACAAGGAGATGGAGGTGTCTTTGATTAGAGCCAATGTGAAGGAAGATAGGGAGGCTACTATGGCACGCTTTTTGAATGGGCTGAATAATGACATTAGAGATGTGGTTGAGCTACAAAATTATGTGGAGTTGGAAGACTGGTACATCAAGCTACCAAAGTGGAGCAGCAACTTAAGAGAAAAGGTACCATGAGAAGAGATTCTTCTAATTTCAATTCTTCAAATTGGAATGAAAGAAATAAGAAGGAGGGAGGTACTTCTTCAAACAATACCATGGCTGCACCTCAAAGGACTCAATTCAAGTCCAATGAGACCCTTAAAAAGACAAGGAGTAGCGAGATAAAATGTTTCAAGTGTTTGGGGAGAGGTCACATAGCTTCGCGTGTCCAACCAAGAAGACTATGTTACTTAAGGAGAATGGAGAAATTTCTAGTGAGTCTTCTGCTAGTGAAGGAGAGGAAGAGGAAGAGGAAGATGAGGAGTTCATTGTGGAGGCCAAAGAAGGAGATTTATTGATGATTAGGAGGTTGCTTGGAAGTCAGATGCAAGCACTTGATGATTCCCAAAGAGAGAACATTTTTCACTCTAGGTGTTCAATCAATGGGAAACTATGTTCTTTGATTGTGGATGGAGGGAGTTGCACCAATGTGGCCAGCTTCAGTTAGTGTCCAAATTAAATTTGGAGACCAAGCCACATCCTAGGCCATACAAACTCCAATGGCTTAGTGAAGATGGAGAGATGACGTGAGTAAGCAAGTGGTGTTGCAAATTTCCATGGGACAATACAATGACAAAGTGATATGTGATGTGGTTCCAATGGAGGCAAGCCATATTCTCTTAGGGAGGCCATGGCAATACGACACCAAAGCTGTTCATGATGGGTTCACAAACAAGGTTTCTTTCATGCATAATGGGAGGAAAATTGTACTCAAACCTTTATCTCCTAGAGAGGTGTGTGAGGATCAAATAAAATTGAGAGAAAAGAGAGTGCAAGAGAAAAAAGAGATGAGTGACGCACAAAGGAGTGAAACACTTGATAAAAAAAAAGAGTGGAAAGAAAAAGAGTGAAACACTTGCGGGATTGAGTGAAACACTTGAGAGCAAACAGAGTTGTTTAATAAAAGAAAGTGAGGTGAAAAAGTTGGCTTGCCAACAAGCCACTTTATTTACTTTATTGCAAGAAAATGTTTTAACTCATAACTTGATAAAAGTGTTGCCCCTGCTAGTGTTGAGTCTCTTCAGGAATCAAGGACGTGTTTCCAAAGGAGATTCCAAGTGGATTGCCACCTTTGAGAGGATTGAGCATCATATTGATCTCATCCCTGGTGCATCTTACCCGATCGACAAGCTTATAGGAGCAATCCTCAGAGACCAAAGAAATACAAAAGCAAGTTGAGGAGTTGATGACAAAGGGTTGGGTGCAAGAAAGCTTGAGTCAATATGCTTCCGTAATTTTGGTGCCTAAAAAGGATGGGACTTGGCGGATGTACAGTGATTGTAGAGCAATCAACAACATCACAGTCAAGTGTGGACACCCTATTCCCAGGTTAGATGACCTTCTTGATGAACTGTATGGTGCCTGTTATTTTTCTAAAATTGATTTAAAAAGTGGGTATCATCAGATTTAGGATAAGGGAAGGGATGAATGGAAAGTGCTTTAAAACTAAGTATGGTTTGTATGAGTGGCTGGTTATGCCTTCGGGCTAACTAATGCCCAAGCACTTTTATGAGATTAATGAACCTTGTCTTAAGAGATTTTATTGGCAAGTTTGTTGTTGTTTACTTTGATGACATTCTGATTTATAGCACTAGTTTTGATTTGCATATTGAGCATTTGAGGTGTCATATGTGCTTAGAACAGAAAAATTGTATGCTAATCTTGAGAATGCACTTTCAAAATCATGTAGTATTCTTAGGCTTTGTTGTGAGTGCAAAAGGAGTGCAAGTTGATGAGGAAAAGGTTAAGGCCATTCAAGAGTGGCCTACACCTAAGAATGTGAGTGAAGTGAGAAGTTTCCATGGTTTAGCTAGTTCTATAGGAGGTTTGTTAAGGACTTTAGCACCTTGGCTGCACCTCTTAATGAGATAGTAAAAAGCATGTGGGTTTCAATGGAGAAGAAACAAGAGCAACCTTTGCTGCCCTTAAGCATAGGCTAACTAATGCACCATTCTTGCTTTGCCCAATTTTGGTAAATCTTTTGAACTTGAATGTGATGCATCAACGTTGGCATTGGGGCTGTTTTGATGCAAGAAGGCCATCCGATTGCTTATTTTAGTGAGAAGTTAAATGGGGTCCCCTAAACTATACCACTTATGATAAGGATTGTATGCCTTAGTGCGTGCTTGAAAACTTGGCAGCATTTTTGCTAACTAATGAATCACAAGAAGGATCTACCAAGATTGGAAAACAGATACGAAATTACACCTTTCTCTCAACTAAGTTATCGGAATTTGACGATTCAAAAACGGAGGAACTAACGTTCTGAAACTCAATTAGGCTCAAGAATCATTGAAATCTGATTCGTATATCTTGAGATATGGACGAGAGTAAACAAGGCGCCACAATCAAGAGATTGATAAGCCTAGAACGCCACAAGGATGAGCACCTTGATAAGTTCGGAAGAATATGAAGAACCAAGAGAGAAGTCTCACAAGCAAATATGATTCTGAATTGCCTCTCCAAAAGTTAGGGTTTGCCTTTTATAATGAGCAACAACTTACAAATTTGCTTGGACCTAACCCAGGCTTACTAATTCAGCCCAACATGGATAAAATTCATGCTCCCTCATATGGGCCTTTCACCCACTTAAAAAAAAAACTTAATAAAAATTAAAGAAAACAACCCAAAATCCAAGCTAAATTCGATATGCCCATAGGACAGCCCAAATATACTTATTACAAACTTTATTTAGTAACATAAAAAGGCTTAAAAAGATGGTGTCAGCCCATATAGCATGGGGTCTTCAAGTGGGGCAATGCAATGCACCATTTTGGGCTTCAAGTCTTCCAACTTCAGGGCAGCCTCAGAATTGTTGCTACAACTTGTTTTAATGCCTCCTTTGCTTTCCTAGCCCTTGATCTTGTCATAGGTCCCCCAAGTCCTTGAAGTGCCTTATTGTCCTTGCCACTAGCCGTGTCCTCATCAGTTATATTCCTTTATTAAGGATTGTTTGGTCTCAATTTTATATAATATTACCTACCGTAATTCGGTAATTCCTAATGACAGTAAAAATTACAATAAAAATTGGGCGTTAGAGTATGCTATGCTTAAAATGCATGAAAATGTGAGACATGAATAGAGGATATGTTATATGATGTTCTATGGTTGTATGCTCATGTTGCATCCATACAAGATATGATAAAGTGGAAATGATCCCATTATGACTTCCAAGTTAAGGGTTGTGGGATAATCCAAGAAAAAAGATATGTTAATGAGGAAATGATCCCATTATGACTTCTCGAGTTAAGGGTTGTAGGGTGATCAGGAAAGAGATATGATTCCCCCTCTTTTCCCCGTATGAATCTAGCGGCTAGTTAGGATGAGCTCATTCCTAGGCGATGGGTGTATTTGGTGTTTTGGTGGCTATGTGAAAATTGCCAGGGCGGCATGTTGGATGGATTTTGGTGGCTACGATGAGGGTGGAAAAGTGGAAAAAGTTAATAAAGGAACTCGAGAGTTCAATTATGATAAAGTAAAAGACGCACATGCATATGTTTCATGGTTGTTCCTTTGGTGCTTATGATCAAGTGGTATATGTTGACTATGTGAACCGTCATTGCCATGCATACATAAAATATTGCTATTCATATCATTAAGACTCATGCTATAAGAAACCCACTTCGGATAATAGGATTTGAGAAATTAAAACTGAACCTATGCATGTACACCTCTTTCATAATGAAACCGAAAGTGGCTCGGGCGACGATGACAATTGTGTTAAAGTCGGGAACCCTCCTAGAATCTTGTATAAGTATTCTCACCCTTTTGTTTTCCCTCCCATGTCATCTCCGGACGGGATCGATGGGGATGTTCATGATCTTTCTTGAGGCGTGGGCATAGGAATCACGTCATCTAGTCAGTCAGAGGGCGCAGAAGCATGAAGACTAGTCTAGCCTTGATAACATTCTGTTTTGCATTAGTTAAAGATGTTTAGTGTAATTGATACCCCTAGGTGTCCTTATATTTATAAGGACATCGTTGTTATGTTATGATTATGATATACTACTATAATTTATGTTGTGATTATTCTATGGTTTTAATCATGGTTGTTATGATGACGTATATCTGGTTGTTTTGTTTTACGTTTAATAGTCGTATCTATGCGCATGTGTGGCTCGCATTTTAAGTCTTAAGTTCAAAAAGAAAAATTCAGTTGTATTTTTAATACTCGTATTTTAAAGAAAAGTAAGTCAAGATCTGAAACAAAGGGGTAATAACTAATAACTAACGGAATGCGACTTAGAGCGTATGAGGTTAAGAGTTAGGGTGTTACAATATCAGATTGTAGTACGAGGTATTATAACAAGTGAACTATATTAGGATGTAACATGAGGTGTTACATCACTAACAATACATTAGATGAAAGTATATCAGGAATCCTATAAGTTTTATTATCAAGCCTAAAGTTTACTAATAAGGTTATGTCAAAGAAATGACAAAGCAAACAAACGAGCTATTATACAAATAACTAGAAAACCAAGTGATTATTATTTAATTCTATTGTAACACCTAATAATTAACCCAATACACCTAGGTTGTATCTGATTAATTACTAGACTTTACTCTTTGCTTCAGCTCTTTTATCATATTTGAAAATACTTAGTGAAATTACGAGCCATTTTTTTTAAAAACATAATTGAAAACATGAGCCGCGCATAACGTGAACGATTCGCGGAATATAAAAAGACATATTAGAATTTAAATACATCACATCACATCATATTGGCTCCATCATATAACATCCATAATTACTTAACACATAGATATTTTGCCTACCAACAGAGTTAAGCTAGGTGTAGGCAATCAAACAACATAAATAGTATATGGATGGAAAAATATCCATTAACGGCACCTACTAATAACACTTTAGAGATAGGAATAGATCCAAGCTCACGCGCAAAGTTTAGCGATACGTTCCTCAAGGATAATAAGCTGGTTCACTAGATCAAGTACATCTACCAGGTGAGAGCATCAATGGGAATCACGAACATCACCATTACTTTCTGAAGACGAGATGGAAAGAAAAGAAGAAGGAGTGAGAAACTTATAAAAGAATCTTAGTAGGGTACTCACCTCATATGCATCGTGTCATCATCATCGTCCTCAGGAACCTCGGGGTTATTATGAAATAGTGAGCATGCTAAGATTGATTTATTAAGTTCGAAAATATACTTTACCGAGGTTCGTCGGTTTTAATCATGCGTCTTATAATGCATCATAAACTTAGCATGTCATGTTTATAATGAACTTTTCCTTTCATATATAATAACATAGTTATGCATAAAATCACATCATATTCCTCATCATCATTTCATAATACTATGCATAGCAGAACATCATATTTCTCATCATCATCTCATAAATACTATGCATAGCAGAACATCATATTCACATAATGCATTTACTTAGTTTCTTAGGTGACTTAAAGTTACTTTCATCATCATTTTCCTGGGCCACCCTATACTCCACCCTTTTGGGAGTAATCTAGGTTATGAGCTCATACCTTACTAGTCGTCACTAGCATATACTTATCCCTTTTGATAAGTTAAAATCCAACTCTACCCTTTTGAGAGAACGGTTTAGGGGCAAGAATCACCTTTTCACCACCTATAGTCTGATGGGTCCAAAGGATCATTTCCTCATAAGTTTAAGTCACCATTAAATCTTTGCATGTTATATCATAATACAACTCTCAATTCATAATCATTAGGATGCATAAACATTCTCATTGTTTGCAACAGCAACTATAACATGCAAGCCAGGGAATCATTCAATGATATCAAATACTTAATAAGCATCAAATCACTACATAGACTTATCATTTCAAACTTCAAAGAACCATCATCATAAATTCTTACCAAAACCTTTTTAAACAACCGAAACTTTAGAATCGGGTAACCTCAATTATCAAACTAATTAATCATGCATCTAAAGGATTCATTATCATCATTACCATTAATTATAAGCCTTAAGAACATTATTAAACTATATGGGACAGCATAGGCAGCAAGTTATATTTAAGGCTTCACGGTGTGCTAGAAGTTGCATTTTTAACCCTTTCTCGTTCCGGCTTTCCTTATGGTGCTAAAATTAATTACTAAACCAATTATGAATCATTCTCCCTTATCTAAACATAATAGAACCTGGTTCTTAGGGCTGCTAAAGGTTCTGGACAAAATGCATAAATTTCATTTTCTAGAGTTCTAGAAATCTTGCTTTTAGGTTTTCTGGAAGCTAGTTTTATTTCTAACATGCATAGAATATTCCCTTAGCAATAAACCATGATTATCACAACTTCAAACATATTAAACCATCATCATATTGTAGTATTAAACTTAGATAGTGGCTGAATCATGAACCTCACATAATTGCTTAAAATCACATTTTAAGTACATGTAAGATATTAGTTTCCCGTAATATCTTTGCAAAGCCTTAAAACTCTTTTAGAAACTAATTCTTTTTGTTAATCTTGAAAGAAATTATAGAACTAAATCAGTAGCTATTTAAAATCACTTTGGGCCTACCTTAATTATGAGGTCGAAGAATCTTCACGATTAAAATTCTCACTTAAGATAAAAGGAGCAAGTCTTGAGCTTTAGAGATTTAGGTGATAACTAGAATCATAAACATGCTATGCAACCTCATTTTAATCTTGTCTTTATAAACATGATATGCAAGACTTGAAATTTAAACATGATGTGCAGGTCCATATTATTATATTCACGAATTAAGGTGATCTGCTTGAAATATAAATATGATTATGCAAGCTTGGAAATATAAACATGATGCAAGAGCTTAAAATAAATAAGAAACTGGAGCGGCGTAGTTGCATTGGACCAGTGGAGAGAGAAGAGAATCTTAATAAAAGAAAAATAAGAAGCTGAGCGCGTAGTCCGCACTGAAGAGAAGAGAATTCTTATTACATCTTATTAAGCTCCAAACTCAAGACTTCTTAAAGAATGAATTCTTTGACTCCAATAATCTTAAGGAAATTGAAAGTGAGTTTTAGAGTTCTTATTATTATGGTTCCAAGAACCTTATTTCTTTGCTTGTGATACTTGGGCAAGTCTTTGAGCTCTAGGATTCTTAGGTGATGACATAATAATAAACATGCCATGCATTGATTCTTTTAGCCATTATAAAATAAAGTGAGAGCATAAAATAAATATGAGATGCAACCTTTTATTATCTTTAGAGATTAAGTGACAACTTGAAACATAAACATGAAATGCAAGCTTGGAAATTTAAACATGAGAATGCAAGTTCATTTATTCATTCTTGAGAATTTAGTGATGACATAGAAAGTAAACATGGTTATGCAAGGCATAAACTTAAACATGGATGCAAGTTCATTTTATTTCTTTACTAGAGCTCCTCCAAGACTTTAGAGAAATATAAATTCAACCCAATATATCTTAGCAAGACAAAGTGAAAAATACATCTTTCAAGTTCTAAACTCAAGATCTTTATTTTTACATCATAAAAACATCATTCTTTAAAGTTTTGCATCAAGTGGAATTTTCAAGCTTTAGAGGCCTAACTTGTGATGGATTTACAACCAACACTCAAGGTCCTCATCATCAAGCTATCATCATATTCCCATATAGGCCTTATGGCCGAAATGTTCAAAGGAAAAAAGAAGAAAACCAAATGGAAAAGCTAGAGAAAGTCCATGAAATCATCATTTTGAACCAAGAACAACACTTAGCAAAGCATAGAAATAAGCTTAAAGACAACTCCCTACCTATTGTGATTTGAAGGAAAGGAAGAGAACTTGGTTTCTTGGAGTGAAATGAAAGAAAATCTCTTTGAGAAATTGAAGAAGAAGTTTCAGCCAAGGGAGGAGGAAAGAAAGTTTTTGTGCTTTGTAAAAACTAGAAATTGTGCAATTATGAGCAAGGCTTCTAAGACTCCTTAAGCATGCCTATTTATAGAGATTTTGGAGCTCATGAATGGACAAGAAAAGGAGGAAAGTCTGACCAAATTTGAGGAGGAAACAAGGAAGAAAAATCATCTTGTTTGGTGGCTTAAAACATGGAATCATGTTTTCATGGTTCCTTGTTTTCATACTTTGGTTTTTGTGCATTCTTTGACAAATTTTCTGATGCATTATGGACCAATAATTTCGTGCATTACAGCCCATGGAAGAGGAAATTTGTGTGTTCCATGTATTATTTAGGTGTAGGTAAGGTATTCTTGCAAATTAGAGAATTTACAATTAAGGGCTTAGGTGAATTAGTAAGCAATTTGAGTGTTTTTAAGCAATTTTAGGTTCTAATCAATCTAAATAAATAATTTTGACTCTAGATTAATAATTAGAATTTAATAAGCTTTAATTTGAGCCTAATATTGCTTAGGTTTCATTAGACGAATCAAAAATCTCAAAATTCGCAAAACTACAAAGACAGGGCAAAATGGTCATTTTACTTAAAAATTGCGAGCCACCCGAGCTTAACCAATGGTTAATCATAACTTAAAAACATGTTTTAAAACATTTTAGTGAGGTTCGGGCTCAGTCGACATGCAAATCGGAGTTAAAATAGGGGCGTTTTGGTCATTTCACGCGTCGAGCTCAAAATTAGGATTCTTCTCCTCTATTAACACACATAACACAAACAATCCCTTATTATCATCAAAACATCCCCTTGAGGACGGGTGGGGCCCACGATCCTCATTTTCTGAGTAAAATAACCTCAGGGGCATTTTGGTCATTTTACACGTACAGAAATCGGGGTTTGCAACTCTTGCACGAATTGCTCCTAACCTTTCTTCTAATGTTATATTCCTTTATTGAGGATTGTTTCTCAAATTATATGAAAAATTACCTAGGGTAATTCGGTAATTTCAAACGGTAAAACTTTACAGTAAAAATTGGGGTGTTACATCTATGATTTTATTCTCAAGCATAAGTGCACTCGTAATCCTATATTTAATGAGTAAAGGAATAAGCAAGCTAATTATTTCAAAAGGAATCGAAGATACTTTAATGATTTTTGTACTATAGAGATATCACTGTGTAGTAGACTAGTATTTTTCTTAAGAAAATCTGATTCTCGTTCCTATTGTTATCATATTTTTACATAGATTGCAATGATGGTGATTATGTTGTGGGGATTCTTAACTGGTATTGGCATCACGTCAGAGCTTTTGATGAATCGATGATAGAGAATTTAGTCAATCTTTTTATTTTCTTTCTAGTGAATGTTGAGTAGTACCTACCTAGACTGAGATTCCTTCGTGAACCAAGATAAGGGTTGATATAGCTATGTATATGATTGTTTTGCCATTGTATAATACGATAAGTTGTATTGCTATTTTATTATGACCTATAATTTAGATTCAAATTTAGCAACTAAGAGAGAACGCTTTTTATGTTTGTCACAAAAGGGCTCATATTTAAATATATATACACCTCTAAGACCAAGCAAAGTTAAAAAGTAACAACCACTCACTATAAGATTATGACTTAAGCATAGCTTTATGGTAGGAACGGTGTTACATTATGGTATCAAGTAATCCTGTTAGAGCCTGGGGATAGTCTGACTTGCTTCTAAAGCATACTCTAAAATCTTAGTGTCATGCGGTAGAATTTTCTCTCCTGGATAAAAAGTAGAACTTTATATGCATGATTTCTTACTTTTGAAGTAGTTAGTAACTATCATGCTTAGCATTGTATTGAGCCTGATCAACTCAATGCCTTTTGCTTGGTGTGATAGGAGACTAATGACTTCGGGTAGGCGTAGGAGGACTAGCAATAGCAACGATGATAGGGTCCTGAGGAGGAAGCTACAAACGTTATATGTGATTTTCAGAATATGACCCAGGCAATCAAGGAGCAAGCTGTGGTTGCAAGCTAGATGATGAGCACCATTAGGCGATAAGCTCATTGAAAATACTAGAAAAGGCCTCCTGTTTCTAGCATCCTAAAAGGAAGAAACCACCCTAATTCTATGGAACCTAAACCTAGATAAGGCTGAATAATGGATTAAGTAATGAGAAGGACCTTTGAAGTATCAAAGTGACCGGACTCTTAGAAAGTGGGTTATGCTGCCTAGGTGTTGGATGCAAACACTGATTACTAGTGGATAGATACTAGAATGATAGTTGAGGAGACGAATATTAAAAGGACTTAGGATTTTTGTCAAGGATGTTTTCTACAAGGAGTATTTTCCTCCTTCCAAAGTGCTAAGGGATTAGAAATTCCTAAAGCTAAATGGAACATGACAGTGCTAGAGTACAATGCAAAGTTTGGTGAGCTTTCCACAACTTAGTAGTATAAGCTTAATGAAGTGTTGGAAAAGTGTTAAGTATGAAGGAGGCTTTAGAGATGACCTTTTGGCAATGGTGGGACTAATGGAAATTAGGGACTTCACCATAGGGCTGAACAAAGATGCTCTAGTGGAAGAGTACAACGGGAAGTTATCAATGGCTTGAAGAAGGCTAACAACATACAGTATAAGGTTCAAGCCTACGCTACCACCACAAAAGGAGTTTTCCTTATGAGCATGGAAAAGGGAAGCAATCAGAAACTATAGGATAATAAAGGATGCCTAGAATATGGAAGGAATTATGGTGATAAAACATGTTTAGCTCAACAATATGTTTGTTATCAATGTAGAAGCCAAGTCACGAGATTAGGAGATGTCCAACTAGGGATCACCTCTATCTAGGCCACAACAATAGGGACATGTTTTGCTATGAATGTAGAAGATGCTGCACTATTAAAGGGACTCCTTCAAGAGGAGGATATGGAAAGCTTAGTAGTCAAGGATACATGGTGTTGTTGCCTAGTGTGACGGAAGGTAAATAAGAATTAGAATAAATATTGGTAGTTTGATAATACTCTGACGTATTTAGGAGATATACCAAAATTTTCCACACAAGAGAAGATAGAGTTCTCTATTGAATTGGTTAAGGAACGGGTCCAATTTCAATAACTCCTTACCAGATGTTTCCTTCAGAATTGGCATAATTGACAGAGAATTGATAAGATGTTAAGTTAATCTGGTCAAGTGCCTCACCATGGGGAGCTTTTGTGCTCTCGGTGAAAGAGGAGGGCGAAGGTATAAGGCTATATGTTTATTATGGACAACTGAATAAGGTGACGATTAAGAACAAGTATCCTCTTCCAAGGAGTGGTGATTTCATGGATAAATTGAGGGAGTGAGGTATTCTCCAAGATTGATTTGAGATTTACCACTAGATTCAAGTTAGAGGAAGAAGATATTTCGAAGTATGCTAATGGCATTATGAATACATAGTGATATCTTTTGAGATAACTAATGCCCTAATAATATTCATGGACTCCATGAATGGATCTTCCAACCTTTTCTCAACAAGTTTGTGATTGTTTATAGATGATATTCTCATCTATTGAGGGTTGAGGATGAACATGAGTAGCATCTTAGAACAATGCTATAGATTCTTCATGCCAAGAAATCCAAGTGTGAGTTTTGACTTAAGGAATAAGACTTCTAGGTCTCGTAGTATCAGGAAGGAATCACAACTGACCCAAGCAAAGATTGAAGTAGTACTAAAGTCGGAAAGACCTAACTACTACTATGGAGATTTGAAGTTTTGAGATTAGCTAGTAACTATAGAAGGTTTATTAATGGCTTCAGCCAATAGCCTTATCCTTAACCAAGTTAAATCAAAAAGTATACCTTTCACATGGATAGTAAGATATGATAGGAGTTTTTAAGACTTCAAGTAGAAGTTGAATATTGCACCTATAATGGTCTTGTCAGACCCATATGGTTCATTCGAGGTTTATGAGTGAGTCAGGACAAGGCTTAGGTGCATTTGATGAAGGGAGGGTGGTGGCTTAGGGATTAAGATAAAGCATGTCAGTTCAGCAATATTGTTCAATTTGAAATCTAGAGATGCTATCCATATGGGGTAAAGTTTAGAAGTTTTCTAATCATAAGAATCCAAAGTATCTCTTAGATTAGAAAGATGAAAACATGAGAAAATGGAGAAGGATGGAGTTTATTAAAGACTAGGAGCTTGGACTTGAACTATCATCTAAGAAGAACAAATGTGGTAACAGATGCCTTTAGTAGAAAACCTTTGGGTATTTCTTGGAAGATGATTGAGTACAAAGCCAAAAGGGTTCTTTCTTTAAGTCTGGGGATAAAGAGATGTAACACCCTCCTAATTACCATATTTACTCCAATATTGACATACTAACTAGCAGAGTATTACTTACATTCAAAATCTATACTAGTCGAAATACAAGGTAGTAAAGAGCTTTAGATACATATGTTGCAACACTCATATTTACAAATATGAACATAATCTCTAAGTTTACAAGATATACATCATAATGCCAAACAAGTCAATTAACCCGTAAGCTAGTTAGGGACTCTATAACAAAAGGGCTAGCCTATTCAATTCTATGTCCAACAAAATCACATATCGATACAAATGAACCTGAATACATCAAGTAGTACATTTAAGCTGGCACCATCCTAACACTACCCTACTACTACGTACAAGCCAAGAGTCCCTGGAAACCTCACGTCCTCCTCCAGGAAGCTGTTGGCCATCTGATAGCCTCGCTTCCGCTGGGGCCTGGACCCTCAGGTGGGTCTAAGCTCAGAGGATGATGATGAAGAAGTGGGTACATCTGGAGGAGGTACATGTGGCGCGCAAACATGGAACACCTCTGGGTGTGCCATATGAAGGGGCACACCATCATAGGGAGAAGTAGGGTCAAACTCCTGAGCAAAAATCAACGCATTGAAGGAAAGCAAAAAACACATATACCCAAAACTGAAGTAACCTACTATAACACCCTAATAATTAACCCAATACACCTAGGTCATATGATTAATTACTAGACTTTACTCTTTGCTTCAGTTCCTTAATCATGCTTTGAAAATACATAGTGAAATTACGAGCCATTTTTTTTTTTAAACATAATTGAAAACGTGAGCGCGCATAACAACGATAATCGGATAAAACAAAAAACAACAGACATATCATGAAGAACACATCATATTGGCTCCATCATATGACATCCATAATTACATTTCACATAGATATTTTGCCTACCAACAGAGTTAAGCTAAATGTAGGCAAACAAAACATAAATAATATATGGATGGAAAAACATCTATTAAAGGCACCTATTTATAACACTCCATGTAACACCCTAAAATTTAATTAAAAATTAATTTGAGCTTTATTAATCATAATTTCAAAAATATAATAGTTTAGTAATGATGAGGGCGGCCCAACGGACCTCTCAAAAAAAAAAAATTTCGGGCCTGAATAGTAATCTTGTGGGCCCAACAACCCGCTGAAACCCTAGATTCGGGCCCGGAGGTCCTGAAATTAGGGAAACATGGGAATGAGGTTAGGAATATCTGAGAATGATAATTTTATACTTAAAATTAATTTTCGGGTAATATCGGTTTAATGGTACGGTGTTTACCTTCAAGATTTTTGTGGGTTCTTACACGAATGAAACTTGCATAGCAAGTTGCCACCTAAGGAGGACAAGTGTGTGGCTTGAGATGTGCCACACAATTACACCTTTATGACTAACCAATAGGAATTGCACAAAATTACACTAATTATCTTCAAAGAAAACATTTTGGACTTGAAAATTCTATGTATTTTGCCCTAAACTCAAAATATCAACATCTTATCATTCCCTTCATCACAATTTCGGCCAAACCTCTCTAAGCACCCTTCCTCCATTGTTCTTCCTCTCAAACTCCATTAACAAGCTTCAAGCTTGCAAAACCCTAGCTTAAAGTCACTAAAACCACAAACTCTCTTCACTAAACTTATTCTATTCATCATAACCTACAAATCTAACCGATTATAATTTGAATCCATCACTTTTTCCAACTTTGAGGGCACACAATCAGAGGTTAAAGGAAGGGTTTGATGTTAGTGGGGAAGCTTTGAAGTGAAGCAAAAGCATTCTAGAGCATCCTTTGGAGCATAGAGCTCAAGAGCTCTCAAAGTAGGTTTTCTGCTGCCTTTCTTGTGTAATTTTTCAATTCTGTTTTAGCTTGCCCTAATTCCAAAATTTTTTATGATACTGATGGTTAACATATTGATATTGATGTATGAATTTTTGTGTTGTGTTTGGATGGTTTTAAAATGGGTTTCTCTCAAGTGAAATTGGAACTAGGTTGCTGGACTGATTTCTGTTCTGTAATCAGAATTTTTCACGAATTTTCTGGAAATTTTGTGGGTGGTTGCATGAGCCATGAAAATTATATGTTGTAGCTAACCTCTTATACTAAACACACGAATTTTCTTAGGGTTAATTCTAAGGTTTGATGCCTCAAAAAAATTAGAAACCGATTGTAACTGCTGCTGTCTGAATTGTTGAGACTGAAGTGACAAACTTGCCCGAATTTTTCATCATAGAAATTGATTGAGATAGCTCCTGAAATTTATACACAAGACTAATAACATGTTGAAATACCTCTGTGAATTTTCTTGTACCATGATTCCATCGAATTCTAGGGCTAAATATTTTGAGAACACAAGTCTGGACTATGAATTTGTGGCTTCTGACCACCAGATTTGCCTATTTTATTGAAGTGGTTATATAATTCTGATTGCCCTGAAATTTTTACAGGTTGTTTTAGACACATTGAAGTGTCATGTGAAATTTTTATAGCCTCTGAATTGATTGTTTGAGGGGCAACATAATTCGTGTTACAATGGTGTAAAATCTGCCATTATGCTGGAAATGCAACAATGATTTGAATTGATGAAGTAATGGAATTTTTGGTTCTAGAATGACATGAGTACTTGATGTTACCTTTTTGGCTGTATGTCTTGTGACATATGAATGCATACTAGATAGTTTAAAAGATTGATTTATAAGATACAAATGAGAATTTCGTTGTGAATGGATGCCTGTATGTGTTTTATGCATGCAGTGAATGATGTCCTAAATTAATTCTATGATCCAAGAAACTTGAGATCCTCTTGACTTGTTAAGGGCAAATAATGAAACATGAGATCCTCTTTGACTTGTCAAGGGCAAATAATGACACACGAGATCCTTTTGACTTGTCAAAGGCAAATAGAGTGAGTTGAGATCCTTTTGACTTGTCAAAGGCAAATGGAGTGGATTGAGATCCTTTTGGCTTGTCGAAGGCAAATAGAGAGGGATGTGATACTTTTGATTCATCAAGGGAAATCAAAGATGAATTTCATTACATTGGGCATGTACATATTTGTGTATATTGGTACTTCTTGGTTGCCATAACTTACTATGAGTATGAGCTGACGGTAGAGGTGTATTAAGTGATTGGTTTTTCTTAAAAGTAACCCACTTCGAAAAGATAGATTTTGAACTTTAAAAATGGATAGTCATTATGTAATGCATGATCACCTTTTGTTAAATAAATCGAATGGCTGGGGCGGTAATGACATGAACTTCAGTATATGTTTTGGGGACGCCCAGAATTTAGAATTCTCACCCCTATGTATTTATTTTTCCGTGTCGTCCCAGGTTGATCTAGAAGATGGTGAGGCTCCAGGAGAAGATCAAGTGGATTTTGCAGTAGTTTAGCAGAACTTGTGTTTTTTTGTACCTAAGTGTATGTATATGTTGTAAAACATAAGAGATAACGGATGTACTAAAGCTCTTAGAAGAGCTTCCTTTTGTACTTGATTTGTATTAAATAAATAAGTTGTTTCTGGCTATATATCTCGATAGAACCACGAGTTAGTTAACACGTAATTTGATCAACCCTTATTATAGATAATTAAGAAGGTCCAGAATATAAGTAACAACTCTTGAGTATGATACCATGACTTAAGGATGGGGTTGTACTTGGGAGGATGTTACACTCCAGATAGGAATAGATATTCAAGTTCACGCTCAAGGTCTAGCGATATGTTCCTCAAGGATAATAAGCTGGTTCACAAGATCACGTGCATCTACCAGGTGAGAGCATCAATGGGAATCATGAACATCACCATCACTTTCTGAAGACGAGATGGAAAGAAAGAAAGAGGAATGAGAAACTTATAAAAGAATCTCGTATACTCACCTCGTATGCATCATATCATCATCATCGTCCCCAGGAACCTCGGGTTTCATTATGAAAATGTGAGCATGCTAAGATTCATTTATTTAGTTCGAAAATACTTTACCAAGGTCCGTTCATTTTAATCATGCGTCTTATAATGCATATAATCTTAGCATGTCATGTTTATAATGAACTTTTCCTTTCATATATAATAACATAATTATACATTCATCATCATATCATAAATATTATGCATAGAAGAATATCATATTTCTCATCATTATCTCATATATACTATGCATAGAAGAAAATCATAATCACATAATACGTTACTTAGTTCCTTAGGTGACTTAAAGTTACTTTCATCATCATTTTCCTGGGCCACCTTATACTCCACCCTTTTGGGAGTAATCTAGGTTATGAGCTCATACCTTACTAGTCGTCGCTAGCATATACTTATCCCTTTTGATAAGTTAAAATCCTAACTCTACCCTTTTGAGAGAACGGTTTAGGGGGCAAGAATCACCTTTTCACCACCTATAGTCTGATAGGTCCAAAGGATCATTTCCTCATAACTTTAAGTCACCATTAAGTCTTTGCATGTTATATCATCATACAATTCTCAATTCGTAATCATTCATAACATTTTCGTTTAGTCTTATTCTGGAATAATATATATACCAATGTAATCATGCATTTGGGAGATTGAGGAAAGAGGTGGGTCACAAATGGACACGCTTAAATACCAAGTCTTTCCTAGCCAGAACCTTTCCAAATTACACTTTAGTAATATACTTTCTTCCAAGCAACAAGGGTAAATTTTTAAATAACAAAGAATATTTCATTGTTTCATGCATAAGCATTCTCATTGTTTGCAACAGCAATTATAACATGCAAGCTCGGAAATAATTCAATGACGTCAAATACTTAATAAGCATCAAATCACTACATAGACTTATCATTTAAAACATCAAAGAGGCATCATCATAAATCCTTATTGAAAAGCTTCTTAAATAACCGAAACTCTAGAATCGGGCAACCTTAATTATGGAACTAATTAATTATGCATCTAAGGGATTTATTACCATCAATTATAAGTCCTAAGAAAGTTATTAGACTATATGGGGCAGCATAGACGTAAGTTATTCTTAAGGTTTTATGGTGTGCTAGAAGTTGCATTTTTAACCTTTCTCATTACCGGCTTTCCCTATGATGCTAAAATTAATTACTAAACCAATTATGAATCATTCTCCCTTATCTAAACATGATAAAATCTGGTTCTTAAGGCCACTAAAGGCTCTAGAAGAATGCATAAATTTCATTCTCTAAAGTTATAGAAATTTGCTTTTACGGTTTTCTAGGAAGCTAGTTTTATCTCTAACATGCATACAATCATTCTTTTAGCAATCAACCATAATTATCACAACTTCAAACATATTAAACCATCATCATATAGTAGTACTAAACTCAGATTAGTGGCTGAATTATGAACCTTACATAATTGCTTAAAATCACATTTTTAAGTACAAGTAAGATACTAGTATCCCGTAAAATCTTTGCAAGGCCTTAAAACCCTTTTAAAAATTAATTCTTTTTGTTACTCTTGAAAGAAATTTTAGAACTAAATCAGTAGCTTGTTTAAAATCACTTTAGGCCTACCTTAATCATGAGGCCGATTTATACATTGAAAGAATCCTCACGATTAAAATTTTCACTTAAGATAAAAGGAGCAAGTCTTGAGCTTTAGAGATTTAGGTGATAACTAGAATCATAAACATGCTATGAAACCTCATTTTAATCTTGTCTTTATAAGGTGATAACTTGGAATTATAAACATGATATGCAAACTGGAGCGGCGGTAGTCCGCATGGACCGTGAAGGGAGAGAATTCTTATTACATCTTATTAAGCTTCAAACTCAAGACTTTTTAAAGAATGATTTATTTTGCTCCCATAATCTTAAGGAAGCTTTAGAGTTTTTATTACAATGGTTCCAACTTTGTTTGTGACACTTGGGCAAGTTTTTGAACTCTAGGATCTTTAAGTGATGACATAAAATAAACATGTCATGCATTGATTCTTTTAGCCATTATAAAATAAAGTGAGAGCATAAAATAAATATGAGATGCATCCTCTTTATTATCTTTGAAGATTAAGTGACGACTTAAAACATAAACATGAAATGCAAGCTTGGAAATTTAAACATGAATATGCAAGTTCATTTATTCATTCTTGAGAATTTAGTTATGACATAGAAAGTAAACATGGTAATGCAAGGCATAAGCTTAAACATGGATGCAAGTTCATTTTATTTCTTTACTAGAGCTCCTTCAAGACTTTAGAGAAATATAAATTCAACCCAATATATCTTAGCAAGACAAAGTGAAAAATACATATTTCAAGTTCTAAACTCAAAATCTTTATTTTTACATCATAAAAACATCATTCTTTAAAGTTTTGCACCAAGTGTAATTTTCAAGCTTTAGAGGCCTAACTTGTGATGGATTTACAACCAACACTTAAGGTCCTCATCATCAAGCTATCATCATATTCCCATATAGGCCTTATGGCCGAAATGTTCAAAGGAAAAGAAAGAAGAAAATCGAATGGAAAAGCTAGAGAAAGTCCATGAAATCATCATTTTGAACCAAGAACGACACTTAGCAAAGCATAGAAATAAGCTTAAGGACAACTCCCTACCTAATTTTATTTGAAGGAAAGGAAAAGAACTTGGTTTCCTTGAGTGAAATGAAAGAAAATCTTTTTGAGAAATGGGAGAAGAAGTTTCAGCCAAGAGGAGGAAGAAAGAAAGCTTTTGGTGCTTCTAAAAACTAGAATTGTGGAAGTTATGAACTAAGGCCTCTAACACTCCTTCAAGCATGCCTATTTATAGAGATTTTGAGGCTCATAAATGGACAAAGGGAGGAGGAAGGCTGGTGGAATTTCAAAGGGAACAAAGGGAGGAAAACATGGATTCAAGACAAGTTGTATGAATTTAGGGAATTATTTTCATGGTGACATTTTTGGCATTTTGTTTTAGTGCATTATTTAGCAATGTTCTGATGCATTATGGCTCCATAATTTCAGCCATTTGCAGCCCATGGAAGAGAAATTTGTGTGTTCCATGTATTATTTAGGTGTAGGTAAGGTATCTTTGCAAATTAGATAATTTGCAATTAAGGGCTTAGGTGAGTTAGTAAGTAATTTGGGTGTTTTTAAGCAATTTTAAGTTCTAATCAATCTAAATAAATAATTTTGACTCTAGATTAATAATTAGAATCTAATAACCTTTAATTTGAGCCTAATATTGCTTAGGTTTTGCTATACGAATCAAAAATCTCGAAATTCGCAAAACTACACAAAGACGGGACAAAATGGTAATTTTACTTAAAAATTGCCCGAGACCACCCGAGCTTAACTAATGGTTAATCATAGCTTAAAAACATGTTTTAAAACATTTTAGTGAGGTTCGGGTTAAGTCGGCACGCAAATAAAATTAAAACGGCCGCGAGCGTTTTGGTCATTTCCGCGTTGAAGCTCAAAATTAGGATTCTTCTCCTCTATTAACACACATAACACAAACAATCCCTTATTAACATCAAAACATCCCCTTGAGGATGGGTGGGGCCCACGATCCTCGTTTTTTGAGTAAAATAACCTCAGGGGCATTTTGGTCATTTTACATGTACAGAAAATGGGATTTGCAACTCTCGCACAAATTGCTCCTATCCTTTCTTCTAATGTTATATTCCTTTATTGAGGATTGTTCGGTCTCGAATTATATGAAAAATTACCTAGGTAATTCGGTAATTCTAAACGACGGGTGTTATACCTACGGCATACAAGGAGTCGAGTGCGGATAGTATTGCCACAAATGTGGCGAATCAAGGAAAAATATTAGTGACGACATCTGTTGAATCTGAGTAATACAAGTACATACAGAGGGGTGAGAATACAATAAAATTCTCAGTAAGGTGGTTTCCCTAGATACTATAGAGAATATAGATAATGAGTTTATTTATATAAAACATCAACACAAAAGTTATAGGCATCAATGCTAAAATATGTAAATCATGGAAATTTAGGATGCCATCATAATAATAAGTCATGTACTATTATTTGGGACCATAAGTTCAATTCCATGTATTTTCCTTCTTTTGTTAACATAGGGAAGGCTTAATTCCACATAAAATATATCTCCATTTGACAATTCTGCAAAGGACAATAGACTACTAGGACATGAGCTCATTCCTATCTGTGATCATTGAACTTCATTTTTTTCCATTTCCGAATCACACACAGTTCTATTCCTAGCCGATACGTCTATCACTCATAAAATTTTCTAAGAAAGTTCTTATTCTTGCCTTCCCTCCATGTCCCATCTAAGCCTTATCTCTTTTTCCCCATATGTTCAAACATGTACTTGTGAAATGTATATGTGCTCTCTATCATAAAATCATATTATGTACTTCTTTTTCTTTATCAAGGGCATGTGTACATCACATATAAGCATTCAATTATTTTAGAGGATTATTCACACCTCATGGACAATAAATTGAAACATCTAGTATGCATTCATATGCCATACACATGGACTAGATATCATTCCACCATTAGTTTTCAGCCAATCTTACCATTCCAGTACCTTGGCAGATTTATCATTCCAGTAACAACATTTGTTTGCCACATCAAACGGCCATTTTAAGAGCCAGAAAAATTCTATATGACACTTCAATGTGTCTAGGAGACCCTATAAAAATTTCAAGGTAAACGGAGCTCTTAACCTCTTCAGTAAATAGTACAAATTAGTGGTCAGGAGCCACCAATTAAGAGCCACTAGGGTTCTCCTAATTCTTTACCCTAACAAATGATTGAACTAACTCACAATAAAATTTATAGGGACACTTCAATATGTTATTAACTTCATGTAAAATTTTCAAAGGCTTATTCAATCATTTGCTATGGTAATAAAATACAAACTTATTGCTTCAGTTTCAAAAATCAAGACAGCATCAATCTCATTTCGGTACCTGATTTTTTTGAGGTAAACCTTAAAATCAACATCCAAGAAAATTCATGTAGTTAGTAAGATGTTAAATCCAACATTTAATTTTTATAGTTCATGAAACTACGCACAACTATACCATAAAATTTGTGCATAACTCCTGCTTCAGGAAAATTGAAATTCCGCAGCTAGTCCAAACTTCCTTTGGTAAAAACCCTTTTTTAACACCATCCAAGCACACCACCAAAATTAATACATCAATATAAATATAATATCATCCAACACAATGAGAAATTTTGGACCTAGCTCAACCCAAAATAGATCAGAAAAATTTGACAAGGAAAGGCAACAAAAACCCTACTTTTAGCAACTTAGTAGATCTTTGGCTCCAAGATGATCCAAGCTTGAATCCTTCCACTCCAAAGCTCCCAAACCAACTTCAAACCCTTCTTAAATCAGTGAGGTGTGAGGTAGCAAGACAAGGTTTGATGAGGAATAAAGATTTTGTTCGGTTAGATTTGTAGAGATCAAGGTGTAGAACAAGTTTAATGCAAGAACTTTGAGGTTTCAACAACTCTAGACTAGTATTTTTGGGCTTAGAACTCAAGATTATGCTCTTGAAGATGAAAATAGTGGCTGATCTTCTCTTTCTCTTACTGGTTGAGATTGGTTTTGGCTTGGAGGAGAAGTTTGTGACTTTGTTTCTTTGTATTTAATGCATGAAGATATTATGGAATTAAGTAATCATTTATATGATAAAGCAAAATGGATGGCTAAGATTTAATTTTGGATTCCAAGATTAAATCTTGGCCTTCCACATGTCCTAAATGGATAGATATTATCCATTGGTGATGATGGAAATATCTTCAGTGTTAAAAATCACACATCGAAATTTCCAAACGTAAACACCATACCTGATAAAATCAATATTACCCGAAAATTAATTCTAAGCATACAATTTTCATTTCTAACTATTTCTAATCTTATTCCCATGTTTTCCTAATTTCCAGACACCTCAGAGTCCAAAATCTCAAGTTTCGACCTAGCGGCCTGCGGGGCCCACAAAATACTATTCATCTCTCTTTTTTTTCTTTTTTTTTTGGTGCTCGTTCTTAGGGTCGTTCTCATTACAACTACATCTATCAAATCTTAATATTCCCATTAACCATTCCTCTATCAATTTCTAAAGAAAGAACTCAGATGTTACATTACCACCCACCTTAATAAAAATTTTGTCCTCAAAATTTTGTACCTGGAAACAATTTTGGATAATTTTTCCTCATAGTTGACTCTAACTCCCATGTGAAATCTTCCTTCCCTAGCTCACCCCAAGCTACTTTTACTAGTTGCACCAATTTATTCTCATTGCCTTCTTCTATCCACGTTAGCGCGAGGTGTTTGAAATGTTAAGTCTTGTAACTGTATAGATTTGGGTTCAATGATATGGTTTGGGTCTGGGTGATACATTCTGAGTTGAGATACATGTAAGACATCACGAAAATTGGATAAAGGCGGGGTAGGGCTATTTGATAAGCAAGCTCCCAATCCGTCGAAGGATTTGAAAATGGCCTATAAACCTAGGTGACAATTTTTTGACCTCTAAAGCTCTACTTACTGCCGTAGTGGGTGTGACCTTTAGGAATACATGTTCTCCCTTGAAACTCTAAAGGATTCCTTCTGTTATCCACATAGCTCTTTTGACGACGCTCACGACGATTTTATCCTTGATTTTCTGGATTTGTTCCGTCGTCTGATTAACTAGAACGGGTCCTAACAATCTTGCTTCCCCTGAATCATACCAAAACAATGGAGACTGACATTTCCTTCCATATAAAGCTTCATATGGGGCCATGCCAATACTAGCATGATAGCTATTATTATAAGCAAACTCTACAAATGGAAGCAATTTATCCCAACTTCCCTTTTGCTCGATCGCATATGCTCTCAACATATCCTCCAAAGTCTGTATGGTGCCTTCGGTTTGTCCGTCTATTTGGGGATGATAGGCCGTACTTAAATAAAGTTTGGTTCCAAAGGCCCTTTGGAAAGCTTCCTAGAATCTTGAAGTAAAACGAGGATCTCTCGGAAACTATTGAAGAAGGAACACCGTGTTGTCTCACTATTTCTTGAATGTATAAAGAAGTTAACTTATCTAGAGGATAACTAGCTTTGACGGGTAAGAAATGAGCAAACTTGGTCAATCTATCCACTATAACCCAAACGTCATGACCTACGATGTCCTTGGTAAACCCATTACAAAGTCCATGGAGATCTTTCCACTTCCATTCTAGGATTTCTAAGGGGTGCAAGGTTCCAGCCAGCTTTTGGTGTTCTATTTTAATTTTCTGACAAGTTAGGCACTTCTGGACAAACTTCATTATGTCTTTCTTTATTCCGGCCACCAAAACATCTTCTTAAGATCTGCATACATTTTACTAATTCCAGGGTGTATGGTGAATTCACCTCTGTGCACCTCCTTTAATATCTCCTGTCTAAGATTACCACTTGCAAGTACACACACACTATCCTTATACCTCCATATACTTCGCTGGTCCTAAGTAAACTCTGTAACTTCCTTGTATGAGCCGACTCTAAATCTCTTGAAATTGTCGATCTTCATGTTGTGCGGCCAAAATTTGTTCCTTAAACTCACTCATTACTCTTATCTGACCTAACACCACACCTTCAAGGCTCAGACGTACCCACGCTAAGCTTCTTAAAGCCTTCTACTAGCTCCGTTTCCTTGATCATTAGGCATGCTACACTCAGGATTTCCTATCAGCCATAACGTTTGCTTTGCCTGGATGGTAATTCAACTGAACTCATAATCCTTGAGGAATTCCATCCACCGTCTTTGCCTCATATTCAAATCTTTCTAATCAAAAAGATATTTTAAACTTTTATGATTATAGAAGACATTGAACTATACACCATAAAGATGGTGTCCCAGATCTTTAGGGCAAAAACCATAGCTACCAGCTAAGGTCATGAGTTGGGTAGTTAACTTCATGGGGTCTAACCGTGAAGCAGGCAACCATGTTTTGGTGCTCATCAACACACACCCTAAGCCTTTACTGGAAGCATTACAATAAACCTTGAATGGTTCATGGGGATCGGGTAACAAATCCAGGAGCCATGGTCAACTTTTGCTTCAACTCCTGAAACTACTCTCACACTCTGACATCCACTTGAATTGAGCATTCTTTCGGGTCAACTTTGTCAAGGGTAAGGCTAGCTGGAAAAACCCATAATAAATCACCTATAGTATCCAACTAATCCTAGGAAACTTCAAATCTCAGTCATCGTGGTTGGTCGTCCCCAATGAAGTCCTGATTCTACTTTGGATCTACAAGACTTCTTCTTGTGATACCACATGGCCAAGGAACTTAACATCTCCCATCTAAAACTCACATTTTGACAATTTAGCTTACAACTTTCTCTCCCTTAGGATTTGTAACACAACCCTAAGATGCTTTGCATGTTCCTCTTCGGTCCTTCAATAGATAAGTATGTCATCTATAAAGATAACTATGAATTTATCTACGTATGGGCGGAAGATTATTCATATAATCCATGAATACCGCGGAGCATTGGTCAATCCAAAAGACATCACCCTATACTCATAATGTCCATATCGAGTTCTAAAAGGGTTTATGGATATCCTTGTCCGAACTTGAATCTGATGGTAGCCTTGATCTAAGCAATCTTTGAAAAAATGGTTGCCCCACGTAATTGATCCATGAGGTCATCAATTCTTGGCAGAGGGTACTTGTTCTTGATTGTTACTTTGTTCAACTGTAGTCCATACAAAGCCTCATATCCCATCCTTTTTCTTTACTAGAAGAACGGGGCTCCCATAGAAAGGCACTTGGTCTAATGAAATGTTTCTGAGTAGCTCTTCAATCTTGACTTTAACTCTTTCAACTCTAAGTGTGACATCTTATAAAGAGCAATTGAATAGAATCCATCCCTATGACCAACTCAATGGAGAATTCAACTTCCCTTTGGGCGAAAACTCTGAGATATTAGGAACACATCTGGATACTTCTTCTGTAACACCCTAATTTTCTAACCTAATTTTCTTTAAAAATTAATGGAGGATTTGTTAATGCGAATATTAAGATTCTCGCAGTCATAGTAATGATGAGAATGACTATATGTTCAAGCAAAAAAAAAAATGTGAATAGTATTTTGTGGGTCCCACATGTAATGCCCCGATTTCTCCTGTTTGAGTACAAATGACCAAAATGCCCTGAGGTCATTTCCAGAATTTTAGGACGTCCAGTCCTCGAATGGGTCAACTCAATGTTTGAAGGGGATTATAACTGGTATGTTTGATATCTGAGGTGAAAATCTCATTTTCCAAAACTTTCTAAAATGACCAAAATACGCCTCCTGTTCTAGAAGGGTAAAAGATGTCGTTTGAGCCCGGAACTTTTCCAGAAAGTTTGGAATGATGTTTTTGAGTGATATTTGATGTTTAGTTCGAGCTGGAAGGTCCCGGGCATTTTTAGTGCAAAATTACCATTTTGCCCTACAAGTGTACAGTGAGCCTAATGACACAATTAAGCAAACCTAAGTAATATTAGGCTCTAATCGAAGATTAATTTATTTCGATAATTAATCTAAAGTCAAAATAATTTATTAAGGTTAATTAGAACCTAAGATTGCTTAGTTAAACTCTAATTGCATTCTTTAATTCAAGATTCCTAATCATGGAATCATGAATAGTATTTTCTCTCTCCAATTCCTTAAATTAAGGAATTGTGCCATACCTCATTTGACTAAGAAAATGAATTTAATTTGTTAATCTAGTATGACCACTCCTAATCAAGTCTTGACATCCTTAATTAGCCAATTACCTTACCTAAACACCTTCTTACAAACTCCTAATCAAAACCTTAATCAAAGAAACACCTAAACACATCCTTAAACCACAATTACATGAACAAAATCCCTTCCCCTTTGGCTGATATGCTGCCGAAATTCCCATCCCCAAATTGTGTCACATGTTGTTTTAATTCTCATTCAAAGAGCCATGCCTAGGCCATACTTCAAGCCATGCTTTGCGCATACCTCACCATGCCTCAACCATGCTTGCACCCATACCATTCAAGAGATATTTTTCTCTCCTCCCTAAGCAACGGCCACTCCTCCCTCCTCTAGGCCATCCATGAGCTCTCAATCTTCAATAAATACACTAGCTTGAAAGCTCTTTGAATGTTTACACACTTGAGCAAACTTCAAGCTTTCTTCCCAAACTCAAAGAACCTCTTTTCCTCCTCCCTTGGCCGAGTTCTTCATCAAGTTTCCAAGAAGGATTTCCTTCTCTTTTCCTCTCAAGAAACAAAGCTTTCCTTCCTTTCTTCAAGACTTCTTTAGGTAAGGGTTTATTTTCCAAGTTTTGTGTGCTTCCTTTAAGGAAGAGTTCTAGTGTTTCTCTTGGTTTTTCCAAGTTCTTCTTCTCTTTTTATTTTCGGCCTAGAGCCTTTATTAAGAAAAAACTTTGGCTTGATGATGAGGTTTCAAGATAATGGACTTGTGACGCCATGTGAGAAACCTCTAAAGCTTGAAACAACTTGGTCTTGGACCATATATGCTTGTGTTTCTTTCTTTTCTTGGTTTTACTTTTTGGTTCCTTTTTCTTTTCCCTTGAATGATTTCGGTTTCCTTTCCCTTGTTTGAACAAAGTTTGCTAAAATATTGAGTAGATCACAAAAGCTTTGTTAAAGAAAAATTAATCACATGTTTTCAAAGAGCTCTAAGCTTACCCTTGCCAACCTTAAAGTTGGCCGTTCTAAGAGTTTACTCTAGATTGAAGCCCATAATAAAATAAAGAATATGAGTAGTTTTATTTATGATGTTTTGTTGAGTGTTGGTGTTTTCATCTTAGTCCACACTCATGAGCTTGATGATGAAGTTCAAACTAAAGTCTTCTTTGAAGATTTGGTGCTAAGAACTCTAAAGCTCATCCCCCATTTGTTCAAGATACATGTTGGGTTAGGCTATTAATGTCTCTCTAAAAGTCTTGCAAGAGCTCTAGTAAAGATAAAACAAGTTGCATTCATGTTTAAGTTTATGCCTTGCATAGCATGTTTATGTTGATGCCATCACTAAACTCTCAAGAACAACTAAGTGAACTTGCATTGTCATGTTTATTTTCGCAAGCTTGCATTTCATGTTTACATTTCAAGTCATCACTTAAACTCAAAGATAATAATGAGGTTGCATCTCATATTTATTTTATGCACTCACTTTATTTTATAAAATAGTAAAATAAGTGCATTTCATGTTTAAGTTTATGTTATCACCTAAATACCCTAGAGCTCAAAGACTTGCCCTAAGTATCATCAAAGGGAAACTTTAACCATAAAAAAGTGGATGTGTTTTAGTATGATACAATGATGGTTTGATTTTGTAAAATGTAAGGATGATTTCAGGAAAATGTTGGAAAAATGTTTTATGAGGTCTCAAGGTGTTTAAATAGCTTGGAATGTGTCAAAAATCATGTTTTCTCAAATTCGGAGGTTCTGGTAATTGATTACCAGCTTATGTAATCAATTACCAAGAGTGATTTTTCAAAGGGTTTTTGGTTCGGTCATCGATTACCATACAATGTAATTGATTACCAAGGCTGTTCTTCATGCCCAAAGGTCCTTAAAACCCTGTAATCGATTACCTATTTGTGTAATTGATTACTCCGATGTTCTTTATTTTTCCTAAAATAGATTTAACCCTAAGTAATCGATTATCATCCTATGTAATTGATTAACTAGTTGTTTTTGAACCCAGAATAAAATTTAGTCCCTGGTAATTGATTACCAGGCACATGTAATTGATTACCAGAACACCCTTTTTGCTAATGAAATTATTCCAAGAGAAAGACTAGAACTCGTATGCACTTATAACATGATTTTATGCGATTGTGCATGATACATATTTTTGGCTTTCTATCTTGTTGGCCACTATATGAATTCTGTTCTGAGGAGTTAGAATGTGTAAGATTATGTTTGAGTGAAGTGAGGAACGATTTTGACGTTCAGAAGACTAAGTAAATAAAAAGGTTTGAGAACTAAAATCTTAACGCCCTTAGACACGAGAATAATAACTTTTGTTCTAGCATAATTGAGTTTAAGGAAGATGGCTCATAATTAGTGTTTATGCCTAGGAGTCAAACCTAGGATCTTAGGCAAAGACAAAACTTAGAAAAGTCTAAGGTGTAGATCCTAGAATCCCCCATAATCGAGTAATGATCATGATGTTTAATCTATACAATGCTAATTGGATGAGTTAGTGAACATAAACGTTAAAAAGAATTATAGGTAATGATCCCTTAGGTGTTATAGGATCCATAATAAAGGTTAGGATAATTGGAACACAAGTTTAAGACTGAGGCCAAAGCATAAGACACCATGAGGTAGGAAGTGTGATGTGAGAATGAGACCGAGCGAGTATGCTTGTGTTATGTATGAATGTGCTAAATGTCATGAGTATGAGAATATGAGGATTCATGGTGTGTTGTGATGATGATTTTGGTATGTTGTGGGCATAATGCATGAGACCATGTAATATAGATGAATCAAAGAAAGTATGTTCTTATGATTGAAAGGTTTATTTGATTGAGGAATTTATAAGACAACATGCATTATGTGAGTTATGTGGCATGACTCAAATTTGAGGAAATTCGAAAGTGCAGTTGTTATGCTGCAAATTTCCATCAAATTTGAGAGACTTAAGAAAGTTTTGAAAAATAAGATGTTAAATGTGACACATCATGTACTTACTTGCTCCCATGAGGAGAAGGTAAAACCGTGAGGGCATCGACATAGCACTGCCAAAGCGGACAAAGTCGCTGGCTTAACCAGTCGATGCGTTTCGAAGAAGGAAAAAGTCCCATGATGGGTGATCCTTAACCCCTTACCGAACTCTAGGGAGTTGGGATTAT
>JAMLFY010000018.1:2157875-2204367 GCA_030441495.1 Dalbergia oliveri
CCATTTTATCTTAACTAGAGCTCTTACAAGACTTTAAGGAACATTACAACCTTAACCCAATATGTATCTTAACAACATAAAGTGAGCTTTAGAGTTCTTAGCACCAAGACTTCAAAGAAGTCCTTGGTTTTGAACTTCATCATCAAGCTCAAGAAAATAGACACAAGCTCAACACTTTGTCTAAACAAAATACAAAGAACTAAGTCATATTCTTTATTTTATTGCTCATGGGCTTCAATCTAGAGTAAAACTCTTAGAATGGCCGACCAACTTTAAGGTTGGCAAGGGTAAGCTTAGAGCTCTTTGAAATCATAGGATTAATTTTCTTTAACAAAACTTTTGTGATCTACTTAACATTTTTAGCAAACTTTGTTCAAACAAAGGAAAAGGAAACCAAAATCTTTAAAGGAAAAAAGAAAGAAAACTGAAACCATTCAAGAGAAAAGGAAAAGGAACCGAAATACAAACAAGAAAAAGAAAGAAAACACAAGCATGTATGGTCCAAGACCAAGTTGTTTCAAGCTTTAGAGGTTTCTCACATGACAACAACAAGTCATTATCTTGAAACCTCATCATCAAGCTAAAGTTTTTCTCATAAAAGGCCTCATGGCCGAAGGAAAAGGAAGAGGAAAAGAGTTTTGAACCAAGAGAAAACTAGAACTTTTCTTGAAGAAAACAAGTAAAAACTTGAAAACAAAACCCCTACCTAAGGAAGTCTTTGAATGGAAGAAAGAAAGCTTGATTCTTGAAGAGTTGAGAAGACAAAATCTTCTCTTGGAAGTGAAGTAGATTCGGCCAAGGAGGATGCTCAAGGAAGATGATTTTTCCTTGAGTTTCTAAGCTTGGGAATGGAAAGTTTGAGTGTTTAAGAGATGGTTTAAGGTGAGGAAGTGGTGGTTTAAGGTTGTTTGTGGTGGTTTGTGGTGGTGGAAAGGTTCTTTGAGAGGAAGAAGAAGAAGAGCAAGATGAAGAGAATTTGAGAGAAAATGAGAGAAAAAGCAAGAAAGCTAAACTTGGCAAATGATCTAAAGTGTAGCAAGGTTCTTCAAGCTTGGTATTTATAGAAAATTTTGCACAATGGTGGCTACCAAGGGAGAGAAGGCCGACGGCCTCTTGGCCATTTGGGGAGAAAATATCTCTTTGATTGGTATGGGCTAGGCATGGAAGCATGGTTGAAAGCATGGTGAGGTATGGTTTGAGGTATGGCCTAGGCATGGCTCTTGAGTGAGATAAAATTCAACATGTGACACTTTTCCTAGGGCCATGTATTCGGCCAATTTTGCAGCCAAGGGGAGGATTAATTTGTTCATGTAATTGTGTTTTAGTGATGTGTTTAGGTGTTTCTTTGATTAAGGTTTTGGTAGAAAGTGTTTAGGTGAGGTAATTGGCTAATTAAGTTGTCAAGACTTGATTAGGAGTGGTCATACTAGATTAACAATTTAAATTTTTTTAGTCAAATGAGTATTACACAATTCCTTAATTTAAGGAATTGGAGAGAGAAAACACTATTCAAGATTCCATGACTAGGAATCTTGAATTAGAATCAATTAGAGTTTAACTAAGCAATCTTAGGTTCTAATTAACCTTAATAAATTATTTTGACTCTAGATTAATTATCAAATAAATTAATCTTCGATTAGAGCCTAATATTGCTTAGGTTTGCTTAATTGCGTCATTAGGCTCACTGGACACGTCTAGGGGCAAAATGGTAATTTTGCACTAAAACTGCCAGGTTTTCCCGACTAGATATCAAATACCACTCAAAAACATCATTCCAAACTTCTTGGAAAGTTTCTGGCTCAACGGCACCTTTTATCGTAGAACAAGCAGGGTATTTTGGTCATTTTGAGCCAAAGTTTAGAAAACGAGATTTTCACCTCTATATCAAACATAACAGATATAATCACATTTAAACATTGAGTTGACCCATTCGAGGACCTTGGGTTCACTGTCCCTTAAATTGGAATGACCTCAGGGCATTTGGTCATTTGTACCAAAGACTAGAAATTCTGGCGTCACATTTTTCCCATTCGGTAATGGGAGGTGAACGAAGCATGCCTTATAAGGGTGTGGATATTTCCTCCTTGCGTGACACATTTTTCCCTCCGCTGGAAGAACAAACCTTGACTGGGGAGTCCAGAGGCCTGAAACCCCAAAAGTAAGGACAGATCACGTAATGCCGAGGGTGCTTGTGCTATTACTTACATCCTCCCAAGTACAACCCCATCCTTAAGTCATGACGTCATATCTCAAGATTTTGTTACTTATTAATTAGCGGACCTTTCTTAAGTATCTATAGCAAGCTCGATTAATGTAGGTAATAACTAAGCACAATTCTATTAAAATATATAACAAAAGAACACTACATTCATTGAGACATAGAGCGAGTACAAGAGGAAGCTCCTCTATGAGCTTTAGTACATATTTCTTCTCTAATATAATTACATACATATCCATTCTACTAGAACATAATATAAACATTCACGCTACACTATTGCCATTCCAAGTTCTTCTGCGTAAGTTGCGCCATTATCCCCTGACTTAACCGGAGACGACACGGAAACACAAACACGTAGGGTGAGAATTAAACAATTCTCTTAGAGGCAATCCCCCAGATACACCATTATAATGTCATCGTCATTGCCCAGCCACTTCGGTTTATTAAGAAAATGTGAGCATGCGACATATATCAAAGATTCATTTTAATGTTCAAAAACCATTCTTCCAAGTGGGTTGCTTTTAGCATTCAATCACTTAAAGCATGTATCTCATAGTATTTTAACATTGAGTAAATCATCCTAGGCAGACAATTCAGAGTTGAGAGCATATAATACATGCAATGAACTTATCTCAAAGTGACATGGTTTCACTTATGGCCACAAAGATCAAATCAGTGCATTTTTCTTTTCATTGACATAGGAAGACTTAAGTTATACCCAACGGGTATTTGTCGTGGACAATTCCACAATAAATAATTTATACCAAGTGGTATTGGTGATTCACACCACACAAGGGAAATAGTCTGCTACGAGGATTAGCTCTAGTCTATACGTGATTATCGAACTTCATTTTTTTCCATTTCCGAAAACACACAATATTCCTAGCCAACGATCAACTATAAATTGGGGTTTCTCTTTTCAATTCCTTCCCTCATTCAACCTAAGTCTTTTTTCTATTTTGTCCATATGTCAGAACATGCACCAATTGAAATTTATATATATTCTTTTTCTCAAATGCAAGCATAATGCATATACAGAATTCATTCACAATATAATCTCAATCATGCCTCTAGCATACTTTTATATGTCACAAGTCACATGGCCAAATAGGAACATCAAGTATTCATGTCATACTAGCACCAAAAATGCCATTAGTTCATCAACTCACAACATCAATCCATTTCCAGCACAATGGCAGATTTACTACCCTAGGCACAACATTTAATTACCACATCAAACAGCCATTCCAAGTACCAAAAAATTATATATGACACTTTACATGTCTAGAAGACCCTGTAAAATTTCAAGACAAACGGTCTCTATAGCTATTTCACTAAAATGTACAAATTTCGGGTCAGGGGCCACCAATTCATATCAGACCAGAGTTCCCAAAATTTTTAACCCTAGCAAATGAATGAATCAATGCACAATAAAATTTACAGTTATACTTCAATATGTTATTAACTTTGTATAAAACTTTCATGAGCTAATTCAATAAATTGCTATGGTAATAAAATATGGCAACTTTATTGCTTCAGTTTCAACAATCAAGACAGCATAGTCACATTTCGGTTCTTGATTTTTTTGGGCAGTAAAATTTAAAATCACACCCAAGAAAATTCATTTAGTTATTTTAAGATGTTAAATACAACATATAATTTTTATAGCTCATGAAATTACCCACAACTATACCATAAAATTCGTGCATAATTACTGCTTAGGACAACTAGGAATCCAGGCTTAGTTCCAATTTCCTTTGAGAAAAACCCTTTTCTAACCCCATCCAAACACACCACCAAAATTCACACATCAATACCAACATATTATCCATCAATACAACCAGACCTTTCTGACTTAGGTCATGCCAAAATAGATCAGAAAAATTTGACAATATAAGGCGCAAAAACCCTACTTTGAGTAACCTAGTAGCTCCTTGGCTTCAAGATTATCCAGCTTGATTCCTCTCCTCCAAAGCTCCCAAACCAACTTCAAAACCCTCTGATATCAGTGAGGTGTGAGGTACAAAATAAGGTTTGATTAGGAATAGAAATTTTGTTTGGTTAGATTGGTAGAGAATTAGGTGTAGAACAAGTTTAATGAAAGAACTTTGAAGTTTTAACAACTCTAGGCTGAGGAGGTGTTTTTAGGCTTGGAACTCAAGAACAAGCTCTTGAGGACAACAATGGTGGCTGGTTCTTTTCTCCTTGAAGGGTGCATGAAATTTTGAAGAAGAAGTGATCAGATTCCGTGGCTTGGAGGAGGAGTTAATGACTTGTTTCTTTTGTATTGAATGCTTTAGAAGATATTTTGTAAAGTAGTAATCATTTATGTAATAACAAATGGATGGCTAAGATTTAATCTTGGATTCCAAGATTAAATATTGGCCTTCCACATGTCCTAACTTGGTGGATATCATCCATTGGTGGTGATGGAAATATCTTTCTGTTAAAAATCACATAGAAATCTCACCAAACGGGTAAACACCGTACCCATTGAACCGATATTACCCGAAAATTAATTTTAAGTATAAAATTATCATTCCTACCTATTTCTAACCTTATTCCCATGTTTTCCTAATTTCAGGCACTTTCTAACCCGACCTAGGGTTAAGCGTGCGTCCGTGGCCCGCAAGGTTACTATTCACTCTAAAATTTTTTTTTTAAATGTCCGTTGGCCACCTAATCGTTGTTTAACTATTATATTTTTAAAATTATGACTAAAAAAGCTCAAATTAATTTTTATAATTTTTAGGTGTCACAGTTATAGATGGTATGAGCCGATCTCGGGTTTGGTGCGAGCCAGGACGCTGGGCCCAAGGGAGTGGATTGTGAAGTCCCACATCGGAAAGGTGAAAGCATGCCTTATAAGGGTGTGGATACCTCCTCTTGGTGACGACGTTTCCCAGCCAGGGGGAAGAACAAAGAAGGAGGAGTGAGTCCAAGTAACCCAAAGAGGACAATTTCAAGTAATGCTTGGGTGCTTGGCTTGCATATTCAACTCTAGGCATAAACACTAATTATGAACCATCTTCCTTAAGCTCAATTATGCTGGAATAGAAATTATTATCTTGTGTAAGTGCTTTAAGATTCTAGTTCTAAATCCGTCCTATTTACTTAATCTTTCCTAACCTCCAAAATCGTTCCTCACTTCGCTCAAACATAATCTTATGCATTTTAACTCCTAAAAGAATTTCATATAGTGGCCAAACAACAAGATAGAAACCAAAAGTGTGCATCACACATAATCGCATAAAATCATGTTGTAAGTGCATATGAGTTGCTAATCTTTCTCTTGGAACAATTTCAGGAGCAAAAGGTGTTCCTGTAACGATTACATGTAGACTAAATTTTTGTTTTGGGTTCAAAGAACAAACCAGGAATCGATTACATAGGATGGTAATTGATTACTTAGGGCTAAACTTTTTCAGAAAATGAATAACATCAGAGAATCGATTCATATGAACGGTAATCGATTACAAGGTTTTGAGACCAATTTTGGCGTGAAGAACAGCCTTGGTAATCGATTACATTGTCTGTAATTGATTACCAGAACCAAAAACCCTTCAACAACCTCTTGGTAATCGATTACATAAGCTGGTAATCGATTACCAGAACCTTAGAATTTGAGAAAATATGATTTTTGACACTTTTCAAGCTATTTAAACACCTTGAGACCTCATAAAACATTTTTCCAACATTTTCTTGAAATCATCCTCACATTTTACAAAACCAAAACCATCATTGTATCATGCTAAAACACATCCACTTTTCATGGTTAAAATTTCCATTTGAAGATACTTAGGGCAAGTCTTTGAGCTCTAGGGTATTTAGATGATAACATAAACTTAAACATGCGATGCACTTCATTTTACTCCTCATTATAAAGTAAAGTGAGAGCATAAAAATAAATATGAGATGCAACCTCATTATTATCTTTAAAGATTAAGTGGTGACTTGAAATATAAACATGAAATGCAAGCTTGGGAATTTAAACATGATAATGCGAGTTCATTTATTTATTCTTGAGAGATTAGTGATGGCATCAAAGTAAACATGAGATGCAAGACATAAACTTAAACATGAATGCAACTTATTTTATCTTAACTTAGCTCTTGCAAGACTTTTAAAGGAATATTAATAGCCTAACCCAACATGTATCTTGAACAAATAGAAGATAAGCTTTAGAGTTCTTAGCACCAAGTCTTCAAAGAAGTCTTTGGTTTGAACTTCATCATCAAGTCATGAAAGTGGACTAAGACGAAAACATTAACACAAAACAAAACAAAATAAAACTACTCATATTCTTTATTTTATTGCTCATGGGATTCAATCTAGAGTAAACTCTTAGAACGGCCAACTAACTTTAAGGTTAGCAAGGGTAAGCTTAGAGCTCTTTGAAATGATATGATTACTTTTCTTAACAAAACTTTTAGTGATCTACTCAACATTTTTATCAAACCTTGCATAATGAAAGGAATAAAATCGAAATCTTGAGAGGGAAAAAGGAAAGGAAGAACCGAAATCATATATGGTTCAAGACCAAGTTTTTAAGCTTTAGAGGTTTCTCACATGGCATCACAAGACCATTATCTTGAAACCTCATCATCAAGCCAAAGTTTTCACAAAAAAGGCTCCAAGGCCGAAAATGAAAGGAAGAAGAAGACTTTGAAAAACCAAGAGAAAACTAGAACTCTTCTTTAAAGAAAACAAACAAAACTTGGAAAATAAACCCCTACCTAAGGAAGTCTTGAAGAGAGGAAGGAAAGCTTTGTTTCTTGATAGGAAAAGAGAAGGAAATCTTCTTGAATCCTTGCTGAACACTTCGGCCAAGGGAGGGGAAAGGAAGAAGAGAAAAGGTTTCTTAGGCTTGAAGAAAGAAGGCTTTGAGTTGGCAAAGTGTGTAAACATTCAAAGAGCTTTCAAGCTCACCTATTTATAGAAGAAATAAGTTGAGAATGGCTATATAGTCCAGTAGAATGACGAAGTCAGCAACTCTTAATTGATCGACCCTTATTATGGGTAATTAAGAAAGGTTTGAGAATATAAGTAACAATTTAGTATGATACCATGACTTAAGGGGGGGGTTGTACATGGAATGTTACATTAAGTATGTGTTTAGGTGTTTCTTTGATTAAGGTTTTGATTAGGAGTTTGTAAGAAGGTGTTTAGGTGAGGTAATGACCAATTAAGGTTGTCAATACTTGATTAGGAAAGTGTTCTTGCTAGATTAACAATTTAAAATCATTCTTTTAGTCAAATGAAGGTATGGGCACAATTCCTTAATTTAAGGAATTGGAGAGAGAAAACACTATTCAAGATTCCATGACTAGGAATCTTGAATCAAGTATGTAAGTAGAGTTTAACCAAGCAATCTTAGGTTCTAATTAACCTTAATAAATTATTTTGACTCTAGATTAATTATTGAAATAAATTAATCTTCGATTAGAGCCTAATATTGCTTAAGTTTGCTTAATTACGTCATTAGGCTTACTTACACTATTCTAGGGACAAAATGATAATTTTGCACTAAAACTTCTCTAGACCTGACTTGCCTAAACATCAAATACCACTCATAAACATCATTCCAAACTTTCTGGAAAAGTTTGGGCTCAAACGGCACCTTTACCCGCGTAAAACACTCCAGGGTATTTTGGTCATTTTGAGCCGAAAGTTCGAAAAACGAGATTTTCACCTCTGAATCAAACATAACAGATATAATCCATTTCAAACATTGAGTTGACCCATTCAAGGGCTGCTAGGTAACTGTCCCTTTACTGGGCAAAAATGACCTCAAGGGCATTTTGGTCATTTGCACTCAAATAGAAAAATCGAGGCGTTACACGTAATGCACCTCCCATACTGGCGTATCAATGAAGATCACGAACGACGCCATCGTGGTCTGAGACGTAATGGAAAGAGAAACAAGGAGAGGGTAGAATCTTGCTAAGAATCTCAGGAAACCTCCTATTTCTAATGTCATCGTTACGTCCCCATGAACCTTGGGTTTATTATGAAAAGGTTAAACATGCAAAGGTTCATTATGTAGTTTTATAAAAGTAATTATCCAAGGTCTGTCTTTATAATGAATCTTAATGCATGTATGCAGCATAGTAGAACATGAATGCATGACAATACTTCATGCAACGAATAAAGCATTTCATCAATAACTAATTCTCATATAAGTGGCATGTACTTTCTCATAATCAATTTCTCTCTTTCATAAGCAAAAATCTTCACCTCTTTCTCATTTCTCAAACTTGTGACATCATGGTATTTAAAAATAGTAACTTACCCTGATACTAGGCTATGAGCTCATACCTTAACTAGTCGTCACTGGTTCTTATTTATCCTCTTGATAAGCGTATCATAATCATAAGAATAATAATCCCACTCTAGAGTACGGCAAAGGACCTAAGGAATCACCCATCATGGGACTTTTTTCCTTCTCCGAAACGTATAACTGGTTAGACCATGACTTTGTCCGCTTTTGGAGGTGAATGTCAATGCCCTCAAGCTTTAACTTCTCACTGGAGAGAAGTATGTAACATCCTCCCAAGTACAACCCCATCCTTAAGTTATGATGTCTTATCTGAGAGTTGTTACTCATTAATTAGCGGACCTTTCTTAATTATCTATAGCAAGAATCAATCAAATCGTGTAGTAACTAACTCGTGGTTCTATCAAAATATATAGCAAGGAAACAAAGTATTTATTTAGTACAAGTCAAGTACAAAAGGAAGCTCTCCTATGAGCTTTAGTACATATCCGTTCTTTACTACATTTATAGACACATATACACTTCTAAGTACAACAAATACGAGTCTCCACCACTAAGCTAAGGAATTCCAATTCAGTCTTCTTTGTAGGGCTTCACTGTCTCTTTGGGAATAACCTGGAGACGACACGAAACAAACACATAGGGGTGAGAATTCAAAATTCTAGGAGGCATCCCAAAACATATAATGACACTCATGTCATCGTTATCATTCTAGCCACTTTGATTTATTAATAAAATTGTGAGCATGCAACATACATCAAAGGTTTATTTTTAAGTTCAAAAGTCATTTTTCCAAAGTGGGTTTATTTTAATACTCACTCATCTCAGGCATGCACATGTCATACTACTCAATATCATAATAATTCATTTTCAACTTTGCGTGCCCTTGGACATCAAAGGGACCTTTCGTGCCCTTTTTGGACTAAAGGGACCTTCCTTGCCCTTTACACATTCGGGACCTTCCGTGCCCTTCCAGACTAGAGGGGACCTTCGCATGCCCTTTTGGACTAAAGGGGGCTTATTCTTCACTTGATACATACATCAACCTCAAGCTCACTTACTACATACATTAGCATAGTTTCTGAATTTCATAATGTTTCAAACATATATAGTAAATCACAAGTGATTCCCAGTCCTCATAAACCAATCGTTAATGTCACTAACATGCATTCATATACATCATACTTGAAGTAAAATTCATTTGACTCCTAAATCAAGAGTTTAATTCATTTCAAGTACAAAGATAGCATTTGGTAGAATTCAGGCTTACGGAGAATGATTTAGTTCACAAATCAAACAATCAATTTAAAGGCTATGAAAATTCCTTGAGATACCCAATATGTCCACAAGGCTCCATAAAAATTTCAAGGCAAACGGAGCTCTCTAACTGCTTCAATAAATTGTACAAATTCAGTGGTTAGGGGCCACCAATTCACAGTTTGACCAGAGTTATCATAATTTTTAACCCTAGCAAATGATTTAATCAATGCATAATAAAATTTACAGATATACTTCAACATGTTATTAACTTCGTGTAAAAATTTCAAGGGCTAGTTCAATCATTTTCTATGGTAATAAAATCGGACAAGTTTATTGCTTCAGCTTCAACAACCAAGACAGCATTAGTTGCATTTCAGTTCTTGATTTTTTTGAGGTAGTAAAATTTAAAATCAACACACAAGAAAATTCATATAGTTAGTTTAAGATGTTAAGTACAACATATAATTTTTATAGCTCATGAAATTACCCACAACTATACCATAAAATTCGTGCATAATTACTACTTCAGGACAACTAGGAATCTAGCTTAGTCCAATTTCCTTTAAGAAAAACCCTTTTTTAACCCTATCCAAACACACCACCAAAATTCACACATCAATATCAACATATTATCCAGCAATACAACTAGAAAATTCGGACCTAGGTCATGCCAAATCAGAAAAATTTGACAAGGAAAGGTAGCAAAAACCCTACTTTGAGTAACCTATTAGCTCCTTGGCTTCAAGATTAACCAAGCTTGCTTCCTTCTCCTCCAAAGCTCCCAATCCAACTTCAAACCCCTCTGATATCAGTGAGGTATGAGGTACAAGACAAGGTTTTGATAAGGAATAAAAATTTTGTTCGGTTAGATTGGTAGAGAATTGGTGTAGAACAAGTTTAATGAAGAACTTTTGATGTTTCAACAACTCTAGGCTAGTGTTTTTGGGCTTGGAACTCAAGAACAAGCTCTTGAGGACAACAATGGTGGCTGGTCTCTTCTCTTCTCTTGCTGAATTTCATGGTGTCTTGAGCAAATGTGACTTGGCTCTTGTATTTAATGCTTTGAAGATATTATGTAAAGTAAATCATCATTTATGTGTTAAAGCAAAATGGATGGCTAAGATTAAATCTTGGATTCCAAGATTAAATCTTGGCTTTCCACATGTCTTGGCTTTCCACAAAAAGGATAAGCTTTGACCATTTGTGGTGACTAAAAATATCTTTCGTTAAAACGGAATATTAAATTTTACCGAACGGCTAAACACCATACCCAATTGAATCGATATTGCCCGAAAATTAATTTTAAGTATAAAATTATTATGCCCACCTATTTCTAACCTTATTCCCATGTTTTCCTAATTTCGGGCACCTTCTGGGCCAAATCTAGGGTTTCAGCTCTGTGGCCCATGGGGCCCACAAGATTACTATTCACCCTGGCCTGGAATTTTTTTTTAACGTTCGTTGGGGCCACCCTCATCGTTGCTAAACTGTTAGATTTTTAAAATTATGACTACTAAAGTTTAAATTAATTTTTAAATAAATTTAACGTGCTTGGCTTGGGGTAATTTTAGGATGGGTGACCTCCTGGGAAGTTTTCCTAGGAAACGTGTGAGTGAGGACAAGCACGCTGAAAAGACCCGCGTTGGTTTGTGGGGACAGTCGTTAATCCATAGACGCAGGGGATGTTACAAATGGTATCAGAGCCTACACCTTTCCTAGTACGATGTTCTGGACGAACCAAGCGGAAGTTGGTGGGCATGTACGCCGAGGACAGGGAGAAATGAATCGTGAGAAGGCACAGACAGGAGTGACTCCTGCCTCCAAGTGGAGGGGTACATGAATGAACCGATTACACACCCGATGAGAGGAATCCTGAGTCTATAAGTATGGGATTATACAGTTAAAGAGGGCTTATATGAATTGATTGGTACTACCTATGCCACAAAGATGCATCTCTTCTTAGCCCATCACGAAAGAACTCCATAATTAAGCGTGCTTGACTTGGCGTAATTTTGGGATGGGTACCTCCTGGAAAGTTTTCCTAGGAAACGTGGAGTGAGGACAAAGCACGCAGAAAGACCCGTGTTGGTTTGGGACAGTCATGAATCCATAAAGGAGGGATCTACAAAGTACGTCTCGGTCTTCAAACACATCATCCGTTAAGACCAATAATTTTGTCCGCTTTGGTATGGCTCCACAACCATACCCCACGGGTTTCCTTTCTCCTCACCAGGGACAAATGCATCTCGGCATGTCACATATAAAAATCTTTCTTTTCAAACTTTCTTTAAGTCCTTCAAATTTACGGAAATTTGGCAGCATAACGACTACACCCGAATTTCCTCAAATTTGAGTCATGTCACATAACTCAAATAACACATGTTGTTCTCATGAAATTTCTCAATCAAGTAAACCTCTTAATCAAGGAGCATACCCTCCTAATTCATTAATATTTCACATTCTCATGCATCTTAAGCATAGCATACCACATCATCACAACAACATGTCACAAATACACATATAGTCTCATATTCATGGTATTAACACATTCACATCCATCAAAATATACCCACTCGGTCTCATTCTCATATCACACCTCCTATCTCATGGTGTCTTATGCTTTGGCCCTTACGGGTCTTAAACTTATATTCTAATTATCCTAACTTTCATTATGGATCTTTATTTCACCTAAGGGATCATTTCCTATAATTTCCTCTAATGTTTATGCTTACTATCATAACCAAATAGCATTACATAATTTTGGGAAAATTATCATATGATTACCTGGTCCTAGAATCTCCTCTTTGACCCTTTCTAAGTTCCATCTTCGCTTAAGGCTTTATAATTAACTCCTAAACCAATTATGAGGGATTCCTACACATATACACTAATTATAAACCATTTTTCTTAAGTCCAATTATGCTGGAACAGAATTTACAATTTGTGCATCTAAGTGTTCTAGAATTCTCATTTTAAGTCCTTTCTAGTTACTTGTTCTTTCTTAACTTCCTAAATTGATCCTTGCTTCACTCAAACATAATTTTACACATTTTAACACCATAAAATAGAATTTATACAGTGCCCAATTACACAAGGCAGAATCCGAAAATATAGCTCACATAAATCACATAATTCCATGATTTAAATGCATATAAGTTACTAGCTTTCTCTTGGAATAATTTTAGGAATCTCAAAACTCTTTTAGAAACTAACTCCTCTCATTAAAATCATATAAAGGTGTGCTAGGTCAGTAGCTAAATTATCTTGCTCAAGGAATAGATTTAAAACATAAAACCTTATTTATAATATTCCTTAAGTACACCTAAGCTTAGAAAAATTCCAAGACTTAGGCTATGGCACTTATGATTAGATAAACTCATATCAAGTCCATCATCATCATCACAAGGCCGAAATGGCATTCTTGATGCCTCCATTTTCTTAAAACTTTACTTGTGATACTTGGGCAAGTCTTTGAGCTCTAGGATATTTAAGTGATGGCATAAACTTAAACATGCTATGCACTTGTTTTACTCTTCATTATAAAGTAAAGTGAAAGCATAAAATAAATATGAGAAGCAACCTCATTATTATCTTTAAAGATTAAGTGATGACTTGAAATATAAACATGAAATGCAAGCTTGGAAATTTAAACATGATAATGCAAGTTCATTTAGTTATTCTTGAGAGCTTAGTGATGGCATCAAAATAAACATGCTATGCAAGGCATAAACATAAACATGAATGCAACTCATTTTATCTTAACTAGAGCTCTTGCAAGACTTTAGAGGAACTTCATAACCTTAACCCAATATGTATCTTAACAACATAAAGTGAGCTTTAGAGTTCTTAGCACCAAGTCTTCAAAGAAGCCTTTGGTTTTGAACTTCATCATCAAGCTTAAGAAAATGGACTAAAACATAAACTTCAACACTTTATCAAAGCAAACATAAAAGAACTACTCATATTCTTTATTTTATTGCTCATGGGCTTCAATCTAGAGTAAACTCTTAGAACGGACCAACTTTAAGGTTGGCAAGGGTAAGCTTAGAGCTTTTGAAAACATATGATTAATTTTCTTAACAAAACTTTTGTGATCTACTTAACATTTTTATCAAACTTTGTTCAAATAAAGGAAAAGGAAACCGAAACCATTAAAAGGAAAGGAAAAGAGAACCTTTGAGCAAAGAAAAAGGAAAGAAACCAAGAGCATATATGGTCCAAGACCAAGATTTTCAAGCTTTAGAGGTTTCTCACATGGCATCACAAGACCATTATCTTGAAACCTCATCATCAAGCTAAATTTTTTCATACAAAAAGGCTCAAGGTCAAAAAAGAAAAGAAGGAGGAAAGGCTTCAAAAACCAAGAGAAAACTAGAACTTTTCTTAAAGAAAACAAGTAAAACTTTGAAATAAAACCCCTACCTAAAGAAGTCTTGAAAGAAATGAGAAGAAACTTGTGTTCTTGAAGGAATGAGAAGACAAAATCTTCTCTTGAAGGAGGAGGAGGATTCAGCCAAAGGAAAAACTCAAGGAAGATGATTTTTCCTTGAGAAAGCAAGCTTGGAAATGGAAAGGTTTGGTGTTTAAGAGGTGGTTTGAGGTGAAGGAGTGGTGGTTTAAGGTTATTTGTGGTGGATTGTGGTGGTGGAAAGGTTTCTTTGAGGGAGGAAAAAGAAGAGCAAGATAAAGAACTTTGAGAGAAATGCAAGAAAACTAAACTTGGCAAAGCTTCTAAAGTGTAACCAAGTTCTTTAAGGCTTGGTATTTATAGAAAAATGAAACTTCGTGGCTGATTTGAAGAGGAAGAGGCCGACGGTTTCTTTGGCCTTGGGGAGGAAAAATATCTTCAAACTTTAATCATTCAAAGGCATGGTTAAAAGCATGGCTAGGTATGGTCAAGGTATAGCTTGAGGTATGGCCTTTGGAGTGAAATATAATCAACATGTGATGAATTATGGAGGGGAGAATTCGGCCAGCTTTTGCAGCCAAGGGGAGGATGATTTGTTCATGTAATTGTGGTTTAGTGATGTGTTTAGGTGTTTCTTTGATTATAGTTTTGATTAGGAGTTTGTAAGAAAGTGTTTAGGTGAGGTAATGGTTAATTAAGGTTGTCAAGACTTGATTAGGGAAGTGATCTTGCTAGATTAACAATTTAAAACCATTTTCTTAGTCAAATAAGGTATGGGCACAATTCCTTAATTTAAGGAATTGAGAGAGAAAACACTATTCAAGATTCCATGACTAGGAATCTTGAATCAAAAGATGTAATTAGAGTTTAACCAAGCAATCTTAGGTTCTAATTAACCTTAATAAATTATTTTGACTCTAGATTAATTATCAAAATAAATTAATCTTCGATTAGAGCCTAATATTGCTTAGGTTTGCTTAATTACGTCATTAGGCTCACTGTATATTGTTCTAGGGGCAAAGTGGTAATTTTGCACTAAAATTGCTCAGGAACTCTCTGCTCACTAAACATCACAACCCACTCAAAAACATCATTCTGAACTTCCTGGAAAAGTTCTGGGCTCAAACGGCACCTTTACCGCGTAAAACATCAGGGTATTTTGGTCTTTTGAGCCGAAAGTTGGAGAACGAAATTTTCACCTTAGATATCAAACATAACAGATATAATCCCTTCAAACATTGAGTTAACCCATTCGAGGAGTCCGGGTCGACTATCCTGAATTTAGGTAAAAATGACCTCAGGGGCATTTCGGTCATTTGTACTCAAAGAGAAAAAATCGGGTTACATCATGCCGCTTAGCTCATGGTCAAAGAAAATGAGCTGATAGAAGAATTTAGAAACCTCAAATTAGGATATAGAGAGACTTCTAGACAAATTCGTTAGTCAGCTAAGCATAACCAATAGCTTTAAGGATCAAAATTCCAAGCCCAAAGAGAAGATTAGGATTTCCTTAGAACCTTAAGCCTTGTATAAGTAAGGAAAATAAAAAAATTTGTTCAAGATAAGGAAGGACTATGGAGATACCAAAGGAGGATTTGTGTACCCGTAAAGAAAGAATTGAGAGCTAGCATTTTGGAAGAAGCCCAAAGAGCCAATTTAGCATTCACCCTAGGATGACCAAGATGTACCATGACCTAAAAGGATGTTTTGGTGGCCAAAAATGAAATCCGATGTGGAGATATAGTGGGAAAATGTTTGGTATGTCAGAAAATGAAAATAGAATATCAAAAGCCCTCCAGAATGCTGCAACCTCTTGAAATCCCTGAATGGAAATGGCAAGGAATATCCATGGATTTCATGGTGGGATTGCCAAAAATGCCTCCTGGACATGACTCCATATAGGTAACTGTGGATAGATTGACCAAATCGCCACATTTTGCCTATCAAAGTAAACTACCCCTTGGAAAAGTTAGCAGCTACACATCCAAGAGATAGTAAGGCTCCATGGAGTACCCAAAACCATTTTCTAAGATAGGGATCCAAGGTTCACCTTGAGATTTTGTGTAGCCTTGCAAAAGATGTTTGGTTCAAAATTGTGTCTTGACACACCTATCATCCTCAAACCGATGGACAATCGAAAGAACAATTCAAACCCTTGAGGATATGCTAAGGTGTGTGTCTTAGACCAGATGAAAAGTTAGGATAAGCACCTCCCATTGATTGAGTTTGCATACAATAACAGTTATCACTCTAGCATTAGGATGGCACCCTATGAGGCCTTATGAGGAATATCAATCGCCATGTTGTTGGTGTGACCTGGGTGAGCAAAGTATCTTGGGCCCTGATTTGGTAAAGGAGACAAGTGAACAAATAAGGAGAATTAGGGAAAAGATCCTCACTACTGGGAGCAGCAAAAGAGCTATGTTGACAAAAGAAGGAAGCCTCTGAATTTCAAGAAGGAACACATATTCTAGATTACTCCCTGAAGGGTATAGGTCGTGCAATGAACCGAAAAGCTAAGCCCTAGATTCTTAGGACCCTTTCAAATCCTCAAAATGATAGGTCCCTCCCTACCAAATTGCATTACCTCCTAATCTATCTAACCTACACAATGTTTTTCATGTGTCCCAATTGAGAAGTATGAATTAGACCTAGTCATGTGTCTAGCCAGGAAGCTATACAATTAAAAGATGACCTAACTTTTGAATTACCACCAATGAGGATCGTGGATCGTGGCACCAAGCGCTAGAAATAAATTTGTATCTCTAGTCCAAGTGGCCTGCGAAAAGATGAAATGGAAGAACACACATGGGAACTCAAGGAAGACATGCGAATTTCTAAACCTGTCATAGGTATCAAATTTTGAGGATAAAATTTTTAATAAGAAGGGGAGAAATGTAACATCCCAAATTCATAACTAGCATAAGTATTGATTAATCCTAATTAGTGATTTAGATGAAAAAGAGCAAAACTAATAGAATCTAGACAAGTGCTATGAAACATAATAAATATTATTAGAATATTCAAATGTGTCTAGAAAAAAATGCAAAGAATTAAAAAAATGCCATCACTTAATTGAAATTATGAAAATTCCCTTGCTATGTAAAAGAAATTATGAAACTACCATTGCCTTATTAATAAATGACAAAGATACCCTTACTTTATAATTGGAATTACAAAAATACCACTTAGTGTCTAATTACAAAAATATCCTTGTCTTAGTTATAGAAATTACAACAATGCCACTACTTTAATAATTACTATAATGCCACTACTTTAATAATTACAACAATGTCTTTTGCACAAATCCCTAAACTTGTCTTTAAACAAGAATGAATCTAAGCCATTGGATTAAGAAGACAATACAATAATTCAATCACATACATCATGCACATTCTTAACCACATACATTCACATAGACAAGTCTATGCTAAAATTAAAAACACCTATTAAAGCATAATGTTACATGATGTAAATATATGATGTATACATGCATTAAAGGTTAGAAAATTTCCACTAGCCATGCATGCCAAACAACAACATTTTTGCATAAAACATGGAGCATTTTCATCCAAAATTTGGCCAACATTTTTGCATAAATCATGTTCCAAGCATTAGTTCTCAAGTGCTTCATTCTTTTTCCTTCCACTATAAATACTCTTCAAACTCTCTTCTATTCATTCCATTTTCTAAGTCACAAAGAGACCTCACCATGCTTTGCAAGAGCTACATCCTCTAACTCTTGTAAATTATATACACTCTTACTAGTCTTCAAGCCTTAGAAATTCTCTAAGTATTCTTTCTCTTATTTTCTCTACCATTTCTTCTTATGTTCTTCTCTTCAAAGGCTTCTCTTCACTTTCCAAACTTCATCCAAACACTTAAATTCTAAGCCCAAACATTCACTAGCCTTCACAAGAGTTACAATCTTTAACTCTAGTGAAAAATACTTTCTTAAGCACTCATTTCTAGAGCCAAGATAAAAGGAGGGTCATCGCTCAAGAAATCTTGCTCAAGCTTAGGAAAAAGAGAAGGACTCTTTTAGACCCTACATAAGAGGTAGAGTTTCTTCTTTCCTGGTCCAAGTATTGTTGGTTTCTAACCTTGTCCATGGTTAGAGTACCTCAAGCTTGTGTTATTGACAAGAGTTTTGAATGATTGTTATGAAATAAATTTTTATGAATCACTGCATTCAATTCTCTATTATAAATGTTTTTATGGTGTTTTCATACTTATATATATGGCTTAAAACATGGTAGATGGTCCTTGTGTTGAGGGAGTAACATCAAACTTGAGAATGATAGGTGCTGGATTTTTGGCTATTTTTGGTAGTAGCTACTTCAAAATATGAAACTCATAGAATATGAAGCTTTTGGGAATAAAATTATTTTTACTACAAACTAGACTTAACAAAGAACACTCTACAAAAATAATCACCTAAAAAAGAGTTTTCTAGCCCAAGATATAAATTTTTAAAGTTAAGCCAAAGGCTGAAACTCTAAATCTGACCTTGTAGTAAATAGGCGTAACTCATTCTAGAAAAATGAAAATGGACAAATTTCAACTCTATTAAAGATGGATTGATTGCAGTATAATACGCATAAAGCTTTGCACCATGAAAATACTGAATGAGAAATAAAGTTTGAGGATAGTGTGCTAAGAGTGTCTGAAAGGGTAACTTTACAAGAGTACTATGGCATAACCATAAATATGTTTTTAATGAAATTACTCTCAATGGAAAGCTTGATGAGTTAAGAATCTGGTACTATATTTGAAAAGCTGAGATAATAAGTATCCAGAAAGTTACAAATTTTCTTATAAAAGACGTTAAACTATAAATAGAAGATTCAAGTCTTGTAAAGAGATTTTAAGGATCTAAGTTGCAATAATCTTCAAACATAGGAGCTTAAAAATATATAAAGAACCTTTAATAATATTTTGAAATGCAATAATCAAATAGGGAATGCTAAAGAGTACAAAGAAAGATATTCATAATGTGTACATACCAATCAAGACATCCATAACCCCTTAGGAACACTAGGGACTTGACTTGATAGCTTGGGTTGCCTAATACAAATCATTTATGAGAAATCTATATGAGATCTTATATGAGATTATTTGCTGATTACTATGAGATATACATGACATGTCTACTGTTTTGGCATGAAGTGATATAGTGATGAGATATGAAATGATTGAGTGCCATGATTTATTAATGATTACATGATGATGTGCATACATTCATGTTTCAAATGAAATAATAAATGATCAAACTAACTGCTTAATCCTCAAAAGGGGATTAAGGTATTGGTGATTTCACTTAGTGAGAATAAAAGTAAAGCCTGTAAAAGTAGCAATGATAGTTGGAAAAGTGGACTTGAGCTAAGCTCGGCTTAACCCCTAAATCGTTGAGATCACGGCAATGGAAAGAAAACCATAAGGTTGTCGCGATGACCATTGTATGATCTCATTACCCTTTAGGGTGGTCTAAGGCATTGATGCATTCGTCCATGAGTGATTAAGGAATTCATTAAAGAAAGAAAGTAAAGTGTTATGCACGAATATCATTAATGAAAATGTTTATGTGATTGTGAAGTTTGCAAAGAGATTATTAGGTGAAGTGTTAAATGTAACGCCTCGATTTTGTTGAGTACAAATGACCAAAATGCCCCTAAGGTCATTTTTTAATTCAAGGATAGTGACTCTGCACTCCTCAAATGGATCAACTCAATGTTTGAAGGGGATTATATCTGTTATGTTTGATATCCAAAGTGAAAATCTCGTTTTCTGTTTCGCTCAAAATGACCAAAATACCCCTCAGGTTTTATGCGGGTAAAGGTGCCGTTTGAGCCCGGAACTTTTCCAGGAAGTTCAGAATGTGTTTATGAGTGGTTTTTGATGTTTAGTCGGCCCAGGAGGTCCCAAGGTTTTAGTGCAAAATTACCATTTTGCCCTAAGACAGGTAATTGGTGAGCCTAATGACGTAATTAAGCAAACCTAAGCAATATTAGGCTCTAATTGAAGATTAATTTATTTCAATAATTAATCTAGAGTGAAAATAATTTATTAAGGTTAATTAGAACCTAAGATTACTTGGCTAAACTCTAATTACATCTTTTAATTCAAGATTCCTAGTCATGGAATCTTGAATAGTGTTTTCTCTCTAATTTCTTAAATTAAGAAATTATGCCCATACCTTTATTTGACTAAAAGAATGGTTTTAAATTGTTAATCTAGTAAGACCACCCCTAAATCAAGTCTTGACAACCTTAATTAATCATTACCTCACCTAAACACTTTCTTATAAACTCCTAATCATAATCAAAGAAACACATAAACACATCATTAAACCACAATTACATGAACAAATCATCCTCCTCCCTTGGCTAGAAATCTGGCCAAATGCATATTGTGAACACTCGATTTTTTTCCCAAAAAAACCAAAAAATTTCTTAGACCATTTTATTTGAAAAGAAGGGTAGCCCATTTCTTTTTTTTAGGTGTTTGATTTTTATTGTACAAAAATAAACAAGCCCATTTCATTTTTTGTTTTCTGTTATAAAAAAGTTAAACCCATTGATTTTATTGTTGGAACAAAAAAAAAAAGAGAAAATTCACGCTGTTTCTTTATTATTTTCAAAAAAAAATGATGATGATGACAGGTTGATTTTTGGTGCATGTGCACCATTTTTAATTTTGTCATCTTCTAAAAAATAATAGTTATTTTAACTACTATTTTTCCTTTTTGAAAAAAAAAAAAGAAAAAAAGATAATGAGTGCACCATTTTCAATTTTGTCCTTTTCAAAAAAAAAAAAGGCGTGCAAGGAGTAGTCAAGAGACGTGCAAAAGGAAAGTAAACGAACAAAACAATGAGAATTTCAAAAAGAATGGCGAATCAGATCCCAAAAATCAAGCATCATCTGGGATAAAATCAAAGATCACATGCCATGTTTGAAAATCTACATACATGGTTGTGTATAAATTCAGAAAAAAGAGGGAAAAAAAGGGGGAGAGGGATTGTTTCAACTTAGAAAAACTTGATCACCATTCTTGACTGAATCAAAATCCTAGCCAAACCACAAACCAAAATCAGGCAAAACCCAGCTATACGTAAATCCTAGCCAAAACTAAAATCCGACATCTCGACCAAACACAGACCAAATTCTAGAGATTCACTTCCGTTCCACAAATAAAAACTCAAATCACATCCAAAGATTGATAGAGGTGAGCCTTCAATAAACCCATTCATAACTTTGTTCAAGGTTAAATATAGCAAAAAGAGTCCATCAATAGTCCATCTTAGTTTACAAAAAATCTTAATAGGTTGAGCCAAACAAAGATCAAGATTTTTGTTCAAAGAAAATAGAAGCAAAAATTTAAAAAAAAAGAAACCGTAAAGGAGGCCGATGATGCCACCACCACTATCGCGTCGCCGGCCTTTTCCGCCTTCAGATCTCGCCACCACCACAGCCTCCCATCTCCATCATCCTCAACTAGATCTCCACCACGTCTTGCTTCCATGGGCACCCACAAAACCGCCACCATTAGCACCACCATTACATTGTGCCAGGATTAGAAACAACGTGCGCCTCCATTCCCTATTTCACTGCGGAACGTGACGCCACCCTTGCCTCATAACTTCAGCCTTCCTCTGCCACCACTAGTGTACCACCGCGTTTATAACTCCCTCGCCCTTGCCTTCCTTCCTCATGCCGCCACACTCACTCTTCCCGCCAGGCTAAACACCGTCGTGCGGTAGATCGGCTGCAGCTTCTTCCCTACGCGCGTCCTCTCCCATGGCCCTCACGCGTGGCCCGCTCCCTCCTCTTCGCGGTGCCTCATGCGCTGTCCGCCGCGGCCTCGCCTTCTCTCAATATCTCACTTCTCTCTCTTACTCTCTAGTTCTCTCTCTTCTACCCCTCACCCTCTATTTCTTATTTCCTTTCTCTCGCGTGATCAAGTGGGTAAATGGGCTTTGAGTGTGTTTTGTGTTATTTTGTGGACATGTGTATGTGTGTGTGTGAGGAGTTTGTGAGTGTGTGTGTTAGTGAGAAGTGGATAAGTGAGAGAGTGTTAATTGCTATGTGTGCATGTGTGTTAGAGGTTAGTGAGTTGGTATGAGTGTGTAAGTAGGGATACAATTAGGTTAGGGGTTTAATTTAAATAAAATTGGTTTAAGTTAGAATTAAATTTAGTAAAATTAAGTTAGTAAAATTGGGGTTTAGAAAATAAAAAAGGTGTTAGTTTTTACTTTATTTTTAAGTTGGTGTTATTTATTGGAATAAGTTTTGGAGTTATTTGTTTAAGTTAGAGTTTGTTAGTTCGTTAATATTGGTTTTAGTTTCAACCTTTGGTTTCATGTGTTTGAGTTTAACTTGGGTTTTAAACAAAAAGAGTTTATTTATTTGGGATTTAAAATAAATACCTGAGTATTTTGTTTTTACCATAAATTTTCATTTAATCAATCAATATTTTTTTATAGAATTAGTTTAGCCGTAAACTTGTTAATTCTATGTCTTAGAATATTTTAGCTGAGACTTGATATTCTAAAATTCTTTAAAACAAAATAAAATAAAATAAAATCAATCAACCCACAAATATTTTCTATAGAACTACGTGACTTTGAGTTTCCCATTGTACCAGGGATACGTAGGAGGCGATTCAAACCCCTCAAGTCAAAATTAAATTTTCATAATTTTTATTTTATTTCTAAATAATTTTTTTATTTCATGAGACTTTTTATTTAATTTTTTTATTTAGGGAATTTTGGATAAAAAATGTTAATTTAGCTGCGACCTTGTTAACTTAGATTTTGGACATCTGAATTATGACAGTTTATTGTTCCAAAATTTCTTTTTTAAAATATTTTTTTTTCATTTTCTTGTAAATAAAATAAATATTTTGAAGGTTATTAATAATTTGCACAAATCAATAGGTACCATCTAAGGACGGGTGTACTAGGGGTGCGTAGGATTAAATCCCTATCTTCTTATGCATAACCAACTCGCGAACTTGAATCTGGTTACAAAGACCTTTTCTTTAAACATAAGTGGTTTTTCCATGTTTTCCATTTTGAATAAACTTGGTGGCGACTCCAATTTTCAATAACTCTTTTTCACCGTCCGTCACGATCCGCTCGCAGATGGCGACTCACTGGGGACTTCCTGTTGCGTCAAGCCTGATAATTGATTGTGCATATTATAATTAACCCTTTTTTTCTCTCTTTCCTTCTTTTCTTTCTTTATTTTACATGCCTTTTTCTTTGTACAATTATCTTTTATTTCAAGGTATGTTTTCTTTTTCTTTTCTTTATAATTTTAATGAAAACCCTAGGGTAGATGACTTTTATTTTATATTGTTCTCTTTTTACACTCTTTTGTTTGTTTGTACAGTTTTTTTTTGTTTATTTATGACAACCATAGGGTAGACGACGTTTATTTTGTATTATCTACTTTGCAGGTATTGGTTATGGGTAGTTTTAGGATTCCAGGTTTGTATGCTCTCTTCACACACAATACTAACACATTAATCACACACGAGTGGGGCCCTATACCCGGTTCTAGTTACAACTTGAGATAGGTAATAGATTGTGTAGCAGGAGCCATATTGGATGTATGTCCTATTTGGTTATTGTGAAAATCTCTAAGTGTGACTCTTTCGTGAATGTCTGCATCTAGCGGTTCACCTGTTGTGGATAACATTTCGAAAAGAGTTCTTAACTCTAGAGGCGTAGAATCCCAAATTCATAGATCCACTTGATGAGAGTCTTCATAGTAAAAAGCCTATAGAGACCATAGGATAGCCCTTCATAGTTCACCTTAGATAGGACACAAAGGGAGCATGCTTTCTTCTTTAACTTATTTCCTTTGTACATAAATTCTTCAATATGCTTTAAATGTTTATTGTTCTTTTTTTTTTTTTTAATGAAAAATTTTCACTTTTTCCTCTTTGTTTAACAGGCCTGTTAGAGAACTATATCAAGTCTTATTGTGAGTATCTTTAGAAATGGAAACAACCATGAGATCAAATAATTATGAAGAAGAGAAATTAAAAAAAACTTTACATCTTAAAGTCAAGAAACCTGACAGAAAGCCTAGATCCTTGAGTTAGTTGTTGAAAGCTCCACAACGTCTTTCTCTTACCAGAAAATATGGAAAAGTCATGAGCTTGTTAGAGGTGGAAGTACAGGTAAAGCAATCACAGCATGGCACAATATTATGATCATCCACTCCGATGCTTTACCTTTCAAGATTTCCAGTTGGCACCAACCCTTGAAGAATTTGAGCGAATCCTGGGGTTACCACTAGAAGGAGAAAAACCTTACAATTATCAAGGGCATTATGCTTCTCTACACACTATAGCAAATGTCCTAAAGGTAAATGTAAGAGATTTGCATAAGGCACAGAAATGAAAAATGGGACCAGGGGATTCACAAAAGTTTACTTGGAGGAGCACATGCAACACTTAGCTCAAGCGAAGATTGGGACACTTTTTCAGATGTGTTAATCCTCACTATTTATGGAACCATCTTGTTTCCAAATATTGATGGTTTCGTAGACCTTGCAGCAATTGATGGATTCCTTGCCCAAAAATTTCATGCTCAAAATCCTATTCACCCTCCTAGCAGATGTCTATTGTTCCTTGAATTTTTGCTATGAGAGGAATGTTAAGAGAGTTTTGTGTTGTTTACCAATGTTATATGTGTGGGTTACTGCACATATTTCAAAGAAGTTACAAGACACTCTGTCCTATTAGTGATCTAAAGATGTATCATGTCAAGAAGAAAAGTGAGCAAGAATGGGCTGAAGGATTTGCAAAATTAAGTGAAAAAGTGATCCGATGGTATCCTTGGTGAGAGGATGGGCAGACATTAATTTACCAGTCAGGAATTTTCCACATGTACCCCTCATGGGTACTCGAGGATGTATAAATTACAATCCAATATTGATGCTGCGCCAACTTGGTTACCCTATAATGGAACCACCTTCTGAAGCTACAATAACTCCTTTCATCATGTACTACTCTGAATTCTAATGACAGTGGTCTACCAAAAGTCCATCCTTGGAACAATGTTGTCCGAAAAGGAAAAGACTGGAGTTAGGAGCTGAAGTGAAAGAAAGCTATCATCAATGGGTAAAAAGTAGGGCTCAAGAGGTTAAGTTACCATTCAAAATCTCAAACGTTACTTCGATAAGATGTTGGCCTTGCATTTTGATGAAATTGAAGAAATCAAAGAAGTGAGAGAAAAACTGGACAAGGCCGAACAAGAAAAAATGCAAGTGGTGGTTGAATTGAAAAGCACCCCACCATTATGCGGCTTTAAGCGAGAAAGCACTGAAAGAGATCAAGTTCTTGAAAAGACCAGCAAGAAGTTAAAAATGGGACATGAGTACATGATGAAAACCAAAGAATGTCTCATAGCCTCCAACAAAGAGTTAAGACTTCGAAGGCAAGAGCGTAATGAAGCATTAGCTGAAAATCAATGATTGAAGAAGCCTTCAAAATGCTAAAATTGTTGAAAAGCTGCATTAAAGGTGAGGAACAAATGAAACAACAAATGGGGAATTAAATGAGGAATACTAGAGAAAGGTTGAAGAACGAAGTCAACACATGAAATATGAGATCATGAACTATCAAGTTGTCCTAGAAAAAGAAAAGAAAAGGATTGCTTATTTGGATCTGAAGTGCAACACCGAGATCACATCATTCATGAGTTGAAAGTTCGTTTTTCAAACTTGGCAGGGTTGGCTAATACAACAATAGCAAATGTTCCAAGATATCTAGAAATGGCTGAGCAAGAAATTGTCCCCTTTGAGACTCCAGATGAGATTTGCAACTTTATCGACTGATCAGAGATTTGATTAGAAGGATGAAACGAATGATTTAGAAAGACGTTGATGAGATGTTAGCTTTAGAGTGTCAATGTTGGTTAAAAAAAATAATGCGTGGTTTTATGATGTAAGAAATATGTTGTTTTGAAAGAATAATCATTTCTTTATATTGTGTTGATCCCATGGCAATATTCATTTAAATATAACATAGTACCTTTGAACAAGATGTTCTGGAATAGTTATCATCAAAGATACTCACATCAAGACTAAACACGATAGGAGGTCTCTAATAAATAACAATGTTTTTCTTTCTTTTTACTAAAACTCATTTTCAGGATAAAAACTTCGTCACCATTGGGCGCCTAAGGAAAGAGATATCGATCTAACTCGTATTCACAATACCAAAGCTTGGACAAAGATGGTGGAGGAAATTCTAACTCAGGAAGAGTACACTCAACCAATGATGAAGCAAGAAGAAATTTGAGCATGGAAGTGATGCAATGGAGGGAAATTGAATGAAATGTCAAATAATCAAGCAAATATGGAAGAAATGATGAGAGCCATGAAGGAGTCACTTGACTTATTAAGAGCTAATCAAAATGGAGACATGGTGAATACGTTAGTCGAGGTACAACCAAGTGCTCAATGATAACCATACCTGGTATTAAATGCACTGTAAATGTTACCCAAGGGATGAATGATGGGATAAATTCCGAATAACCCTCATGGACAGCCACCACCCACAATGCCATTAGTAATCCCATCAAGAAGGCTATTATTCGTTAGAGAACACTCATACTGATGGGCACAGCATGCTACCCCTATTGGGGGCAACCTCATGTTATTATCCAGAAACAACCATTTTCCTCAGAAAATAGCCATGAGGCGAATAAAGACAAGTTTAGAGAAGAATGAAGAAGATTCAGAGGAGCAAATCAGAGCTATTCAAGGACCGAGCACTTATGGTCATATGGAGATTGAGCAGCTTCCCTCCTATTTAGGTTCCTAAAGACTTCAAAGTTCCTAATTTCTCTAAGTATGATGGCACTGGTAATCCTCTTTTTCATTTAAAGAGTTACTGCACAAAAATGTCAATATGGTCCAAGGACAAGAAGTTTCTTATTGCTTTTTCCATGAAAGTTTAACTGACCAGCTTTAGAGTGGTATATCCAATTAGACCATTCCAAAATTTCCTCCTGGAGGGAATTAGTTGACCAATTCATGAATCAATACAAGTTTAACATGGAAATAGCACTTACTTGCGAGCAATTGAGCACAATGAAGAGGAAGAAGATAAGTCCTTTAAGCAATATGCTCAAAGATGAGAACTTTAGCTGCCAAGTGCAACTCCACTTATCCATCTGAAATGTGTTCGTACTTTTTGGGGACTTTAGGATCTCCTTATATTGGGGCAATGGAGGAGCAACATACAAAGACTTCTTGAATTGATAAGCGCGGTGAGAAATTGAGAATTTGGCCAAGCGGAAACTTCCGCGAGCAATGAGGACACAAGAAGTGATTCGCCTAAGGAAAAAAGCGGAAGTAAGTTATGTGCAAGGTCAACAATCTTTCATTCCAAGATATGCCTCAACATGCCCAAGACCCAAATAACATCCATCCCTCATTACCCACTATACCAAGCCACTCCAACCACAAACATTATCCCATCTACCCAACCCTAAGTCAATAATATCCACATACAACCATACCAACCAAGCTCGTCCAAGCCTATACATATAACCCAACTACACATCCCAAGAACTACCCAAATACTACACCACCTTGGCCAAATTTTTGAAAACAAATTCGATCCCCAAATCTTCCACCTTTCCCAAAATTATCCATTTCTAATGCTGATCTTTTTCAAAAATTGTTTGAGGCTCATCTAACTCACCATGTCCTATGCGTCCATTAGAACCACCATTCCCTTGGTACAATCCCAAGATTAATTTATATGGTTTAGGATATAATGCACTATTGGAAGAGGAGATGATGCATGACCTTGTAGTAGAATGACCGAGAAAATAAAGGAGATCTCACTAAAGGAAACATTTCAAGGCCGAGTAAAGTGATTTTGTTAGAAGTTCATCTCCCTTATTGTTGTACCACTATCAATATGGTGAATGTACGATGATCCTAAGAAGACAAAAATCTCCATGTTGCCAACAATAATGAAGCAGTATGTTGATGAATGAAAGTTAAACCAGTTGATCCAGGACCGTTATTCCAGAGAATTGTTTGGGTTGTATTGATAATATTGTTTATGCTTCATTTATGCTACTCAAAGACATCATCTACATACACTTGCATGATATATTCAATAAATTTCTTTATCTTCCATTTTCCTCGTTTGCTTTTTCTTTAATTTTTCTTTCTTCTTTTTTTATTTACCATTCTCATCTCATTAATTTATGTCTTCCATATTATTTTTATTTTTCCACCTTTTATTTTGGCATTCCAACCCATCCTAATTGCTTCCCAGGAATTTAAATACTATAGAAATTTTGTCGCATGAAAGGGACTTTGGAGACTTATCAATTGATTCTCTTGCGGCACTTGATTGTGATAGCCATGAATCTGATGAGGATGAGGAAATTGTTGGGCACTTTTCAGACCTACCTGAGCATACAGAAAAAGAGTTTGACTTAAACAATGAGGTGATCGAAGTTGACATAGGGCATTGAAGAAGAGAAGAAGGAGCTGAAAATAGTGGAAAACCCAGAATGCTTAGAAATGATTGCATTGTTCAAAGAATACATGGATGTTTTTGCATGGTCTTACCCTGATATGCCAGGGTTAGATTTAGAAATAGCTTCACATAAGATCCTTTTATATGCGGAGTTTAGCCAAAAAAAAAGTTGAGAAGGATGCGGCTAAATGTCATTAAAAATAAAAGAGGAGGTGTGCAAACAGCTAGAGGCTGGATTTTTGGAGGTATCAAGACACACTAATTGGGTGGTTAACATTGTGCCAGTGCCTAAGAAGGATGGAAAAGTTAGAATGTGTGTGGATTATCGGATCTAACAAAGCTAGCCCGAATGATGATTTTCCCTTCCTCACATTGATGTCCTTGTTGATAATATTGCAAAAAACGACTGATTTTCATTTATGGATGGTATTAGGATACAATCAAATTCCCATGGATGTTAATGATAAAGGAAAAACTACTTTCATAACTCCGTGGGGAACATTTTGCTATACTGCCATGCCATTTGATTGAAAAATGCGGGGCTACATACGGCGTGCTATGGTTGCATTATTCCATGATTTGATGCACAAGGAGATTGAAGTATATGTAGATGACATGGTGCTAAGTCCAAAGAGGGAGAAAGTCATGTGGCAGCCCCTTAAGTTGTTTGAAAGACTCAGAAAATATAAGTTGCGGTGAATTTGAATAAATGCATCTTTGGAGCTTCTATGAGGAAATTACTTGGATTCATTGTTAGCAGAGAAGGAATAAAGGTAGACCCAGATAAGGTGAAAGTGATACAAGATATGCCGCGTAACATCTTCCCAAGTACAACCCCATCCTTAAGTTATGACGTCATACTCGAGAGTTGTTCTCATTAATTAGCGGACCTTTCTTAATTATCTATAGCAAGAATCAATCGAATCGTGTAGTAACTAACTCTGGTTTTCTCAAAATATATAGCAAGGAAATATTTATTTAGTACAAGTCAAGTACAAAAGGAAGCTCTTCTATGAGCTTTAGTACATATCTGTTCTTTACTACATTTATAGACACATATACACATCTAAATACAATAGAGATCAGTCTCACTACTAAGCTAGGAATTCCAATTCAGCCTTCCTTGTAGGGCTTCAATGTTCTCTGAATAACCTGGAGACGAACACGGAACAAACACATAGGGGTGAGAATTCAAAAATTCTAGTAGGCATCCCCAAAACATATAATGACACTCATGTCATCGTTATCATCCCAGCCACTTAGGTTTATTAATAAAATTGTGAGCATGCAACATACATCAAAGGTTTATTTTTAAGTTCAAGTTATTTTTTCCAAGTGGGTTTATTTTAATACTTACTCACTCAGCATGCATATGTCATACTACTCAATATCATAATAATTCATTTTTCAACTTTGCGTGCCCTTGGTACATTGAAAGGGACCTTTTCATGCCCTTTTTGGACTAAAGAGGACCTCCCGTGCCCTTTATACATCCAGGGACCTCTCTCGTCCTTTACACATTTCAGGGACCTTTGTCCTTTATAGACTAGAGGGACTTTCCCGTGCCCTTCACATAATAGAGGGGACTTTCTCTGTGCCCTTTACACATTTAGGGGACCTTTCTCTGTCGTCACAGACTAGAGGGGACCTTCATGCCCTTTTGACTAAAGGGGGTATTCTTCCCATGATACATACATCAACCTCAAGCCCGCCTTACTACATACATTAGCATAGTTTCTGAATTTCATAATATTTCAAACATATATACAGTAAATCACAAGTGATTCTTAGTCACTCCTCATAAACTAATCGTTAATGTCACTAACAAGCATTCATATGCATCATACTTGAACTAAAGTTCATTTGACTCCTAAATCAAGAGTTTAATTCATTTCCAGGACAAAGACAGCATTTGGTAGAATTTAGGCTTACGGAGAATGATTTAGTTCACAAATCAAACAATCAATTTAATGGCTGTGAAAATTCCTTGAGATACCCCAATATGTCCACAAGACTCCATAAAACTTTCAAGACAAACGGAGCTTTCTAACTCCTTCAATAAATTGCACAAATTTAGTTGTCAGGGCCACCAATTCAAGCTTAGACCAGGGTTATCATAATTTTTAACCCTAGAAAATGATTGAATCAATGCACAATAAAATTTACAGATATACTTCAACATGTTATTAACTTCATGTAAAAATTTCAAGAGCTAGTTCAATCATCTCCTATGGCAATAAAATTGGACAAGTTTATTGCTTCAGTTTTAACAACCAAGACAGCATCAGTCACATTTTGGGTTCTTGATTTTTTTGAGGTAGTAAACTTTAAAATAAACATCCAAGAAAATTAATATAGTTAGTTTAAGATGTTAAATACAACATATAATTTTTATAGCTCATGAAATTACCCAAAACTATACCAGAAAATTCGTGCATAATTACTGCAGGACAACTAGGAATCCAAGCCTATCCCAATTTTCTTTAAGAAAAACCCTTTTTAACCCCATCCAAACACACCACCAAAATTCAAACATCAATATCAACATATTATCTAGCAATACAACCAGAAATTTCGGACCTAGGTCATGCCAAAACAGATAAGAAAAATTTGACAAGAAAAGGCAAAAACCCTACTTTTGGCAGCTGAGGGGATCTTTGGCTTCAAGATGATCCAGCTTGAATCCCTCCACTCCAAAGCCCCCAAACCAACTTCAAACCCTTCTTAAATCAGTGAGGTGTGAGGTAACAAGGCAAGGTTTGATGAGGAATAGAGATTTTGTTCGGTTAAATTTGTAGAGATCAAGGTGTAGAACAAGTTTAATGAAGGAATTTTGAGGTTTCCACAACTCTAGGCTAGGGTTTTTTGGACTTGGACTCAAGAACAAGCTCTTTAGGACAATAATGGTGGCTGGTTCTTTTCTCCTTGAAGGTGCACGAAATTTTGAAGAAGAAGTGACGAGGTTAGGTGGCTTGGAGGAGGAGTTAATGGCTTGTTTCTTTTGTATTGAATGCTTTTGAAGATATTTTGTAAAGTAGTAATCATTTATGTAATAAAGCAAAATGGATGGATAAGATTTAATCTTGGATTCCAAGATTAAATCATGGCCTTCCACATATCCTAAATAGGCGGATATCATCCATTGGTGGTGATGGAAATATCTTTCGTTTAAAAATCACACACCGAAATTTTCCGAACGGTAAACATGTACCGATTGAACCAATATATTGCCCAAAAATTAATTTTAAGTATAAAATTATCATTCCCACCTATTCCTAACCTTATTCCCATATTTTCCTAATTTCGGCACTCTAAGGCCTTAATTGGGTTTTAGCTGCACCTCATGGCCCTTAATTTTACTATTCACCCTCATCGTTTCTAAACCTTAGATTTTTAAAATTATGACTACTAAAGTTTAAATTAATTTTTAAATAATTTAGGTGTTACACCTGCCCCCAAACTTGAACGTTAGAAGTTTTGGAGGCTCAATTACATTGCTTATTCATTGCCATTTGACTAGTACTGTGAGCCTATATTCAAGTGCTAAAAACATCAACCCGGAAAATGGAATGAGGAATGCCAAGAAGCCTTTGCTAAAATAAAGGCTTATTTAATGAAACCTCCAATTTCTGACCACTACCCTGCCGTCCCTTTAACTACCTCAATGTTACCCACATTAATGGGGGCAATGTAGGACAGGATGCGAGTTGGAAAGAAAGAGCATGAAATTTATTATGTAAGCAAGAAGTTTAATGACTTTACCGTACTGGCAATGGAAAGACCTGTTGTGCATTGGCATGGACTTCCAAGAGCTGAGGCAATACATGTTATACTATACAACTTGGTTGATCTCTCAATGGATCTGTTAAGTACATATTTGATAGTCCTCATGTGTCATTGAGAATGTCAAAGTGGCAAGTGATACCTCGAAATTTGACATGAAGTATGTGACCAAAAGTCTTCAAGGGAAGTGCAATTGCCGTCATAGCGAAACCCGCTGAAAGTGAGCAGCTAACCAATGCTGAATTATGTGACGATGAAGTGCTATCATGGAGAAAAGAAGAGATGGAAGAGAGAATGTATGTAACACCTTAATATTTAACCCTAATACGCCTAGGACGTATCAAGATTAATTATTAGTTATTACTTCTCTTTAAATTCATTTACAAAATACTTAGCTGAAAATACAAGTAAATTTTTTCTTTTTTTTTAAATTATTCTTGTAAAACAAAGTGCAAGCCTTTGCGCGTAACATAAATGTAACGTGAAGCGAAGAATAAATAAATCATATAACGTAAGCATTAAAGAACACATCAATCATGAAAACTTTCCTCATCACATTAGTTAATCATAGTTTAGTACATGACTATGAAATATAAAGGAAACATAAAGTCTTACCCATACTAGTGGGCAGAGTTGCAGTACAACAACGTAAATAGGAAACATAATAACGAATACATGAAACAACCCCCAAAAGATACTCCCAAGCTATGACATCCTCCTCATCCCTAAATGGCACAATACCCAATGACTGGGCAAGCTCCTCGATGCGTGAAGGCGAAGGGGCGAGCATGCCCTCCACGTTGTGGACGCATCTCTGTACGTCATGCTAACCTCCGCTCACCACTATCTCCTCGCTACCCATCCCGATATCCATGGGTAGGAGGGGCGGAACCCTCGAGAAAGGATGAGAAGGAGGATCCTCTGATGGGTTGGTCTTCTAACGTCTCTCTGGCGAGGCACGTCTCGGGGTATCCTCTGGCACCGTGAAGATAGAGAACGGGCGCGAAGGTTCTGCCCGTCTCGAGTCGCGTCCTCTCAAAAATCATGTCATCGCCAAAGGGAGAGGTCAGTGGAGTCCAAAGGAATGCGTCACCGTCCATGTATGCAAAAATGCGTATAGCACAACGACCCTCAAAGTGGTAGGACTTGATCGGAATCGTAGTGCAGTTTCCCACAGGGCACATCAACAAATATCTCGAACACGCCATCGAGGTCTGAAGACGTAATGGAAGAAAAGAGAGAGGGGAGAATCTTGAAAGAATCTCAGTAGGAACCCTCTATCCTAGTGTCATCGTTTACGTCCCTAGGAACCTTGGGTTTATTATAAAAAGGTTAAGCATGCATAGGTTCATTATGAGGTTTTCACAAGTTATTTATCCAAGGTCCATGTCTTTTATAATGAGTCTTAATGCATGTATGCAGCATAATAGTTCATGAATGCATGGTAGTACTTTAGGCAAACCAAACAATAATCAAACAACATATAAGTGGCATGTAACCTTTCTTGAAACATCTCTCCTTTGCCCATACTTGTGACACCAAGCATAATAGTAACCGCACCCCTTAAACTAGGCTATGAGCTCATACCTTAACTAGTCGTCATTAGTTCTTACTTATCCTCTTGATAAGCGAATCATAAACATAATCATAATCATAATCATCATAATCCGACTCCCGGAGTACGGGTAGGGGCCTAAGGATCACCCATCATGGGACTTTTTCCTTCTTCGAAACGCATCGACCGGTTAAGACCAACGAACTTTGTCCGCTTTGGGAGGTAATGTCTATGCCCTCACGGTTTTACCTTCTCCTCTGAAGTAGGAGAAGTACGTCTCGGTGTGTCACCTTAAACATCATATTTCTTAAAATCTTTCTTATGTCTCTCAAATTTGACGAAAATTCGGCGGCATAAGGCTACTCTCCAATTTCCTCAAATTTGAGTCATGCCACATAATCTCAGTCACATGCATCATTTTCATAGAACTTTCTCAAACAATATCTTTCTAGTTCACATGAGCATATTCCTCAATCTCATTCGTATTTCGAAACCTTATGCATCTTAAGTACAACACTTCATCATATCATCATACCAATCATTCACATAAAGTTTCATGCTCAAGGTACTAACATAATCACATCATCATAAATATGCTCATCTCGGCCACCTAACTCATAGTATCTTATGCTTTGACCCTTATGGGTCTTAAACTTGTATTGTAATAATTCTAATACCCGTATTACATCTTTATTACCCTCAAGAGGTGAACACTTAAACTTTTCTCTAAGATTTGAACTCACTAAAGTTCCAAACAGCAATGCACATGTAAGGGAAGAAAATATCATATACTTACGGGGCTCTAGAATCTCCCGTGACCTTTTTAAGATCCGTCTTCGCCTAAGGTTCCATAATCAATTCCTAAACCAATTATGAGGGATTCCTAGGCATGTTCTCTATGTTATGAACCATTTTTCCTCAATCTAACTATGCTGGAACAGAATTATGTTTTGCCATGTCTAAGTGTGCTAGAATTCCTATTTTAAGTCCTTATCATCACCTTAAGCTTAGTAATTAACGCCTAATCATTTATGAAAGGTTTTTATGCATATCCTTACTGATTATGAATCATTTATACTTGGATTAATCATGCTGGAACAGATTTACATATTTGTGCACTAAAGTGTTCTAGAATTCTCATTCTTGATCCTTTTAAGTTACTTGTTCTTTTCTAACTTCTCTAAATCGATCCTTGCTTCACTCAAACATAATTTTACACATTTTAACACCTTAGAACAGCATTTATACAGTAGCCAATCATGTAACACCCTCCAAATTACCACATTTACTCGAGTATGGATATAGTAATTAGTAGAGTATTATCTTGGTAAGTTCGGGATCTATACTAGTTGAAATAATTCAATGACACGAAATATCAATACATATACTATCATAACGAGATTTACATATAAGGGTATAATATCGCAATCACTATATATATATACATCATAAGAGCAAGACTAACAAAATGACCCCGAAAAGTACAGGACTCGATGCGACCGAGGCTAATCCCCCTACCTGGTACCTAACCTACTCAAACACCCTGATGACAAAACCGCATATGTACATATACAACAGAGCAAAAGAAAACCAAAAGTACATCATTCTAGGTAGGTAAGGTTTAACACTATCCTATGTCTATGTACATGCATCGTCTCTAGGCTCCTATCGTGCAGGAAGCCATTGGCCATTTGAGCGATGACCTCCTTCATCCTGCACCGGGCTCCTAGAGGGATCTGAACAAGATGAGGAGGATGAGGAAACGGGTGCGTCTGCGGGCCAGACACGGGTGGAGCGAGGGGATCTCAAACACTGACAGGATGGGCCATGTGAAGGGGCACACGTCATAAGGAAAAGTGGGGTCGAAGTCCGCGAAGACCGAGGTATGAAGGAGCGATCAAAGAACATATAGATCCTAACTGGAATAACCAACGCGTACATAGCTCAATGCCCATCATATTGCCACACCCACTGTGGCGAATCAGAGAAACATGGGACGGCATATCTGCGAATCTGAACAATAAAATACATACAACTAGAGATGAGAATAATAAAATTCTCAGGAGGGTAGTTTCCCCCATATACAATATACAACAGGATAAGCAACTCATGCATATACATATTCATATAAACACCTCATAAGAATCTTGAAAACCCGTACCGGGAAAATGGACAGGATCATAATAATCAATCGAGTAATAATATGTAATCAGAAACTCCATTTCTCATGTCCTTCTCAATTCTCAACATAGGGAAGGCTTATTCTATAGAGAGATACATTCACAATTCACAATTTCACAGAGGACCATAGACTGCCAGGACATGAGCTCATTCCTATTGAGATCATCTAACTTCATTTTTTTCATTTGGATCATCAAGGTCTATGCCTAGTCACACGTCTATCGACTCACAACTTTCTAGGGAAGTCCTTCTTTTACCTCCCTCTCAACTCTTCTAAGCCTTGTTTCTGTTTCCCCATATGTCTCAAATATAGGTAAGATACATACCATACTACATAGAATTTCAGCCATTTCCACATCTCATTATTCTGGCAGAATTGAAGTTCTAGGCACAATAATTTGTTACCATACCAAACAACCATTCCACCCTTAAGGAAAATTTCACATGACACTTCAATGTGTCTAAAACAACCTGTAAAAATTTCAGGGCAATCAGAGTTATATAGCAACTTCCATAAAATAGGCAAGTCTGGTGGTCAGAAGTCACAAATTCATAGTCCAGACTTGTGTTCTCAGAATATTTAACCCTAGAATTCGATGAAATCAAGGTACAAGAAAATTCACAGAGGTATTTCAACATGTTATTAGTCTTGTGTAAAAATTTCAGGAGATATCTCAATCAATTGCTATGATTAAAAATTGGGCAGTTTGTTACTTCAGTCTCAATTGTTTAGACAGCAGCAGTTACAATTCGGTTCCTAATTTTTTGAGGCATCAAACCTTAAAATTATCCCAAGAAAATTCATATATTTAGTTTAAGGGCTTAACTACAACATATAATTTTCATGGCTCATGAAACCACCCACAAATTTTCCAGAAAATTCGTGAGAAATTCTGATTTCAGAACAGAATTCAGTCCAGCAACCTAGTTCCAATTTCACTTGAGAGAAAACCCATTTTAAAACCATCCAAACACAACACAAAAATTCATACATCAATATCAATATGTTAACCATCAGAATCATCAAAATTTTCGGAATTAGAGCAAGCCAAAACAGAATTGAAAAATTCCACAAAAAGGCAGCAGAAAACCCTACTCTTGAAGGTGGTAGCAGTCTTATCTCTAGCTTGTTTTAAGTTGTGATTTCTTCACAACCAAAACTCCCCACACAACCTCAAACCCTCCTCTGATCACTGATGGATGTGCAAGAAGGATGGGTTCTTGAAATTTCAATTGGTTATAATTGTAGAGGTGGAAGTGTAGATCAATTTTTGTGAAGGAAGATTTGGGTTTTGATGATTCTAAGCTAGGGTTTTTGTGAGATGAACACAAGATGAAGCTCTTGGCTATGGAGGCACTTCTCCCTCTGGTTCTCTCCTTGCAAGGCCGAGTTCATGCTTAGCTTGGTTAAAAAGATCAAGTGATTAGGCTTGTAATAAATGCAAGGTAGAGATATTTGTTAAAAATCATGATGACTTGGTGACTAGGCTATGATGGATGGCTAGGATTTGATCTTGGATTCCAAGATTGAATCCTAGCCTTCCACTTGTCTTAACTTGGGGGATATTGTTTAGTTGTAGTGATGGAAATGTCTTTCAGTGTTAAAAACCACACACAGAAAATCCTCCGACGGGTAAGCGTCTTAACTCACTCAAATATTCCAGAAATTTAATTCTAGGTATAAAATTATCGTTCCACACATTCCTAATCTTAATATTTTCTTAACCTCGGCACCTCCTGTCTAAATTTAGCTTAGTGCCCCTAAGGCACCCAAGTACTATTCACATTTTTTTTTTTTGTACCCTCATGGAGTCATTCTCATCAATTGTTCCTGTAGAATTCTAATATTCCTATTTGCTTCCCTCAATTAATATCTAGAAAACTAGGATGTTACACCAATCATGAAGGGTAGAACCAAAATCATAGGCCCATAAAATCACATAATCTCATGAATTAAAATGCATACAAGTTGCTAGTTTTCTCTTGGAATAATTCTAGGGATTAAAACTCTTTTAGAACTCAAATCCTTACATTAAAACATGCAATTACACATGAGGTCAGTAGCTAAATTAACTTGTTCATAAAATAGATTTAAAGTATATAATTTTATGCATAAGGTTGCTTAGGTGCTCCTAAGCTTGGAAAAATTACAAAACATAAACTATGGACACTTGTGATTAGAGGAACTCATATAAGTCCATCATCATCATTCACAAGGCCGAAATGGCTTCTTAAGAATGCCAACATTTTCTTAAAAACCTTACATAGGATACTTGGGCAAGTCTTTGAACTTCTAGATCATTAAGGTGTTGACATAAACTTAAACATGCTATGCACCTCATTTTTATTCTTCATTAGAAAATAAAGTGAAGACATAGTAAACATGAGATGCACCTTTTTATTATCTTTGGAGTTTAAGTGATGGCATAGAATTTAAACATGCTAGACAAGAAAGTAAACATGAGATACAAGGTTCAATTCTTTATTTTAGTGCTCTAGGCCTCTTAGGTGTTTACCCAAATCAACAATCAACTTTAAGGCTGAAAATAGGTAGGCTTTGAGATTTATTAAGTGATAATGCAATTCTTGTTTTAATCTTTAAGTTGTTTAGTGATGACTTGAAAATAAACATGCTATGCAAGCATAAAGTAAACATGAATGCATCTTATTTTAGATCTTAGCTAGAGCTCTTACAAGACTTTAAAGGAACAAAACCTCAACCCATTATGTATCATAAGGCAAGCTTTAGAGTTCTTAGCACCTAGACTTCAAAGAAGTCTTAAGGTTTGAACTTCATCATCAAGCTTAAGAAAATGGAACACAAAGTTCAACACTTTGTCTAAACAAACTACAAGAACTAAGTCATATTCTTTATTTTATTGCTCATGGGCTTCAATCTAGAGTAAAACTCTTAGAACGGCCGACCAACTTTAAGGTTGGCAAGGGTAAGCTTAGAGCTCTTTGAAAACTTGTGATTAATTTTCTTTAACAAAATTTTTGTGATCTACTTTACATTTTTAGCAAACTTTGTTCAAACCAAGGCAAAGGAAACTGAAATCATTTAAGGAAGAAAAGGAAAGAACCAAAAATGAAACCAAGAAAAAGAGAAAGAAACACAAGCATGTATGGTCCAAGACCAAGTTGTTTCAAGCTTTAGAGGTTTCTCACATGACATCAACAAGTCATTATCTTGAAACCTCATCATCAAGCTCATGTTATTTTCATAAAATGGCCTCTTGGCCGAAAATGAAGAGAAAAGAAGAAAGAGTTTGAACCAAGAGAAAACTAGAACTTTTTTTAAGGAAAACAAGCAAAACTTGAAAACAAAACCCTTACCTAAGGAAGTCTTTGGAATGGAAGAAAAGCTTGATTCTTGAAGAGTTGAGAAGACAAAATCTCCTCTTGGATGTGGATGTGTTTCGGCCAAAGGGGAAGCTCAAGGAAGATGATTTTTCCTTGAGTTTCTAAGCTTGGGAATGGAAAGTTTAAGTGTTTAAGGGATGGTTTAAGGTGAGGTAGTGGTGGTTTATGGTTGTGGCAAGGTTCTTTGAGAGGAAGAAGGATGATAAAGAAGATGAAGAGAACTTAGAGAGAAAATGCAAGGAAAAGCAAGAGACTAAACTTAGCAAAGCTTCTAAAGTGTAACCAAGTTCTTCCAAGCTTGGTATTTATAGGAAATTTGCAACATGGAGGCTGCACAAGGGAGAAGGCCGACGGTCTTCATGGCCAAAGAAGGAAGAAAATATCTCTTTGATTGGTATGGGCAAGGCATGGGCAAAGCATGGTTGAAAGCATGGCTAGGTATGGTTCAAGGTATGGCTTGAGGTATGGCCTAATGGGGAGGGGTATTTGGCCAGCACTTTGCAAGCCAAGGGGGAGGTTAATTTGTTCATGTAATTGTGTTTTAGTGATGTGTTTAGGTGTTTCTTTGATTAAGGTTTTGGTTAGGAGTTGTAAGAAAGTGTTTAGGTGAGGTAATTGGGTAATTAAGAGTGTCAAGACTTGATTAGGAGGGTAATCTTACTAGATTAGTAATTTAAAATAATTCTTTTGGTCAAATGAGGTATGGCACAATTCCTTAATTTAAGGAATTGGAGAGAGAAATACTATTCAAGATTCCATGACTAGGAATCTTGAATTAAAGAATGCAATTAGAGTTTAACTAAGCAATCTTAGGTTCTAATTAACCTTAATAAATTATTTTGACTCTAGATTAATTATCGAAATAAATTAATCTTCGATTAGAGCCTAATATTGCTTAGGTTTGCTTAATTGCGTCATTAGGCTCACTACACGTTCTAGGGCAAAATGGTAATTTTGCACTAAAACTGCCCGGACCCTTCTGTTGAACTAAACATCAAATATTGCTCATAAACATCATTCTAAACTTCCTGGAAAAGTTCTTGGCTCGGCGCCTTTACCCGTGAGAACATAGGGGTATTTTGGTCATTTTGAGCCAAAGTAGAAACGAGATTTTCACCTTGGATAACATTCATAACAATTCTAACCCCCTTCAAACATTGAGTTGACCCATTCGGGGACTCGGTCCCTCTTTTAATTTTAAAAATGACCTCAGGGCATTTTGGTCATTTTTACTCAAAAGGAGAAATGGCGTTACAATGTATGGAAGATGTACTTTGATGAAGCTCTAACATGAATAGATGTGGAATAGGAGCTATGGTGGTGTCACCTACTGATAAGCAATACCCAGTCTATCAAGTTGGATTTTGAATGTACCAATACATCGGAGAGTATGAGGCGTGTGCAAATGGTTTGCAAGTTGCAATTGACTTGGGGATCAAAGAATTAAAAGTCTTTGGAGACTCTGCACTCATAATTTATCAAGCTAATGGACAATGGCAAATGAAGGATCCAAAATTGGTACCTTATCAGAAACACTTGTCTAACTAATTGAGCGATTTGATGATGTGTCATTCTCTCATTTAACTCGAGACAAGAACCAATTTGCGATGCTTTGCAACTTTGGCTGTAATGACCAAATTGGAAGTCCACGCTAATGTCCAACCTATCCATGTGGAGGTGCACGAACCAGATATTGTGGCAACGTGGAGATTAAACCAGGCGGCCAACCCTGTATCATGACATCAAGCAGGATATTCAAAAGAGAATACCCAGCTTGTGCAGATGAGGTGAAGAAAAAGACGATTCGTCGACTAGCTATGAGCTTTTCTTGAATGGTGAAGTCTCTACAAGGGAAATCATGACGGACTCTCCTGAAGATGTGAGATGCTCGTGAAGCTAAGTATAATCATGATGAAATCCATGAAGGGATATGTGGAACCCATGCTAATGGGCACATGATAGCACGCAAAATCCTAAGGAGTGGTTATTATTAGTCTACGTAACACCCCAATTTTTACCGTAATTTTTATGCGTTTAAAAATTACGAATTACCTTAGGTAATTTTTCATATAATTAAGACCGAACAATCCTCAATAAAGGAATATAACATTAGAAGAAAGGATAGGAGCAATTCGTGCGAGAGTTGCAAACTTAAATTTCTTACGTGTAAAATGACCAAAATGCCCTTGAGGTTATTTTACTCAGAAAATGAGGATCGTGGGCCCCACCCATCCTCAAAGGGATGTTTTGATGATAATAAGGGATTGTTTATGTTATGTGTGTTAATAGAGGAGAAGAATCCTAATTTTGAGCTTCGACGTGCAAATGACCAAAACGGCCCTATGGCTATTTTAACTCCAGATCGTTAACGGTTAGCCCGAACCTCACTAAAATGTTTTAAAACTTGTTTTTAAGCTATGATTAACCATTAGTTAAGCTCGGGTGGTCTCGGGCAATTTTTAAGTAAAATTACCATTTTGTCCCGTCTTTGTAGTTTTGCGAATTTGAGATTTTTGATTCGTATAGCGAAACCTAAGCAATATTAGGCTCAAATTAAAGGCTATTACATTCTAATTATTAATCTAGAGTCAAAATTATTTATTTAGATTGATTAGAACTTACAATTGCTTAAAAACTCCCAAATTATTTAATTTGCAAAGATATCTTACCTACACCTAAATAATACATAGAACACACCAATTTCTCTTCCATGGGCTGCAAATGGCCGAAATAATGGAGCCACAATGCATCAGAAAATTTGTCAAATTTGGCACAAAGCTTCATGTAAATAAAAAGCCAAAAATTCCTTAAAACATGGCATAAAACATACCTTAAACAAAAAAAGGATTTTCCACCCTTTGTTCCCCATGAAAAATCTGCCAATTATGCCTCCTCCTCTTGTCCATTTATGAGCTTGAATTCTTCTATAAATAGGCATACTTGAGGAGTGTTAGAAACCTTGAATCATAGTTACACATTTCTAGTTTTTACAAAGCACAAAAACTTTCTTCCTCCTCCCTTGGCCGAAACTTCTTCTTCAATTTCTCAAAGAGATTTTCTTTCATTTCACTCCAAGAAACCAATTCTCTTCTTCCTTCAAACCACATTAGGTAAGGAGTTGTCTTTAAGCTTATTTCTATGCTTTGCTAAGTGTTGTTCTTGGTTCAAAATGATGATTTCATGGACTTTCTCTAGCTTTTCCATTCAGTTTTCTTCTTTCTTTTCCTTCTAACATTTCTGCCATAAGGCCTATATGGGAATATGATGATAGCTTGATGATGAGGACCTTGAGTGTTGGTTGTAAATCCATCACAAGTTAGGCCTCTAAAGCTTGAAAATTCCACTTGATGCAAAACTTTAAACAATGATGTTTTTATGATGTAAAATAAAGATCTTGACTTTAGAACTTGAAAGATGTATTTTTCACTTTGTAACACCTAATAATTAATACACCTAGGTTGTATCTGATTAATTACTAGACTTTACTCTTTGCTTCAGTTCTTTCATCATACTTTGAAAATACTTAGTGAAATTACGAGCTATTTTTTTAAACATAATTGAAAATGTAAGCCACACATAACGTGAACAATAATCGAAATAAAGCGAATAACGTGCAGATACAGCATGAAAACACATCATATTGGCTCCATCATATAACATCCATAATTACATAACACATAGATAGTTTGCCTACCAACAGAATAAGACTAGGTGTAGGCAATCTAACAAAACATAAATAATATATGGATGGAAGGACATCCATTAATGGCACCTAATAATAACACTCCAAGGATAGGGATAGATATCTGAAATATACGAGTAAACTAGAGGATCAAGTTCAGCTACCTGGAAAGCCTCAACGTGATTCACGAACATTTCCTTCGTTTCTAAAGACAGCTTAAAAGAAAATAGTGAGAAACTTATAAAAAGAATCTCAGTAGGGTACTCACCTCATGATGCATTGTGTCATCATCATCGTCCCCAGGAACCTCGGGTTATTATGAAATAGTGAGCATGCTAAGATTGATTTATTAAGTTCGAAAATATACTTTACCGAGGTTCATCGATTTTAATCATGCGTCTTATAATGCATCATAAACTTAGCATGTCATGTTTATAATGAACTTTTCCTTTCATATATAATAACATAGTTATGCATAAAAGCACATCATATTCCTCATCATCATTTCATAATACTATGCATAGCAGAACATCATATTTCTCATCATCATCTCATAAATACTATGCATAGCAGAACATCATATTCACATAATGCATTTACTTAGTTTCTTAGGTGACTTAAAGTTACTTTCATCATCATTTTCCTGGGCCACCCTATACTCCACCCTTTTGGGAGTAATCTAGGTTATGAGCTCATACCTTACTAGTCGTCACCAGCACATACTTATCCCTTTTGATAAGTAAAATTCCGTCTCTACCCTTTTGAGAGAACGGACTAGGGGCCAAGAATCACCTTTTCACCACCTATAGTCTGATGGGTCCAAAGGGTCATTTCCTCATATATTTTAAGTCACCTTTAAGTCTTTGCATGTTATATCATAATACAATTCTCAATTCATAATCATTTATAACATTTTCTCATTTATAGTCTTATTCAATAATATATATACCAACTGTAATCATGCATCCGAGAATTCCAAGGAAAGAGAGGTGGGTCACAAATGGACACGCTTAAATACCAAGTTTTTCCTAGCCAGAACCTTTCCAAATTATATTTTTATAGGAATATACTTTCTTCTAGCAACAAGGGTAAATTTTTAAATAACAAAGAATATTTCATTATTTCATGCATAAGCATTCTCATTGTTTGCAAAGGAACTATAACATGCAAGGCCGGAAATCATTCAATGATATCAAATACTTAATAAGCATCAAATCACTTCATAGACTAATCATTTCAAACTTCAAATAACTATCATCATAAATTCTTACCGAAAAATCGTCTTAAACATTGAAACTTTAGAATTTGGGTACCTCAATTATCATACTAATTAATCATGCATCTAAAGGATTCATTATCATCACAACTTTGAACATATTAAACCATCATCATACAGTAGTACTAAACTCAGATAGGTAGCCGAATCATGAACCTCATATAATTGCATAAAACCACATTTCAAGTATACATAAAGTACTAGTTTCCCATATAATTTTTGCAAAACTTCAAAACTCCTTTAGTAACTAATTCTTTTTGTTAAACTTTAAAGAAATTATAAGACTTTAAGCCTTCATAATCATGAGGCCGATTTATACATTGAAAGAATGTTCATGATTAGAATTTTCTCTTAAGATAAAAGGAGCAAGTCTTGAGCTTTAGAGATTTAGTGATAGCTAGAATTATAAACATGCTATGCAACCTATTTTAATCTTGTCTTTATAAGGTGATAACTTGGAAATATAAACATGATGCAAGAAACTGGAGCGGCGGTAGTCCACTAGACCAATGGAGGGAGAAGAGAATCTTTAGAAGCTGGAGCGGCGGTGGTGCGCACGGACTAGTCAAGGGAGAAGAATTCCTATTAAACATGATTATGCAAGGCATAAACTTAAACATGGATGCAAGTTCATTTGATTTCTTTACTAGAGCTCCTTCAAGACTTTATAGAAATAAATTCAATCCAATATATATATCTTAGCAAGACAAAGTGAGAAATACATCTTTCAAGTTCTAAACTCAAGATCATAAAAACATCATAAAAATATTATTCTTTAAAGTTTTGCATCAAGTGGAACTTTCAAGCTTTAGAGGCCTAACTTGTGATGGATTCACAACCCACCCTCAAGGTCCTCATCATCAAGCCATCATCTTAGTCCCACCTAGGCCATATGGCCAAATTGTTAAAGAAAAGGAAGAAGAAAACCAAATGGAAAAACTAGAGAAAATCCATGAAATTATCATTTTGAACCAAGAACAACACTTAGCAAAGCATAGAAATAAACTTAAAAACAACTCCCTACCTAATCTGATTTGAAGGAAAGGAAGAGAACTTGGTTTCTTTGAGTGAAATGGAAGAAAATCTCTTTGAAAAATTGAAGAAAGAATTCAGCCAAGGAGGGAGGAAGAAAGAAAGCTTTTGGTGCTCCTAAGAACTAGAATTGTGTAAGTTATGAGCAAAGGCTTCTAACACCTCTTCAAGCATGCCTATTTATAGAGATTTTGAAGCTCATAAATGGACAAATGAAGGAGGAAGGCTGATGGATTTTCATGGGAAACAAAGGGAGGAAAAATCATTCAAGACAAATTGTATGAATTTATGGAATTATATTTCATGGTGACATTTTGGCATTTTGTTTTAGTGTATTTTGGGAAATTATTCTGATGCATAATGGCTCAATAATTTCGTGCATTACAGCCCAAGGAAGAGAAATTTGTGTGTTCCATGTATTATTTAGGTGTAGGCAAGGTATTTTGCAAATTAGAGAATTTACAATTAAGGGCTTAGGTGAATTAGTAAGCAATTTGGGTGTTTTTAAGCAATTTTAGGTTCTAATCAATTTAAATAAATAATTTTGACTCTAGATTAGTAATTAGAATTTAATAAGCTTTAATTTGAGCCTAATATTGCTTAGGTTTCGTTAGACGAATCAAAATCTCAAAAATTGCAAAACTACAAAGAGGGGCAAAATGGTCATTTTACTTAAAAATTGCCCGAGACCACCCGAGCTTAACCAATGGTTAATCATAGCTTAAAAACACCTTTTAAAACATTTTAGTGAGGTTCGGGCTAAGTGGAACAAATTGGAGTTAAAACGCAAGCGGGGCGTTTTGGTCATTCGCGCAAAACTAAAATTGAGATTCTTCTCCCTATTAACACACATAACACAAACAATCCCCTATTATTTAAAACATCGAGGACGGGTGGGCCCACAATCCTCATTTTCTGAGTAAAATAACCTCGGGG
>JAMLFY010000018.1:2204867-2257867 GCA_030441495.1 Dalbergia oliveri
AAAATGTGTTAAAAGGTGTTTTTAAGCCATGATTAACCATTGGTTAAGCTCGGGTGGTCTCGGGCAATTTTTAAGTAAAATGACCGTTTTGCCCGTCTCTTGCCAAGTTTTACAAATTTTGAGATTTTTGATTTGCTAACGAAACCTAAGCAATATTAGGCTCAAATTAAAGCTTATTAAATTCTAATTACTAATCTAGAGTCAAAATTATTTATTTAGATTGATTAGAACCTAAAATTGCTTAAAACACCCAAATTGCTTAGTAATTCACTTAAACCCTTAACCGTAAATTCTCTAAATTGCATGAATACCTTGCCTACACCTAAAAAATACATGGAACACACAAAATCCTCTTCCACAAGGCTGTAATGCACGAAATTATTGAGTAATAAGTCAGAAAATTATTACACAAAAATCCAAAGAATGAAAACAAAGAATCATGAAAACATGGAAACATGATTCCATGTTTTAAGCCACCAAACAAAATGATTTTTCTTCCTTATTTTTTTTCTCTAATTTTTGGTCAGATTTCTTTCCTTCCTTTGTCCATTTATGAGCTGCAAAATCTCTATAAATAGGCATGCTTGAAGATAGTTTAGATGCTTAGTTCATAACTTACACAAATTCTAGTTTTAGGAGCACCAAAAGCTCTCATTTCCTCCTCCTCTTGGCTGAATTCTTTCTTCAAGTTTTCAAGAATATTTTCTTTCATTTCACTCAAGGAAACCAAGTTCTCTTCCTTTCCTTCAAATCAGATTAGGTAGGGAGTTGTTTTTAAGTTTATTTCTATGCTTTGCTAAGTGTTGTTCTTGGTTCAAAATGATGATTTCATGGATTTTCTCTAGTTTTTCCATTTGGTTTTCTTCTTCCTTTTTCTTTGAACAATTCAGCCATATGGCCTAGGTGGGACTAAGATGATGGCTTGATGATGAGGACCTTGAGGGTGGGTTGTGAATCCATCACAAGTTAGGCCTCTAAAGCTTGAAAGTTCCACTTGATGCAAAACTTTAAAGAATAATATTTTTATGATGTTTTTATGATCTTGAGTTTAGAACTTGAAAGATGTATTTTTCACTTTGTCTTGCTAAGATATATTGGGTTGAATTTATATTTCTCTAAAGTCTTGGAGGAGCTCTAGTAAAGAAATAAAATGAACTTGCATCCATGTTTAAGTTTATGCCTTGCATAACCATGTTTACTTTCTATGTCATCACTAAATTCTCAAGAATGAATAAATGAACTTGCATATTCATGTTTAAATTTCCAAGCTTGCATTTCATGTTTAAATTTCAAGTTGTCACTTAATCTCTAAAGATAATAAAGAAGTTGCATCTCATGTTTATTTTATGCTCTCACTTTATTTTATAATGGCTAAAAGAGTCAATGCATGACATGTTTATTTTATGTCATCACCTAAAAATCCTAGAGCTCAAAGACTTGCTTATGAATCATAAGCGAAGAAATGAGATAATTGGAGTTAAAGAATTTATTCTTTAAGAAGTCTTGAGAATTGGAGCTTAAAAAAAAATGTAATTCTCATCTCCCTCACCGGTCCTGTGCGGACTACGCCGCTCTTGCTTAAGATTCTCTTCTCCCTCTACTTGTCCTATGCGGTTACCGCGCTCCAGTTTCTTGCATCATGTTTATATTACAAGTTCTTGCATCATGTTTAATTTTCAAGTTATCACCTTAAATCTTAAAGATAAAGAAATGGAATTGCATATCATGTTTATAATTCCAAGCTATCACCTTATAAAGATAAGATTAAAATAAGGTTGCATAGCATGGTAATAATTCAAAGATGTCACCTAAATCTCTAAAGCTCAAGACTTGCTCCTTTTATCTTAAGTGAAAGATTTAATTATGAACATTCTTTCAAGTTATAAATCGGTCCCATGGTTAATTTAGGCCTAAAGTCCTATGACTTCTTTCAAGTTTAACAAAAGGAATTAGTTTTAAAAGAGTTTTAAAACTTTGTAAGAATTTTATGGGAAGCTAGTAATTTATGTGTACTTAAAATGTGATTTGATGCTTATTAAGAATTTGGTGTCATTGATTGCTTCCCTGGTTTGTATGTTATAGTTGTTGTTGCAAACAATGAAAACTTATGCATGAAATAAAGACATATTTGTTACTGGAAGAAAGTGTATTACTTGTAAGAGTGCAATTTGGAAAGATTCTGGCTAAGGAAAGATTTGGTATTTAAGCGTGTCCATTGTGACCCACCTCTTTCCTGGAATCTCCCAGATGCATGATTACAGTTGGTATATATTATTTCGGCATAAGACTATAAATGAGAAAATGTTATGATGATTATGAATGAAGAATTGTATTATGATATAACATGCAAAGACTTAAAGGTGACTCAAAATATATGAGAAAATGATCCTTTGGACCCGTCAAACTATAGGCGGTGAAAAGGTGATTCTTGCCCCTAGTCTTTCTCTCAAAAGGGTAGAGACGGAATTTTTACTTATCAAAAGGGATAAGTATGTGCTGGTGACGACTAGCAAGGTATGAGCTCATAACCTAGATTACTCCCAAAAGGGTGGAGCATAGGGTGGCCCAGGAAAATGATGATGAAAGTAACTTTAAGTCACCTAAGAAACTAAGTAAATGCATTATGTGAATATGATGTTCTGTATGCATAGTATTTATGAGATGATGATGAGAAATATGATATTCTGCTATGCATAGTATTATGAAATGATGATGAGGAATATGATGTGATTTTATGCATAACTATGTTATTATATATGAAAGGAAAAGTTCATTATAAACATGACATGCTAAGTTTATGATGCATTATAAGACGCATGATTAAACGACCTCGGTAAAGTATATTTTCGAACTTAATAAATCAATCTTAGCATGCTCACTATTTCATAATAACCCGAGGTTCCTGGGGACGATGATGATGACACAATGCATCATGAGGTGAGTACCCTACTGAGATTCTTTTATAAGTTTCTCACTCCCTCTATTTTTTCTTTCCATCTCGTCTTCAGAAATAGAATGAAGTGTTCGTGAATCACATTGAGGCTCACGGAGTTGAACTTGAATCCTGTAGTTTCACTCGTATATTTCAGATATCTATCCCTATCCCTGGAGTGTTATTACTAGGTGCCATTAATGGATGTCCTTCCATCCATATATTATTTATGTTTTATTAGATTGCCTACACTTAGTCTTATTCGTTGGTAGGCAAAATATCTATATGATATGTAATTATGGATGCTGTATGATGGAGCCAATATATTATGATGTGATGTTTGTAAATTCCTATGTGTCTTTTAAATTTTGCTAAATCATTCACATTAAGCGGCTCTACGTTTTCAATTATGTTTAAAAAAAAAATGGCTCGTAATTTCACTAAGTATTTTCAAAGCATGATTAAGGAACTGAAGCAAAGAGTAAAGTCTAGTAATTAATCAGACCTCCTAGGTGTATTGGGTTAATTATTAGGGTGTTACACCGAATTTCCGTCAAATTTGAGGGACTTAAGAAAATTTTGATAATAAGATGTTTAATGTGACATGCTGAGACGTACTTCCCCTCCACGGAGGAAAAGGTAAAACCGGAGGGCATTCACATCAGCCTCCAAAGCAGACAAGTCGTTGGTATTAACCAGTCGATGCGTTTCGAAGAAGGAAAAAGTCCCATGATGGGTGATCCTTAGGCCCCCTACCCGTACTCTAGGAGTCGGATTATTATGATTATGATTATGATTCGCTTATCAAGAGGATAAGTAAGAACTAGTGACGACTAGTTAAGGTATGAGCTCATAGCCTAGTTTTAGGGGTGCGGTTACGATTATGATACTTAATGTCACAAGTTTGAGAGGAAGGAATGTTGTTTATGAAAAGTTACATGCCACTTATATGATGATTAATTATTGTTCGTTGCCTAAGTATTGTCATGCATTCATGTTTTGCTATGTTGCATACATGCATTGAGATTTATCATTAAAGACAACCTTGGATAATTATCTATGAAAACCTCATAATGAACCTTTGCATGTTTAACCTTTTCATAATAAACCCAAGGTTCCTGGGACGTAAACGATGACACTAGGATAGAGGTTTTCCCTATTGAGATTCTTTAGCAAGATTCTCACCCCTCTCTCTCGTTTCTTTTCAATACGTCTTCAACACCGATGGCGTCGTTCATGATCTTTATTGACCCGCCCACTTGGGAGGTGCACTATGACCCCGAGCATCAGTCTTGCCACTTCCAGGGTCATTGTGAGGTGCGCGTTTTGTGTACGTGGACGCCCGTTTGCTTTCCCCGTCTCCAGCTATCGCTTCACTCCGACTTCACCTTTTGGTGACAACTTGATCTTTGAGAGGACGTGACCCTGAGACGGAGAGACCCATCGGCCCGTCTTCTTCATTCTGTAGATTACACCGAGTATGTTCCCCGTCATCGATCGGAGGTCGATCCTTCGAGGGCTCTTCCCTTTATTCCCTTCTTACCGTATTTTCCGTAAGGTATTTCGTAAATGAATTTTGAAAGGAGTAATAACTAATAATTAATCTTGATACGTCCTAGGGTATTGGGTTAAATATTAGGGTGTTACAAATGACACCAATGCCACTAGCATACATTGACCTTAGATAGACCCTTTTTGAAAACTACTAGAACCATGATTGATGTTTATGCCGGCACATTATCCATGGAGTGTAGGGACATGAAAGTCCAATTTAACTTATCTAATGCTATGAACATCCCCATGAAGAACACTTTGTGTTTGGCAATGATGTCAATGATTTTTTAGTTGATGATGCTTGTGGTAATTTGCTTAGTAAGGATCCAAGAGCCCCCTTTCTCTAATTTTTCTTCTTCTATGGGATATGGTGCACCTATTATTTTAGAATGTCCCAGTTTGGAGATATAGGTACACCACCTAACCAGGAGTCATCGGTTTGCTAGGTGTTTCATGAACCAACCATATTGGGAAAGAAGCCTTGTGAAAGGCAGTGGATCATTCTGATGAGCCTCGAGTAAAACTGATGACTGGAAAGTCAAGATCTAGATGGAAAGGACCATTCTATATCACTGTGTACCTGATGGTGCAATTGAGTTGGAGAACCCTAAGACCAAGATCTGTGTGACATTGATAGGCACTGGCAATGTACCTCTATGAAGTCCCTAAAGATTTGGGGGCTCATATGGCATATTTGGGGTTGAAGCTCACACCCTCCTTGAGAGTTCAAATCATCCAAATTAGGGATGTTAAAGCAAAGTGCTGGGTTATGATAATATAGGACTATTGGTTTGATTTTGATTGCTGATAGGTTTGGGTCTTTGATTTTAGGGTTGTTTGTTGTGGTTTTGTTTGTGATTTTCAAAATGAGAGAGCTTTGGTGTATGTATATGCATTTGCAATTTGTGATATCAGAATAGAGAATATAAAATTAGGCAATGACAAGCAGGAGAACACATGCTTCCTTACTTTTGTTTTTCTTCTCCTTATTCTTCAAATCTTACTCTTCTCTCCGTTTTATTTATTACTAATGTATGAAAGACAATCTTTGCTCCTATGAGTTTTCTTTTAAAGTGAAGATGGTAACGGAAATGAATGATCTTGTTTTTTATAATCATTTATCCCATGCTTCAATCTTCCCATCATCCTCATTCTATGGTCTTGGTAGGGTGCCCATCCTTGCAGAGGATGGGGAGTGCAAGGGATGGAAAGAAATGTTACAAAATTAGCTTCAGGACAAGTGTAATACAAGTGTTCATTTGATCACTTTAGTGTTCGTATACATGGCTTTATGTTTATACTATAGTAAATGGTGTAGCAAGGAGAAATATAAAATTATTCCTTTACCATGCTTTACAATGTGCATTGTCTGCACAAGCACTTTCTTTAAATAAAGGACAATAAAAACTAAGGGAAGAAACATAATGCAGAATTTATGATGACGGATAAAGCTTGGAATAAAAAAAATGCTAGATAGAAAATATTCATTTTAAAAAAAAAAACGTCTTGATTCAAGTCATCAAACCAAGCCAAAAAAAAAAGTAGTTGTGTTGTGTAATAAGGTAATGAAAATAAAAGCACTCAATATATGTCCCACGTATGCAAGTTAGTAATTTGTACTTTTCCAAGCTATAATGCATCCTCCACAAGTCATTATATTAGAGTTTAGAATCCAAATTGGAAGGCACAACTTGAAACTGAAGAAGTGCAAGGAAAAAAAGAGAGGAAATAAAATAAATTAAAACAAAACCCCTTTGAAAGGAAACTGAAAATCAAGGGTTAAGAAAGCATAGGCATTCATTCATCAACAAACCAGATTAAAGAGCTTAAAACCCAAACCCAACAACATTTTTGAATTTTTAGTTCTCTTAAATAGGATGGGCTCAAAATCTCATTTTTAGAGCTCAAATTAGGAATTAAAAAGGAAGATTTTTAGAGAAGCCCTACTTTTGGATAACGACCTTGGTTCGTTCACTTGATTTTCGCATTAAATTATCAAGAGCATTCTGTAATTTTGCATGGCCACAAAAAAATCATTCATGCGTTACATTTCTCCCTCCTTAAAAGGAATTTCATTCTCGAAATTCGTTACCTGAATAGCTCAGGGACCTGGACTTCATCTCTAACTCCAACTCCCACATTGACTCTTCCGCTCTCCCCTGTGCCCAAGCCACTTCTAACCAATGGTATAGTTTTATTCCTCAATTGCTTGACTTTTTTGTCCATGATCCTCATTGGCGACAAGTTGAAGGTCAGGCCTCCCTTAGCTATACTTGTTTTGGTTCTATCATGACTTGGTTCGGATTGGTATTTTCTTAATGAAGACATGGAAGACGTCATGAAGGTTGGAGATTTTGGTGGCAAGGCTATCTAGATGCCACCGACCCAACTCTATCAAGAATTTCAAAGGGGCCAAGGAATCTGGGCTCAACATTTTGACTCTCATGGCTCGTCCTATGCCTGTTGTGGGGTGATCCTAAGGAATACATGCTCTGATGAGGACACGGCTAGTGGCAAGGACAATAAGGCACTTCAAGGACTTGGGGGACCTATGACAAGATCAAGGGCTAGGAAAGCAAAGGAGGCATTAAAACAAGTTGTAGCAACAATTCTGAGGCTGCCCTAAGTTGGAAGACTTGAAGCCCAAAATGGTGCATTGCATTGCCCCACTTGAAGACCCCTTATGCTATATGGGCTGACACCATCTTTTTAAGCCTTTTTATGTTACTAAATAAAGTTTGTAATAAGTATATTTGGGCTGTCCTATGGGCATACGAATTTAGCTTGGATTTTGGGTTGTTTTCTTTAATTTTTATTAAGTTTTTTTAAGTGGGCTGAAAGGCCCATATGAGGGAGCATGAATTTTATCCATGTTGGGCTGAATTAGTAAGCTTTGGGTTAGGTCTAAGCAAATTTGTAAGTTGTTGCTCATTATAAAAGGCAAACCCTAACTTTTGGAGAGGCAATTCAGATCATATTTGCTTGTGAGACTTGCTCTCTCTTGGTTCTTCATAGAATTCTCTGAACTTATCAAGGGTGCTCATCCTTGTGGCGTTCCTAGGCTTATCAATCTCTTGATTGTGGCGCCTTGTTTACTCTCGTCCATATCTCAAGATATACGAATCAGATTTCAATTATTCTTGAGCCTAATTGGTTTCAGAACGTCAGTTTCTCCGTTTTTGAATCGTCGAATTCCGAGACCTGAGCTTGAGATACGAAGCCGTGTTAATTTCAAATTGTATCTGTTTTCCAATCTTGGTAGATCCTTCTTGTGATTCATGGAGTTTGGATCATATCATGTGGTAATCAGCTCAGTTCTAAGGTTGGATAATTTGGTATTTTATTTTACTTTTCTCTTGTCCTTTGTTTCTTTTCTGTCTATTGTCTATGTTCAATTGTTTGTCCGTCTTCTTTGTTAATTGGGTGCTGGATTTATTTAAAGTCAATTACATTTCTCCAGTTTTATTTTCCTATAATTTGTGCAGCACCTATTTGTCAATTGTTCTCAATTAGTGCAAATTCCAGCATTTTTTTTTCTTCTGAAATTCTACATCAGCTTGCGTTATTAACTGTTGAGTTAGAAGCAAAAGTACCAAAAAAAAAAAGATTGAAAATAGAAAACAAAAGAGTCAAAAAAAAACAAAGAGAAAGAAGTTTAACAAAGAAAACAGCAGCTATTTTTTTTCTTTCTATAAATTCATGACAGTGCTTGATTGATAAAGTTCCTACGTGTCTTGCTGAGTTTGTTGTGTCTTCTACCGTCATCACTTAGCTGTCTCTTGTTTGTCATCACATTGTTGAGTTTTTAGTAAGTAGTCTTGTGTGTTTGTGGAGAATCTATTAAGAATTTCAAGAGAGCTATTGAGTGGTAAAAGGCAAGAGAGTACTTTACACAAAAGCCTATTAGAGAGCAACAAACACGAGTGATACATCTCTAAGAGTGTAAACACGTGAGAAGTGTGGTGAGGTCCTATTGCTTTCACTTTCGTTTTCTTTACTTGAATTATGGCAGGAACATGATGGTGACCTTCCTCCTCAGGAAACAATAGATTGTTAGTGGAGGCTATTACAGCTCAAATGAGAGGATGATGAGGGAGAAGATAGAGGAGTTATATGAGAGATTGAGCGGTTAGAAAATCAAGAACATCGTGATGATGATGGAGGTAGAAGGAGGATTGATGGAAGGAGAAGAGATAATGAAGGTGATGCTAGAGAGGACCGAATTGAGGGAGTGAAGCTTAACATCCCACCTTTCAAAGGGAAGAGTGATCCAGAGGCTTATCTTGAGTGGGAGATGAAGATTAGCAGTTGTTCATGCCACAATTACAATGAAGAAAAGAAAGTAAAGGTGGCAGCCATGGAGTTCACAGATTATGCTCTTATTTGGTGGAACCAATTGCAAAAGGAGCGACTTAGATATGAAGAACCTTTGGTGGATACTTGGATTGAAATGAAGAGGTTGATGAGAAGGAGATTTGTCCCTTCCTATTATCATAGGGACCTTCATAACAAGCTTCAAAGACTTACACAAGGTAGTAGGAGTGTTGATGAATATTACAAGGAGATGGAGGTGTCTTTGATTAGAGCCAATGTGAAGGAAGATAGGGAGGCTACTATGGCACGCTTTTTGAATGGGCTGAATAATGACATTAGAGATGTGGTTGAGCTACAAAATTATGTGGAGTTGGAAGACTTGGTACATCAAGCTACCAAAGTGGAGCAGCAACTTAAGAGAAAAGGTACCATGAGAAGGAGTTCTTCTAATTTCAATTCTTCAAATTGGAATGAAAGAAATAAGAAGGAGGGAGGTACTTCTTCAAACAATACCATGGCTGCACCTCAAAGGACTCAATTCAAGTCCAATGAGACCCTTAAAAAGACAAGGAGTAGCGAGATAAAATGTTTCAAGTGTTTGGGAGAGGTCACATAGCTTCGGTGTCCAACCAAGAAGACTATGTTACTTAAGGAGAATGGAGAAATTTCTAGTGAGTCTTCTGAGTGAAGCCGAGGAAGAGGAAGAGGTAGATGAGGAGTTCATTGTGGAGGCCAAAGAAGGAGATTTATTGATGATTAGGAGGTTGCTTGGAAGTCAGATGCAAGCACTTGATGATTCCCAAAGAGAGAACATTTTTCACTCTAGGTGTTCAGTCAATGGGAAACTATGTTCTTTGATTGTGGATGGAGGGAGTTGCACCAATGTGGCCAGCTCCAGATTAGTGTCCAAATTAAATTTGGAGACCAAGCCACATCCTAGGCCATACAAACTCCAATGGCTTAGTGAAGATGGAGAGATGACTTGAGTAAGCAAGTGTTGTTGCATATTTCCATGGGACAATACAATGACAAAGTGATATGTGATGTGGTTCCAATGGAGGCAAGCCATATTCTCTTAGGGAGGCCATGGCAATATGACACCAAAGCTGTTCATGATGGGTTCACAAACAAGGTTTCTTTCATGCATAATGGGAGGAAAATTGTACTCAAACCTTTATCTCCTAGAGAGGTGTGTGAGGATCAAATAAAATTGAGAGAAAAGAGAGTGCAAGAGAGAAAGAGATGAGTGACGCACAAAAGAGTGAAACACTTGATAAAAAAAGAGTGGAAAGAAAAGAGTGAAACACTTGCGGGATTGAGTGAAACACTTGAGAGCAAAGAGAGTTGTTTAGTAAAGAAAGTGAGGTGAAAAAGTTGCTGCTTGCCAACAAGCCACTTTATTTACTTTATTGCAAGAAAAATGTTTTAACTGCGATAACTCTGATAAAAGTGTTGCCCCTGCTGTTTGAGTCTCTTTTAGGAATACAAGGACGTGTTTCCAAAGGAGATTCCAAGTGGATTGCCACCTTTGAGAGGGATTGAGCATCATATTGATCTCATCCCTGGTGCATCTTTACCCATCGACCAGCTTATAGGAGCAATCCTCAAGAGACCAAAGAAATACAAAAGCAAGTTGAGGAGTTGATGACAAAGGGTTGGGTGCAAGAAGCTTGAGTCCGTGTGCTGTCCAGGAATTTTGGTGCCTAAAAAGGATGGGACTTGGCGGATGTGCATGATTGTAGAGCAATCAACAACATCACAGTCAAGTATCACACCTATTCCCAGGTTAGATGACCTTCTTGATGAACTGTATGGTGCCTGTTATTTTTCTAAAATTGATTTAAAAAGTGGGTATCATCAGATTAGGATAAGGGAAGGGGATGAATGGAAAACTCCTTTAAAACTAAGTATGGTTTGTATGAGTGGCTGGTTATGCCTTTCGGGCTAACTAATGCCCCAAGCACTTTTATGAGATTAATGAACCATGTCTTAAGAGATTTTATTGGCAAGTTTGTTGTTGTTTACTTTGATGACATTCTGATTTATAGCACTAGTTTTGATTTGCATATTGAGCATTTGAGGGCTGTCATGCATGTGCTTAGAACAGAAAATTGTATGCTAATCTTGAGAAATGCACTTTTTGCACCGATCATGTAGTATTCTTAGGCTTTGTTGTGAGTGCAAAAGGAGTGCAAGTTGATGAGGAAAAGGTTAAGGCCATTCAAGAGTGGCCTACACCTAAGAATGTGAGTGAAGTGAGAAGTTTCCATGGTTTAGCTAGTTTCTATAGGAGGTTTGTTAAGGACTTTAGCACCTTGGCTGCACCTCTTAATGAGATAGTTAAAAAGCATGTGGGTTTCAAATGGGGAGAGAAACAAGAGCAAGCCTTTGCTGCCCTTAAGCATAGGCTAACTAATGCACCCATTCTTGCTTTGCCCAATTTTGGTAAATCTTTTGAACTTGAATGTGATGCATCAAATGTGGGCATTGGGGCTGTTTTGATGCAAGAAGGCCATCCGATTGCTTATTTTAGTGAGAAGTTAAATGGGGCTGCCTAAACTATACCACTTATGATAAGGAATTGTATGCCTTAGTGCGTGCTTTGAAAACTTGGCAGCATTATTTGTTCCCCAAAGAATTTGTAATTCATAGTGATCATGAGTCCCTAAAATACTTGAAAGGACAAGGCAAGCTAAATAAAAGGCATGCCAAATGGGTTGAGTTTTTGGAACAATTTCCATATGTCATTAAGTATAAAAAGGGGAAGGGGAACATAGTGGCTGATGCTTTATCTAGGAGGCATGCATTACTTTCTACTCTTGAAACAAAAATTTTTGGGCTTGAGACTTTGAGAGAAATGTATTTGCATGATGCTGAATTTTCAGATATATGCTGCTTGTGAAAATGTGTCTCAAAATGGTTACTATAGGTACAATGGATTTTTGTTTAAAGAAAAAAGATTGTGTGTGCCTAAGTGTTCCATAAGAAATTTGCTTGTGAAGAGGCACATGAGGGGGATTAATGGGACATTTTGGGTGCATAAAACTTTGGACATATTGCATGAACATTTTTATTGGCCCCATATGAAACATGATGTGCATAAATATTGTGAGCATTGCATTGTTTGTAAAAAGGCAAAATCAAAAGTGATGCCACATGGTTTATATACTCCTCTACCTGTTTGATTTTCCGTGGATTGATATATCTATGGACTTTGTTTTGGGCTGCCTAGAACAAAGAATGGCAAGGATTCTGTTTTTGTGGTTGTGGAGGTTTTCAAAAATGGCACATTTTATACCTTGCAAAAAGGTTGATGATGCTTGCCATGTAGCTGACTTATTTTTCAGGGAAGTGGTGAGACTCCATGGGCTACCTAGGAGCATTGTAAGTGATAGGGACACTAAGTTCCTAAGTCACTTTTGGAGAACTTTGTGGGGTAAGCTTGGTACTAAATTACTTTTCTCTACTACTTGTCACCCACAAACTGATGGGCAAACTGAGGTAGTGAATAGGACTTTAGGCACCTTGCTTAGGACTGTTTTAAAGAAAAATCTTAAGTCTTGGGAAGAATGTTTGTCTCATGTAGAATTTGCTTATAAGGGCTGTCCATAGCACAACTAATTGTTCACCATTTGAAATTGTGTATGGATTTAACCCTATGACACCACTTGATCTATTACCTATGCCTAACATTACCGTTTTTAAGCATAAGGATGCACAAGCTAAGGCTGACTATGTGAGAAGCTGCATGAGCGTGTGAAAGCTCAAATTGAGAAGAAAATTGAGAGCTATGCCAAACAAGCAAACAAGGGAAGAAAGAAAGTTGTATTTGAACCTGGAGATTGGGTTTGGGTGCACATGAGGAAGAGAGGTTCCCTGAACAAAGAAAGTCCAAACTCCAACCTAGAGGGGATGGTCCTTTCCAAGTGTTAGAAAGGATCAATGACAATGCTTACAAAATTGATTTGCCTGGTGAGTATAATATCAGTGCCACTTTTAATGTTGCTGATTTGTCTCTTTTGATGCAGGTGATGAGGCCTTGGATTTGAGGTCAAATCCTCTTCAAGAGGGAGGGGATGATGAGGACACGGCTAGTGGCAAGGACAATAAGGCACTTCAAGGACTTGGGGGACCTATGACAAGATCAAGGGCTAGGAAAGCAAAGGAGGCATTAAAACAAGTTGTAGCAACAATTCTGAGGCTGCCCCTAAGTTGGAAGACTTGAAGCCCAAAATGGTGCATTGCATTGCCCCACTTGAAGACCCCGATGCTATATGGGCTGACACCATCTTTTTAAGCCTTTTTATGTTACTAAATAAAGTTTGTAATAAGTATATTTGGGTTGTCCTATGGGCATACGAATTTAGCTTGGATTTTGGGTTGTTTTCTTTAATTTTTATTAAGTTTTTTTTTTAGTGGGCTGAAAGGCCCATATGAGGGAGCATGAATTTTATCCATGTTGGGCTGAATTAGAAGCCTTTGGGTTAGGTCTAAGCAAATTTGTAAGTTGTTGCTCATTATAAAAGGCAAACCCTAACTTTTGGAGAGGCAATTCAAATCATATTTGCTTGTGAGACTTGCTCTCTCTGGTTCTTCATAGAATTCTCTGAACTTATCAAGGGTGCTCATCCTTGTGGCGTTCCTAGGCTTATCAATCTCTTGATTGTGGCGCCTTGTTTACTCTCGTCCATATCTCAAGATATACGAATCAGATTTCAATGATTCTTGAGCCTAATTGAGTTTCAGAACGTCCAGTTTCTCTCGTTTTTGAATCGTCGAATTCCGAGACCTGTAGCTTGAGATACGAAGCCGTGTTAATTTTGGATTGTATCTGTGTTTTCCAATCTTGGTAGATCCTTCTTGTGATTCATGGAGTTTGGATCATATCATGCTCTCCCTCTTAGAATTCCAATGTGTTTCGGGTTTATCCGCATAGCTCTTTTGTAGACTTTGAGCAGGAAGAATCCTATCACTAATCCTCTTTATTTGTTCCGTTGTCTCCCTTATAACTTCGGGTCCTAAAATACTTTGTTCCCCGGGCTCATACCAATACAAAGGGGATTGACACCTTCTTCCATCCAGGCCTCATATGGTGCCATACTCGATGCTTGCATGATAACTATTATTATATGCAAACTCGATCATTGGTAAGTATTTATCCTAGCTTCCTCTCTGGTCCAAAACACAGGCTCTCAACATATTTTCTAAGGTTTATATGGTCCTTTCCGATTGCCCATCCTTTTGAGGGTGGTAACCTGTTCCAACAGTTTCAAGCCAAATACTTCTGAAGGCTCACCAAAAACGTGACGTGAATCGCAAATCACGATCTGAGATTATCATCAACGGCACTCTATGCAACCTTACCATTTCTTGGATATACAACTGTGCTAACTTGTCCAATGAGTATATCACCTTAATGGATAGAAAGTGAGCTGACTTCGTCAGCCAATCCATAATCACCCATATGGCGTCATGGCCAGTTTGGTCTTGGAGACCCGTACGAAATCTATCGAGATACTATCCTATTTCCATTCGGGAATCAACAAGGATTGTAACATTCCAGAAGGTTTTTGGTGTTCAATCTTCATCTTTTGACAGACTAAGCACCTGCTCACCCATGTAGCCATATTTCGCTTCAATCGGGCTACCAAAACATCTTCTTTAAATTGTGATATCTCTTGGTGGTTCTGGATGAATAGTAAAATAGCTCTTATGAGCCTCCTCCAAAATCTCCATCCAGGTCATCATTGGCCGGCTCACTAATTCTACCTTCAAACCTCCATAGTTTATTAGTTCCAAGGGCAAATCCCTTCAACTTTCCTTTTATCGCCTCCAAGGTCTCCTTAAACTCCTTATCTTCTTATTAAGCTCAAGTAATTTTTTCCTTGAAGTCACTCATCACACTAAGATGACACATCCTTATACCTTCAATGGTCAATGTTATCCTTAAAAATCTAGGTCTCTAAACCTCTCAATCAACTCCACCTCTCTAACCATCATCTGAGACAGGTGTAATGACTTTCGACTCAAGGCATCAGCCACCACATTAGCCTTGCCAGGATGATAATTCAACCTAAAATCATAATCTTTCAAGAATTCTATCCACCTTCTCTGCCTTATATTCAACTCCTTTTGATCAAAGAGGTACTTGACTCTTATGATCAAAGAACACCTCAAACTTTACTCCATAGAAGTAATGCCTCCATATCTTCAAGGCGAACACTAAGCGCGCTAACTCTAGGTCATGGGTAGGGTAGTTTGCTTCCTAGGCTTGAGTTGTCCGAATGCGTAGGCTATAACTTGCCTATTTTGCATCAATACATAGCCTAAACCTTTATGAAGCATCACAATACACCACAAAGGGTGCATTGGGGTTAGGCAAAACTAATACTGGATTGTGGTTAACTTCTTTTTCAGCTCTTGGAAGCTCTTTTCACACTCTAGATTCCATGTAAAAGGAGCATTCTTCCTAGTAAGCTCGGTTAAAGGTAGGAAAATCAATCCCTTAATGAATCTAGGTAATACCCTACTAGACCTAAAAAGCTTCGTATTCTCATCATGGTAATAGGTCTCTCCCAGGTCATCACAGCCCTATCTTACTAGGATCTACTGCAATATCCCATTTTTGACACCACTTGCCCTAAAAACTTCACTTCCTCTAACCATAATACACATTTAGATAGCTTCGCATACAACTTCTTTTCCTTCAAAATCTCTAAAACTATCCTTAAATGACGTTCATGCTCTTTGAGAGTCTTTAAATAGATGAGTATATTATCTATGAAAACAACCACGAATGAATCTAAATAGGGCCTAAAAATCCTATTCATGTAGTCCATGAACACAACATGAGTGTTGGTCAAACCAAACGACATAACTGTGAACTCAAAATGGTCATACCGGTCCTAAAGGCTCTGGGTATGTGCCCATCCCTTACTCTAATTTGATGGTATCCCAACCTCAAGTCGATCTTTGAGAATACAACTTGCGCCCCTCAACTGATCCATCAAATCATCAATCCTAGGCAAGGAGTACTTATTCTTTACTGTCACTCTATTCAACTATCTATAGTCTATGCAAGCCTCATACTTCCATCTGTCTTTTTAACAAGCAACACCGGGGCTCCTAGTGATACTGTAACACCCTAACTTTCACCTAATACGCTCGAGTTACATTTGGCTAGTTATTAGCGGTTACGTCTTCGTTTGAGAACTTGACTTAGTTTTCTTTAAAATACGAGTACTAAAAATATGACTAAATTTTTCTTTTTGAATTTAAGAATTAAAATGCGAGCGCGCATGCATAGGGACCGATTATTAAACGTAAAACATAACAACCAAGAATATATCACCAAAACAATCATAAATAAATCATAGAATAAATGCAACACAACTTGTAGTATCATATTATAATCATAACAAAACAACGATGCCCTTATAAATATAAGCACATCTTGGGTTATCAATTACACCAAATATCTTTTAACTAATGCAAAACAAGGTATTAGCAAAGTTAGACTAGTCTTCATGCTTCCGCTGCCCTCTGACCTCTAGGTGACGTGATTCCTACGCCCGCGCCTCAATGTAGATCACGAATGATCGCATCATCCCCGTCTGGTGGCGACACGGAAAGAGGAAAGAGGTGAGAAACTTATTCAAGGTTCTCAGGAGGGCTTCCGCGACTCTAACACAAGTGTCATCGTCGTCGCCCCAGCCACTTCGGGTTTCGTTATAAAAGAGGTGTTCATGCATAGGTCCATTTTTAATTTCTCAAAGCTTATTATCCGAAGTGGGTTTCTTTTAGCATGTGTCTTCATGTTATGAATGCAGCAGATATTTTATGTATGCATGGCAATATGACAGTGCACGTAGATAACACATATTACTTAATCAAAGCATCAATGAAACTTCAACGAAATATATTCATGTGCATCTTTTACTTTATCATAATTGAACTGTGAGTTCCTTTCATGACTTTTTCACTTTTCATTTTTCCCACCCTCGTCATAGCCACCAAAATCCACCCAACATGCCAGCCCCAGCGATTTTATCATGGTCACCAAAACTCCTAATCACCTATCGCCTAGGAATGAGCTCATCCTAACTAACCGTCACTAGATTTATACGGGAAAAAATAGAGGGGAATCATATCTCTTTCTTGGATCACCCTGTATGACCCTTAACTCGGAAGTCATAATGGGATCATTTCCTCATTAACATATCTCTTTCCTTGGATCACCCCGTACAACCCTTAACTCGGGAAGTCATAATGGGATCATTTCCACTTTAACATATTTTGTATGGATGCAACATGAGCGTACAATCATAATACATCATATAACATATCCTCTATTCATGCCTCATGTTTTCATGCATTTAAACATAGCGTATCACATCATCATAGCAACATGCCACACATCCATACATTCTCATACTCACGGTATTTAAAAACATTCACATACGTCAACCATTACTCATCGATCTCCTCCTTACATCACATCTCCTTATCTTAAGATATCTTATGCTTTGACTCTTACGGGTCTTAATTCTTGTTCTAGTAATCTTTTCACCCATTGCAAATCTTTATCACATTCTAGGAATCGTTCTTTAAAATTCTTTCTAACATTATGCTTCCTAATTAATCCAACAGCATCATATAGATTACTCATCAAGATCATTTCTTCAACTACGGGGATTCTAGAATCTATGCCTTAAACTCTTTTCTAAGTTATGTCTTTGCCTAAGATTCTATGTTCAACTCCTAGGCACAATTCACTAGTTATGAAACATTATCCTTAAGCTCAAATTATGCCGGAATAGAAGTTATTATCCTTGTGTCTAAACATTGTAAGATTCTAGTTATAATTTCTTCCTATTTGTTTTAGTCTTTCCAATCCTCCGAAAACGTTCCTTACTTCACTCAAACATAACATTACGCATTCTAACTCCTCAAAGAGAAGTTATCAGTGGCCACAAAAGGATGAGACAGAAACCAAAAATGTTCATCCATACCTAATCACATAAATTCATATTAGAAATGCATACGAGTTGCTAGTTTTTCTCTTGGGGTAATTTCAGGAGTAAAAAGGTGTTTTGGTAATCGATTACCAGGTACTAAAATTATTCTGGGTTTCAAAACAACAGGTAATCGATTACATATCATGGTAATCGATTACTTGGTTAAATCCTTTCGAAAAATAAAGAACATAGGGTAATCGATTACATTATTAGGTAATCGATTACAGGGTTTCAAGGGTTGGGCATGAAGCAGCCGTGTAATCGATTACATTGCCTCTGGTAATCGATACCAGAACCAAAGCCCTTCAAAACCCTCTGGTAATCGATTACATAGGCTGGTAATCAATTACCATAACCTCCAAAATTTGAGAAAACATGATTTTTGACACATTCCAAACTATTTAAAAACCTTGAGACCTCATAAAACATCTTTCCAACATTTTCTTAAAATCATTCTCACATTTTACGAAATCAAAACCATCATTGAATCATACTAAAAACACATCCATCTCTTTTTATTAGAGATCCCATTGAAGATACTTAGGGCAAGTCTTTGAGCTCTAGAGTATTTAGGTGATAACATAATCTTAAACATGCTATGCACTTCATTTTTACTCTTTATTACAAAGTAAAGTGAGAGCACAAAATAAATATGAGATGCAACCTCATTATTATCTTTAAGGATTAAGTGATGACTTGAAATATAAACATGAAATGCAAGCTTGGGAATTTAAACATGATAATGCAAGTTCATTTATTTATTCTTATGAACTTAGTGATGGCATCAAAATAAACATGAGATGCAAGACATAAACTTAAACATGAATGCAACTTATTTTATCTTAACTAGAGCTCTTCAAGACTTTAAAGGAACATAAATACCTTAACCCAACATGTATCTTAACAATGGAAGATGAGCTTTAGAGTTCTTAACACCAAGTCCTCAAAGAAGACTTTGGTTTGAACTTCATCATCAAGCTCAAGAAAATGGATTAAACCAAAAACATCAACACTTTAACAAAACAAACATAAATAGAACTACTCATATTCTTCATTTTATTGCTCATGGGCTTCAATCTAGAGTAAAACTCTTAGAACGGCCGACCAACTTTAAGGTTGGCAAAGGTAAGCTTAGAGCTCTTTGAAATCATGTGATTAATTTTCTTTAACAAAACTTTTGTGATCTACTTTACATTTTTAGCAAACTTTGTTCAAACCAAAGCAAAGGAAACCAAAATCATGAAGAGGGAAAGGAAAGAAAACCATAAACTTTATCAAGGAAAAAGGAAGAAATCTAGGCATGTATGGTCCAAGACCAAGTTGTTTCAAGCTTTAGAGGTTTCTCACATGACAACAACAAGTCATTATCTTGAAACCTCATCATCAAGCTCATGTTTTCTTTATGAAAGGGCCTCTTGGCCGAAAAAAAAGGGAAGGGAAAAGAGTTTGAAACCAAGAGAAAACTAGAACTTTCTTAAGAACACAAGCAAAAACATTAAAACAACACCCCTACCTAAAGAAGTCTTGAGAGATATGAAAGAAAGCTTGAGTTCTTGATGAAATGGAGAAGGAAAATCCTCTTGAAACTTGAAGGAAGAAATCAGCCAAGTTGAGGGAATTTGAGAGGAAATGAGAGAAAGTGCAAGAATGCTTAAACTTGGCAAATGATCCAAAGAGCAACCAAGTCTTCAAAGGCTTGGTATTTATAGAAAAATGAGACATGTTGGCTGATTTGGGAGGGAATGGCTGATGCTTTTCAAGGCCAAGGGAGGAGGAAAATATCTCTTACAAAGGCATGGGCTTAGGCATGGCAAGCATGGTTGGAAGCATGGGCAAGGTATGGCCTAAGGCATGGTTCTTTGAGTGAAACAAACTCAACATGTGCACACATGGGAGGCTGAATTTCGGCCATTGGACAGAAGGGGGAGGAGGATTTATCATGTAATTGTGGTTTAATGATGTGTTTAGGTGTGTCTTTGATTAGGCTTTTGATTAGGAGTTTGTAAGCAAGTGTTTAGGTGAGAAAATGGTTAATTAAGGTGGTTCAAGACTTGATTAGGGAGTGGTCATACTAGATTAACAAATTAAATTCATTTTTTGGTCAAATGAGGTATGGCACAATTCCTTAATTTAAGGAATTGGAGAGAGAAAATACTATTCAAGATTCCATGACTAGGAATCTTGAATTAAAGAATGCAATTTAGAGTTTAACTAAGCAATCTTAGGTTCTAATTAACCTTAATAAATAATTTTGACTCTAGATTAATTATCGAAATAAATTAATCTTCAATTAGAGCCTAATATTGCTTAGGTTTGCTTAATTGCGTCATTAGGCTCACTGTACACGTTTAGGGGCAAAATGGTAATTTTGTGCTAAAACTGCCCGGGACCTTCCGAGCCAACTATACATCAATCATTACTCAAAAACATCATTCTAAACTTCCTGGAAAATTCTGGGCTCAAACGGCACCTTTTACCGTGTAGGACACAGGAGGGTATTTTGGTCATTTTGAGCCGAGTTTAGAAAACGAGGTTCTCTCTCAATATCATCCATAACAGCATAATCCCCTTTAAACATCGAGTTGACCCATTCGAGGGTTGCCGGGCAACTGTCCCTTGAATTCGGGTAAAAAATACCCAGGGCATTTTGGTCATTTGTACTTTAACGGAGAAATTCTGGGCGTTACAAATACACTAGGTCTCACAAACTTCTTCTCTAAAAGCTCCTCTAACTGAGTCTTCAACTCAATCAACTCTAAGGGTGACATCCTATAGGGTGCTATAGATAGACCATGCCCCTAGGACCAACTCTATAGAGAACTCTATCTCTCTCTCAAAAGAACTAGGTATCTCATCCAAAATACCTCAGGATAGTCTCTTACCATGGACACATCATTAATGTTTTGCTCAAGGTCTACATTGCTAGCGGCTAGGAGAACATATCCTTTACTCTTTTTGTAATAGTTGACCTCTACAGCACTTAGGTAAAGGCTTAAAGGTTTACTAGACACATAAGGAATGGGAAAAGAAAATAGACTTTGTGTAACTATCCAATAGTACACGGTTAGCATAAAGCCAATCCATGCCAAGAATCATGTCTAGATCATGCATTGGTACACATATCAAATCTAAGACAAAAGGTCTACCTTGAGTGATGAAATGAAAATTTAGACAACATCTACTTGTCCTAATAGGGCTACGGGTAGGCATGGAAATAGTAAGGTCATAAGGAAGTTCTGACTCATGCAATTGTAAGGACTTGACACTATCATGTGATATGAATGAATAAGTTACGCAGAGTCATACAGTACAATTAAGGTCCTACCGATCATTTCACACTTACCTTCTATGAGGTCGCTGGACTTTGAGTCTTTCGCATTGAGGGTAAAGACCTCCCTTGGTGTTGTGGTCGGTAGCAAAGCTTATCGGGTTCCTCCTAGGGCACCCTCTAGCATAATGGCCTGGCTTTTTATACTTGAAACAAACTCCCTGGCCCATCAAGCAAGGTCGATCTCCATGTGACTTTCCACACTTAGGACATGGTATAGTAAGTGAGGCGCTGGGGAGCAACTCAGGCCCTCTGGGTGCCTTGCCTTTAGGACCATTCGATCTCCATGATGAAAAGTCTTCCTTGGGCCCTGCGGCTTGAGTTACGGCCTTATTCGACTTGAACCTTGGAGCTTGTGATGCCAACTTCCTAGTAAAGTTCTCCCTTTGACATGTTCAGCTTCTTTGGCCATCTTCAATGATGCGGCATTTGTTGACTAGGGTAGGAAAGTCCCTAATCTCCAAATGTGCGACGGCAACGTTCACTCCCTTCAGCTTAAGCTTCATACTTAGCACACTTCCAGGTTTAGAGGTTTCCTTGAAAGATCCTCAAAAACTTAATTAGCTCCTCAAACTTCGCAGTGTACTGCAATGCTCATCCCTCCTTGGGTCAGCTCCATGAACTCTATATCCTTGGCATTCCTCACGATGCTGAAAATACTTCTCATAGTAACAGGTCTTGAACATCTCCTAATTAATCATAGTGGCAAGATGCCTCCAACAGCTTTGGTTGCCAACCCACCAAAACTCATCCGTCCTTAGCATAAAAGTAGTGAAAGTTACCTTCGTCTCTTCTGAGATGATCATGAAAAGATCTTATCCATACTCTTAATCCACTCATAAGCTTGGTTGGGATTCGAAGCTCTCCTAAATGATGGTGGGTTTGCCTTACAAAATCTCCGAATTAGGCATGCTTGTGACCCTCAATGTTTGGGCCATGACCAACTTCGCCCTGCGGTCCATCCCTTTTTAATTATTTGCATGGCCCTTGCCATGTCCTTGAGGACTTCGAGGTCTTCATTGCCCCGCTCGTCTCCTTCCAAGTCCTATTCCGTCATGGTCATACCATCGGTCCCTGAGCACACAAAACAACAAAACACTGAGGTGATCAGGCCCAATACTTCATGTTAAGTAAGCTAATTACCGTGGTACATACCTACACAGTAGCACTCATGCATCTTTATCCTATAGCTTATCCTATCAATAAAGAGTCTACACATGACATAACTATCACATCATGGTTTGGAAGCATAGTTAGTCAACCCTCAGGCTCTGAGAAATGGAATTTGATACCAAAATGTAACACCCTAATATTTAACCTAACACGCCTAGGACACGTTCAAGTTAATTATTAGTTATTACTCTTTGGTTTCAATTATTATCTTTTGACTTGGAAATACTTTTGTAAAAATACAGGAATTTTTTTTTAACCTTTTAAAATAAAACGTGTGCCGCGCGTATAAGTAAGACCCGTCATTCATCTATCATAACCTAAGCGAAAATAAAACTCTTCACGGGCATGTACGAAATATAAACACAATGGCCTTATGAACATAATCACACCATCATATATATACATATAGGTAGCATAAGCATTAACCGTTCCGTGACCCACACCAAACAAATCGCTAAGATAGTATTATGTCTACCAACGGGGTTAGGCCAATTTGTCCAAAGAAATATAAACAATACATACAGAGAAACTAACAGCATCATACTAAAGCCTCTCCTTCTACTACTCCTCCGGGACGTACATAAAATAGATAACCTCTAACAAAACATCAAAAGGAGGCTATCCCGTCCATGAGATAAGCACAAGCACGCCAAGAGACCCACCATCAACACCTACTAACGACGTTCCTGAGGGAGGAAGGTAGCCAAACCTATGAGTAAAGTCAATGGTGTAACCTAACGTATTAAGATTAATTATGAGTTATTACTTCCCTTTAAAAAAAATCATTTGTAAAATTACTTAGCGGAAAACATGGGTAAAATTTTTTTTTTGAAATGAATACGTAATAAGGTGCGAGCCATCATGTGCAACATAAACGAAAACGAAAGCGGTAGAGCAAATAAATCATGCAATATAAAGCAAGTAAGAACACCTCAATCATAAAAACACCTATCATAATATTAATCACCATAGTTTAGTACATAGCTAAAATAATAACATAAAGTCATACCCACATAAGAATGGGAGAGTTGCAGGACATGAAACATAAAGTATAAGAAAGAAAACAGGAAACATAAACCTAATACATGGAAAATCCCTCAAAAGATACTATCAGCTAAAGCAACCCCCTAAAAGCCTACAGAAGACGCTACTCCTTGGACGGGGATATGCCCGCAAACTGCCGAGCTCAGATGTTGCCCAACAAAGAGAGGGCGTGGCATGCGAATCGGCGGGAGCGATGTGGCCTTCTCCCGAGGGTGCCTCTCGGGCTAACGTACACGCCTTATAGGCCTTGGCGAGAGACCGTGTCCTCGCTACCCTACCACTGGCCAAAGGCACCAAGGGGAGAATCCTCCGAAGGAGGATCGGCCGGGAGTCCTCCAGAGGTCCTACCGCAACGACGTATGAGGGGCACGTACTTGGAGAGTCGCGCACCTGAAGATGATGGTCGGGCATGGCGGTTCTACTCGTCACGGGGTCGCGTCCTCTCGAAGATCAAATCATCGCCATAGGGAGAGGTCGGGTGAAGCGAAGCTGGAGGAAAAGCAAACGGGCGTCCCATGTATGCAAAAATGTGCACGGCACAATGACCCTCGAAATGGTAGGACTATGATCTGGATCGTAGTGCAACTCCCATATCGGGTGTCAATGAAGATCACGAACGACGCCATCACGGTCTAGAGAACGTAGAAACAAAGAGAAGGGGTGAGAATTGCTAAAGAATCTCAGGAAGGAAACCTCCTATCCTAGTGTCATCATTTACTTCCCCAGGAACCTTAGGTTTATTTATGAAATGGTTATACATACAAAGGTTCATTATGAGGTTTTCATTAAAGATTATTATCCAAAGTCCGTGTCTTTTATGATGAATCTTAATGCATGTATGCAGCATAGCAACATATGACTTGCAACAATAAAACATATCATCAACAATTATATCACATATATGTGGCATGTAACTTCTCATGATCAACCTTTCGCTTTCATAAGCAAGATACTACTCATCTTTTCTCATTTCTCAAACTTGTGACATCATGATCTTTAAAAATAGTAACCGACCCTGATACTAGGCTATGAGCTCATACCTTAACTAGTCGTCACTAGTTCTTACTTATCCTCTTGATAAGCAAATCATAATCATAATCATAATCATAAAAATAACAATCCCGACTCCAGAGTATGGGTAGGGGACCTAAGGAATCACCCATCATGGGACTTTCTTCCTTCTCGAAATGCATCAACTGGTTAAGACCAGTGACTTTGTCCGCTTTGGCTAATGTCGATGCCCTCACGGTTTTACCTTCTCCTCATCGTAGCAGGAGAAGTACGTCTAGTCTACGAAATGCATCATCTGGTTAAGACCAGTGACATTGTCCGCTTTATGGCTCCACGACCATACCCTCCACGGTTTCCTTTCTCCTCACCGTTGGAGGAGAAATGCGTCTCGACATGTCACATATAAAATCTTTCTTTTCAAAACTTTCTCAGTCCCTCAAATTTGATGAAAATTTGGCATAACAACTATACTCCGAATTTCCTCAAATTTGAGTCATGCCACATAACTCAACCACACATATTGTTCTCATGAAACTTCCTCAATCAAATAAATTTTTAATTCATAGGAGCATACTCTCCTAACCCATTCATGTTCCAAAATTTCATGCATCTCAAACATAAGGTATCACATTATCACAACAACATGTTTCAAATACTCATATAGTCCCATGCTCATGATATTAACATATTCACATCATTATGAGTATACCCACTCGGTTTCATGCTCACATCACACCCCTATCTCATGGTGTCTTATGCTTTGGCCCTTACAGGTCTTAAACTTGTGTTTCAATTACCCTAACCTTCATTATGGATTTTTATAACACCTAAGGGATAATTACCTATAATTTTCTCTAATGTTTATGATTTATAACATAACCAAATAGCTCTATGTCTTTTGGGCAGAATTTTATCTTATGATTACTGGCCTAGAATCTCCGTCTTTGACCCTTTCTAAGTTCCGTCTTCGCCTAAGGCTCTATAATCAACTCCTAAACCAATTATGGGGGATTCCTACACATATCCACTAATTATAAACCATTTTTCTTAAGTCCAATTATGTTGAAACAAATTACAAATTTTGTGCATCTAAGTGTTCTAGAATTCTCATTTTAAGTCCTTTCTAGTTACTTGTTCTTTCCTAACTTCCCTAAATCATTCCTTGCTTCACTCAAACATAATTTTACACATTTTAACACCATAAAACAGAATTCATATAGTGGCCAATTGCACAAGGCAGAACCGAAAACATAAGCATCAAATAATCACATAATCTCATGATTTAAATGCATATAAGTTGCTAGTTTCTCTTGGAATCATTTTAGGAACAAAAACTCTTTTAGAAACCAATTAATCTCATTGAAATCACATAAATATGTGTTAGGTCAGTAGCTAAATTATTTAGCTCAAGGAATAGATTTAAAACATAAAACCTTGTTCACAAAGTTCCTTGAGTACACCTAAGCTTAGAAAAATTCCAAGACTTAGACTATGGGCACTTATGATTAGATGAACTCATCCAAGTCCATCATCATCATCACAAGGCCAAAATGGCATTCTTGAAATGCCTCCATTTTCTAAAACTTTATGCAAGATACTTGGGCAAGTCTTTGAGCTCTAGGATAATTAAGTGATGGCATAAACTTAAACATGCTATGCACTTATTTTACTCTTCATTAGAAAATAAAGTGAGAGCATAAAATAAATATGAGATGCAACCTCATTATTATCTTTAAAGATTAAGTGATGACTTGAAATATAAACATGAAATGCAAGCTTGGAAATTTAAACATGATAATGCAAGTTCATTTAGTTATTCTTGAGAGTTTAGTGATGGCATCAAAATAAACATGCTATGCAAGGCATAAACATAAACATGAATGCAAGTTCATTTTATCTTAACTAGAGCTCTTACAAGACTTTAAAGGAACATCACAACCTTAACCCAATATGTATCTTAACAACATAAAGTGAGCTTTAGAGTTCTTAGCACCAAGTCTTCAAAGAAGCCTTTGGTTTTGAACTTCATCATCAAGCTCAAGAAAATGGACACAAAGCTCAACACTTTGTCTAAACAAACATACAAGGAACTAAGTCATATTCTTTATTTTATTGCTCATGGGCTTCAATCTAGAGTAAAACTCTTAGAACGGCCGACCAACTTTAAGGTTGGCAAGGGTAAGCTTAGAGCTCTTTGAAATCATATGATTAATTTTCTTAACAAAACTTTTGTGATCTACTTAACATTTTTAGCAAACTTTGTTCAAACAAGGAAAAAGGAAACCGAAAACCTTTCAAGGAAAAAGGAAGAGAAACCGAAAATATAAACAAGAACAAGGAAGGAAAACACAAGCATGTATGGTCCAAGACCAAGTTGTTTCAAGCTTTAGAGGTTTCTCACATGACAACAACAAGCCATTATCTTGAAACCTCATCATCAAGCCAAAGTTTTCCTCTGGAAAAGCTCCAAGGCCAAAAAGAAGAGAAGAAGAAAAGAGTTTTGAACCAAGAGAAAACTAGAACTTTTCTTGAAGAAAACAAGTAAAAACTTTGAAAACAAACCCCTACCTAAGGAAGTCTTTGAAAAGGATGAAAGAAAGCTTGATCCTTGAAGAAATGAGAAGACAAAATCTTCTCTTGAAGGTGGGTATGGATTCGGCCAAAGAGGAAGCTCAAGGAAGATGATTTTTCCTTGAGTTTCTAAGCTTGGAAATGGAAAGTTTGAGTGTTTAAGAGATGGTTTGAGGTGAGGAGTGGTGGTTTATGGTTGTTTGTGGTGGTTTGTGGTGGTGGAAAGGTTCTTTGAGAGGAAGAAGAAGATGAGCAAGATGAAGAGAACTTAGAGAGAAAATGCAAGAAAAAGCAAGAGAACTAAACTTGGCAAAGCTTCTAAAGTGTAACCAAGTTCTTCCAAGCTTGGTATTTATAGAAATTTTGCAACATGGAGGCTGCCAAGGGAAGAAGGCCAACGGCTTCATGGCCAAAGGGAAGGAAAATATCTCTTTGATTGGCATGGGCTAGGCATGGGCAAAGCATGGTTGAAAGCATGGCTAGGTATGGCTTGAGGTATGGTCTTTGAGTGAGAATTAAAACAACATGTGACACTTCTTTGAGGCCATGTATTCGGCCAGATTTTACAGCCAAGGGGGAAGGAGATTTGTTCATGTAATTGTGGTTTAGTGATGTGTTTAGGTGTTTCTTTGATTAAGGTTTTGATTAGGAGTTTGTAAGAAAGTGTTTAGGTGAGGTAAATGGCTAATTAAGGTTGTCAAGACTTGATTAGGAGGGTAATCTTGCTAGATTAACAATTTAAAATCATTCTTTTAGTCAAATGAGGTATGGCACAATTCCTTAATTTAAGGAATTGGAGAGAAAAAACACTATTCAAGATTCCATGACTAGGAATCTTGAATAAAGAATGTAATTAGAGTTTAACTAAGCAATCTTAGGTTCTAATTAACCTTAATAAATTATTTTGACTCTAGATTAATTATCGAAATAAATTAATCTTTGATTAAAGCCTAATATTGCTTAGGTTTGCTTAATTACGTCATTAGGCTCACTGTACACTATTCTAAGGGCAAAATGGTAATTTTGCACTAAAACTGCTGACCTTCCTGCTCAACTAAACATCAAATACCACTCAAAAACATCATTCCAAACTTTCTGGAAAGTTTCAGGCTCAAACGGCACCTTTACCCGCGTAAAATGCAGGGTATTTTGGTCATTTTGAGCTGAAGTTTAGAAAACGAGATTTTCACCTCAATATCAAACATAATAGATATAATCCTCTTCAAACATTGAGTTGACCCATTCGGGGATTGCCAGGATTGTCCTCAATTTCGGAAAAATGACCTTAGGGTATTTTGGTCATTTGTACTCAAATAAAAAAATTAGGGCGTTACAGTGGAGTAGCGAGATGACCCATGGGATGAACATGAACTCCTACGTGGACAGGTGGCTCCTCTACCCATGATACTCCCTCATAGGCCGCGTCACTTGTGGCCTTTCCATCCCTGCCACTCCCTATATCCCTGGGAACGCTTGGACGAGGCAAGGAGTCACCACCTGAAAGCAATCACAAGGAGAACTCCTGCCTCCAGCGGAGAGGTACATGAGTGAATTGATTACGCACCCAAATGAGAGGGATCCTTAGTCTTTATAGGTATGGGACTATACAGTTAAAGTGTACTACCTATGCCACAAAGATGCATCTTTCTTTTTGATAGCACATTACAAAAGAACTCCACAATTAAGAATACTTGACTTGGGGTAATTTTGGGATAGGTGACCTCCTGGAAAGTTTTCCTAGGAAGTATGTGAATAAGGACAAAGCACACGAAAACTCGTGTTGGTTTCTGACATTCGAAATCCATAAAACAGGAGGGATTGCAAATGGTATTAGAACCTACCTCTTCCAGGACTGTGGTTCCTGGGATGAACCAGCCAAGCCGGTGGGCATGTAATGCTCAGGGATTAGGCAAAGGAGTGATCGCCAATGCAAGAAGGCATGGACAAGGAGCAGCTTTTCCAAGCGAAGGGGTACATGAATGAACTGATTACACACCCGAACAAGAGGATCCTAACACCTAATAATTAACCCAATACGCCTAGGTCGTATCCTATTAATTACTAGACTTTACTCTTTGCTTCAGTTCCTTAATCATGCTTTGAAAATACTTAGTGAAATTACGAGCCCATTTTTTAAAAAAAACATAATTGAAAACGTGAGCGCGCATAACGTGAATGATAATCGGATAAAGCAGAACAATAGACATATCATGAAGAACACATCATATTGGCTCCATCATATGAAATCCATAATTACATATCACATAGATATTTTGCCTACCCACAGAGTTAAGCTAGATGTAAGCAATCGAACAAAACATAAATAATATATGGATGGAAAAACATCTATTAACGGCACCTATTTATAACACTCTAGAGATAGGAATAGATATTCGAGTTCATGCTCAAGGTCTAGCAATACGTTCCTCAAGGATAATAAGCTGGTTCACAAGATCACATGCATCTACCAGGTGAGAGCATCAACGGAATCACGAACATCACCATCATTTTCTAAGATGAGATGGAAAGAAAGAAAGAGGGAATGAGAAACTTATAAAAGAATCTTAGGAGGTACTCACCTCATATGCATCGTGTCATCATCATCGTCCCCAGGAACCTTAGGGTTATTATGAAATAGTGAGCATGCTAAAATTGATTTATTAAGTTCGAAAATATACTTTACCGAGGTTCGTCCCTTTTAATCATGCATCTTATAATGCATCATAAACTTGGCATGTCATATTTATAATGAACTTTTCCTTTCATATATAATAACATATTTATGCATAAAACCACATCATATTCCTCATCATCATTTCATAATACTATGCATAGCAGAACATCATATTTCTCATTATCATCTCATAAATACTATGCATAGCAGAACATCATATTCACATAATGCATTTACTTAGTTTCTTAGGTGACTTAAAGTTACTTTCATCATCATTTTCCTGGGCCACCCTATACTCCACCCTTTTGGGAGTAATCTAGGTTATGAGCTCATACCTTACTAGTCGTCACTAGCATATACTTATCCCTTTTGATAAGTTAAAATCCTCTACCCTTTTGAGAGAATGGTTTAGGGGGCAAGAATCACCTTTTCACCACCTATAGTCTGATGGGTCCAAAGGATCATTTTCTCATAAGTTTAAGTCACCATCAAGTCTTTGCATGTTATATCATAATACAATTCTCAATTCATAATCATTTATAACATTTTCTCATTTATAGTCTTATTTTGGAATAATATATATACCAATTGTAATCATGCATCTGGAGATTTCCAGGAGAGAAGGTGGGTCACAAATGGACACGCTAAATACCAAGTCTTTCCTAGTCAGAACCTTTCCAAATTACACTTTTACAGGAATATACTTTCTTCCAGGACAAGGGTAAATTTTTAAATAACAAAGAATATTTCATTATTTCATGCATAAGCATTCTCATTGTTTGCAACAACAACTATAACATGCAAGCCCAGGAATCATTCAATGATGTCAAATACTTAATAAGCATCAAATCACTACATAGACTTATCATTTCAAACATCAAAGTGGCATCATCATAAATCATTATTGAAAAGTTGTCTTAAACAACCGAAACTCTAGAATCGGGCAATCTAAGAACATTATTGAACTAATTAATTATGAACTAATTAATTATGCATCTAAGGATTTATTACCATCAATTATAAGCCTTAAGAACATTATTATACTATATGGGGCAGCATAGACATAAGTTGTTCTTAAGGTTTTATGGTGTGCTAGAAGTTGCATTTTTAACCCTATCCGTTACCGGCTTTCCCTATGTTGCTAAAATTAATTACTAAACCAATTATGAATCATTCTCCCTTATCTAAACATGATAAATTCTGGTTCTTAAGGCCACTAAAGACTCTGGACAGAATGCATAAATTTCATTCTCTAAAGTTCTAGAAATCTTGCTTTTACCCTTTAGGAAGCTAGTTTTATCTCTAACATGCATAGAATCATTCCTTTAGCAATAAACCATAATTATCACAACTTCAAACATATTAAACCATCATCATACAGTAATACTAAACTCAGATTAGTAGCTGAATCATGAACCTCACATAATTGCTTAAAATCACATTTTTAAGTACAAGTAAGATACTAGTATCCCGTAAAATCTTTGCAAGGCCTTAAAACTTCTTTTAAAAACTAATTCTTTTTGTTACTCTTGAAAGAAATTTTAGAACTAAATCAGTAGCTTATTTAAAATCACTTTAGGCCTATCTTAATCATGAGGCTGATTTATACATTGAAAGAATCTTCACGATTAAAATTTTCACTTAAGATAAAAGGAGCAAGTCTTGAGCTTTAGAGATTTAGGTGATAACTAGAATCATAAACATGCTATGCAACCTCATTTTAATCTTGTCTTTATAAGGTGATAACTTGAAATTATAAACATGATATGCAAGAAACTAGAGCGCCCTAGTCCGCATGGACCGTGAAGAGAGAAGAGAATTCTTATTACATCTTATTAAGCTCCAAACTCAAGACTTCTTAAAGAATGAATTCTTTGACTCCAATAATCTTAAGGAAATTGAAAGTGAGCCTTAAAGTTCTTATTACCATGGTTCCAACTTTCTTTGTGATACTTGGGTGAGTCTTTGAGCTCTAGGATCTTTAAGTGATGACATAAAATAAACATGACATGCATTGATTCTTTTAGCCATTATAAAATTAAGTGAGAGCATAAAATAAATATGAGATGCATCATCTTTATTATCTTTGAAGATTAAGTGACAACTTGAAACATAAACATGAAATGCAAGCTTGGAAATTTAAACATGAGAATGCAAGTTCATTTATTCATTCTTGAGAATTTAGTGATGACATAGAAAGTAAATATGGTTATGCAAGGCATAAACTTAAACATGGATGCAAGTTCATTTTATTTCTTTATAGAGCTCCTCCAAGACTTTAGAGAAATATAAATTCAACCCAATATATCTTAGCAAGACAAAGTGAAAAATACATCTTTCAAGTTCTAAACTCAAGATCTTTATTTTTACATCATAAAAACATCATTCTTTAAAGTTTTGCATCAAGTGGAATTTTCAAGCTTTAGAGGTCTAACTTGTGATGGATTTACAACCAACACTCAAGGTCCTCATCATCAAGCTATCATCATATTCCCATATAGGCCTTATGGCCGAAATGTTCAAAGGAAAGAAAGAAGAAAACCGAATGGAAAAGCTAGAGAAAGTCCTGAATCATCATTTTGAACCAAGAACAACACTTAGCAAAGCATAGAAATAAGCTTAAAGACAACTCCCTACCTAATTTGTTTTGAAGGAAAGGAAGAGAACTTTGTTTCTTTGAATGAAATGAAAGAAAATCTCCTTGAAAAACTGAATGCTAAGGTTTCAGCCAAGGGGAGGAAAGAATGAGAGCTTTTGAGCTTTGGAAAAACTAGAAATGTGTAACTATGATTCAAGGCTTCTAACACTCCTCAAGTATGCCTATTTATAGAAGATTTTGAAGCTCATAAATGGACAAGAAAAGGAGGAAAGTCTGACAAAATTTGAGGAGGAAACAAGGAAGAAAAATCATCTTGTTTGGTGGCTTAAAACATGGAATCATGTTTTCATGGTTCCTTGTTTTCATACCTTGGTTTTTGTGCATTCTTTAACAAATTTTCTGATGCATTATGGACCAATAATTTCGTCCATTACAGCCCATGGAAGAGGAAATTTGTGTGTTCCATGTATTATTTAGGTGTAGGTAAGGTATTCTTGCAATTAGAGAATTACGATTAAGGGCTTAGGTGAATTAGTAAGCAATTTGAGTGTTTTTAAGCAATTTTGGTTCTAATCAATCTAAATAAATAATTTTGACTCTAGATTAATAATTAGAATTTAATAAGCTTTAATTTGAGCCTAATATTGCTTAGGTTTCATTGACGAATCGAAAATCTCAAAATTCACAAAACTACAAAGAGGGGCAAAATGGTCATTTCGCTCAAAATTGCCAGAGGCCACCAGCTTAACCAATGGACAATCATAACATAAAAACATGTTTTAAAACATTTTAGTGAGGTTCGTTTAGTTCTGTACGCCCCAATTTTTACTGGAATTTTTACTGTCATTAGGAATTACCGAATTACCGTAGGTAAATATTATATAAAATTTGAGACCAAACAATCCTTAATAAAGGAATATAATGTTAGAAGAGAAGTTTGGAGCAATTCGTGCAAGTATTGCAAACCCTGATTTTATACGTATAAAATGACCAAAATGCCCCTGAGGTTATTTTACTCAAAATGAGGATCGTGGGCCCCACCCATCCTCAAAGGGATGTTTTGATAATAATAAGGGATTGTTTGTGTTATGTGTGTTAATAGAGGAGAAGATCATAATTTTGAGCTCTAAGCACGAAATGACCAAAACGCCCCGCTTTTAATCTCGATTGCGTGCCGACTAAGCCCGAACCTCACTAAAATGTTTTAAAGGTGTTTTTAAGCCATGATTAACCATTGGTTAAGCTCGGTGGTCTGGTAATTTTAAAATGACCGTTTTGCCCTTTTGTGGTTTTACAAATTTTGAGATTTTTGATTCGTCTAACGAAACCTAAGCAATATTAGGCTCAAATTAAAGCTTATTAAATTCTAATTATTAATCTAGAGTCAAAATTATTTATTTAAATTGATTAGAACCTAAAATTGCTTTAAAACACTCAAATTGCTTACTAATTCACCTAAGCCCTTAACCGTAAATTCTCTAAATTGCATGAATACCTTGCCTACACCTAAATAATACATGGAACACACAAAACCCTCTTCCATGAGGCTGTAATGCACGAAATAATTCAGCCATAATCATTAGAATTATTACAAGATAATGCACTAAAACAAAATGCCAAAAATTTCCTAAAACATGGCATAAAACATGCCTTAAACAAGGAATGATTTTCCTCCCTTTGTTCCCCATGAAAAATCCAAAAATTATGCCTCCTCCTCTTGTCCATACATGAACTTAAATCCTCTATAAATAAGCATGCTTAAGGAGTCTTAGATGCTTGCTCAAAATTGTACACATTTCTAGTTTTTCCAAAGCACCAAAAGCTCTCATTTCCTCCTCCTCTTGGCTGAATTCTTTCTTCAAGTTTTCAAGAATATTTTCTTTCATTTCACTCCAAGAAACCAAGTTCTCTTCCTTTCCTTCAAATCAGATTAGGTAGGGAGTTGTTTTTAAGTTTATTTCTATGTTTTGCTAAGTGTTGTTCTTGGTTCAAAATGATGATTTCATGGATTTTCTCTAGTTTTTCCATTTGGTTTTCTTCTTCCTTTTTCTTTAACCAATTCGGCCATATGGCCTAGGTGGGACTAAGATGATGGCTTGATGATGAGGACCTTGAAGGTGGGTTGTGAATCCATCACAAGTTAAGCCTCTAAAGCTTGAAAGTTCCACTTGATGCAAAACTTTAAAGAATGATGTTTTTATGATGATTTTATGATCTTGAGTTTAGAATTTGAAAGATGTATTTCTCACTTTGTCTTGTTAAGATATATATATTGAATTTGTATTTCTATAAAGTCTTGAAGGAGCTCTAGTAAAGAAATCAAATGAACTTGCATCCATGTTTAAGTTTATGCCTTGCATAATCATGTTTACTTTCTATGTCATCACTAAAATTTCAAGAATGAATAAATGGACTTGCATACTCATGTTTAAATTTCCAAGTTTGCATTTCATGTTTATATTTCATGTTGTCACTTAATCTCTAAAGATAATAAAGAAGTTGCATCTCATATTTATTTTATGTTCTCACTTTATTTTATAATGGCTAAAAGAATCAACGCATGACATGTTTATTTTTATGTCATCACCTAAAGATCCTAGAGCTCAAAGACTTGCCCAAGTATCACAAGCAAAGAAATAAGATTATTGGAGTTAAAGAATTGATTCTTTAAGAAGTCTTGAGATTGGAGCTTAAAAAGATGTAATAATAATTCTCTTCTCCCTTCACCGGTCCATGCGGATTACCGCCGCTCCTTCTTAAGATTCTCTTCCTCCACTTGTCCAGTGCGGACTACCGCCGCTCCAATTTCTTGCATCATGTTTATATTTCAAGTTCTTGCATCATGTTTAATTTTCAAGTCATCACCTTAAATCTTAAAGATAAAGAAATGGATTTGCATATCATGTTTATAATTCCAAGTTATCACCTTATAATGACAAGATTAAAATGAGGTTGCATAGCATGTTTATGATTCTAAGATATCACATAAATCTCTTAAGATCAAGACTTGCTCCTTTTATCTTAAGTAAGAATTTTAATCATGAAGATTCTTTCAAGTTTAGCAAAAAGAATTAGTTTCTAAAAGAGTTTTAAGGCTTTGCAAAGATTTTACAAGAAACTAGTATTCTATGTCTAAAAGAGTTTTAAGGCTTTGCAAATATTTTACAAGAAACTAGTATTCTATGTACACTTAAAATGTGATTTTATGAGATTCATGATTCAGCCACTGATCTGATTTTATTACTAATGTATGATGATGATTTAATATGTTAGAGTTGTGATTATTATGTTTATTGATGAGCAAACAATTCTATGCAAGTTAGAAGAGAAACTAGCTATATATAAAAACGTAAAGCTTGAATTTAGCTAGTCTTTGATCTCTTTAAGTTTAGCCACTGCCAAATCTGTTTTAGTATGATATAATTCTGTTTAAGATTGGTTAAGCCACGAAAAATTTGGTAACAATTAGTGTAGGATTTATCCGAACACTAAAAATGAAACTAGCAACTAGAAAAACCATAAAAGCAAGATTTCTAGAACTTTAGAGAATGAAATTTATGTATTCTTTAGAAGCCTTTAGTGATCTTAAGAACCAGATTTTATCATGTTTAGATAAGGGAGAATGATTCATAATTGGTTTAGTAATTAATTTTAGCATCATAAGGAAAGACGGTAATGAGAAAGGGTTAAAAATGCAACTTCTAGCACACCTTAAAACCTTAAGAACAACTTACCGTCTATGCTGCCCCATATTGTCTAATAACATTCTTAGGACTTATAATTGATGGTAATAAGTCCCTTAGATGCATAATTAATCAGTTCAATAATTAAGGTTGCCCGATTCTAGAGTTTCTTGTTTAAGAAATTTTTCGATAAGGATTTATGATGATGCCTCTTTGATGTTTTAAGTGATAAGTCTATAAAGTGATTTGATGCTTATTAAGTATTTGATGCCATTGAATGATTCCTAGCTTGCATGTTATAGTTGCTGTTGCAAACAATAAAAATGCTTATGTATGAAATAAAGAAATAATCTCTTTATTTAAAAAAATTACCTTTGTTGCTTGGAAGAAAGTGTACTACTTAAAAGTGTAATTTGGAAAGGTTCTGGCTAGGAAAGACTTGGTATTTAAGCGTGTCCATTGTGACCCACCTCTTTCCTGGAATCTCCCAGATGCATGATTACAGTTGGTATATATATTATTCCAAAATAAGACTATAAACGAGAAAATGTTATGAATGATTATGAATTGAGAATTGTATTATGATATAACATGCAAAGACTTAATGGTGACTTAAATTTATGAGGAAATGATCCTTTGGACCCATCAGACTATAGGTGGTGAAAAGGTGATTCTTGCCCCCTAAACCGTTCTCTCAAAAGGGTAGAGTCGGGATTTTAACTTATCAAAAGGGATAAGCATATGCTAGTGACGACTAGTAAGGTATGAGCTCATAACCTAGATTACTCCTAAAAGGGTGGAGTATAGGGCGGCCCCCAAGGAAATAATGATGATGATAAGATTTTAAGTCACCTAAAGCACGAAAGAAATGAAATATGATGTTCTTCTATGCATGTTATTATGATATGATGATGAGGAATATGATGATTAGAAAAGGAAAAGTTTATTATAAATATGACATACTAAGTTTATGATGCATTATAAGACGCATGATTTAAAAATTGACGAACCTCGATAAAATACTTTTCTGAACTTAATAATGAATCTTAGCATGCTCACTATTTTATAATCTAGGTTCCTGGAGACTTTGATGATGACACTATAGAAGGAGATACCTACCGAGAATTCTTTAGCAAGATTCTCACTCCCTTTTCTTTATTTCCATCATTGTCTTCAGATACCGATGGCGACATTCGTCCTATATGTTGATACCCCTACATGGGAATTTCACTACGACCCTGAGCATTTTTCATATCACTTTGAAGGGAGGTGCGCGGTTCGTGTTTTTGTTTTCGTAGGACGTCCATTTGCACACCCCGTTCCTAGTTATCGTTTTTCCCGTCTTCTCCGTATGGTGACGAAATGGTTTTTGAGCACACCCGCCCACATGATGAAAGGATGCTACGTACTTACTCCACCTCATCCGCGTCCATGGTATTCCCAATTATGTCCCTCAAACGAGGTATTCTGAAACGAATCCATCAGAGGATACCCCTACTCATGTATATTCAGAGAGCTCGCTCCTACTCCCTCACGTGTGAGAAAGGGTAGTGAGGAAACGTGGTGCAGCTGAAGATTGGCACGAAGACCATCTATGCGTCCTCAGCCCAGGACATTCGTGTGCCCCTTTCTAAAGGAATTCGTCAATAGATAGGATATATTCCACCATTTCAGGGCAGTGGCCGTAAAAGTTCTTAATAGATTTGAGCGTGATCATATACCCTAGTTTTAGGATAGCTCTCTTCGACCTTTAAGGTTATTTACTTTAAGTGCATATGTTGTCTTATGTATTCAGTTTGATGTATTTGTTTAAGAGGGGAATGTATGAGTGAGGTTATTATGTATATGTATTATGGTGTGCTTATGGATGCTGGATGATGGAGCCAATACATTATGATGTGATGTTTGTAAATTCCTATGTGTCTTTTAAATCTTGCTAAATCATTCACGTTAAGCGCGGCTCACGCTTTCAATTTTTTTTTTTTTAAAATGGCTCGTAATTTCACTAAGTAATTTCAAAGCATGATTAAGGAACTGAAGCAAAGAGTAAAGTCTAGTAATTAATCAGATACTGCCTAGGTGTATTGGGTTAATTATTAGGGTGTTACAGTGGCACGCAAATTCAAAGTTAAAACGGAGGAGTGTTTTGGTCATTTCACGCGTCGAGTCTCAAAATTAGGATTCTTCTCCTCTATTAACACACATAACACAAACAATCCCTTATTATCATCAAAACATCCCTTGAGGATGGGTGGGGCCCATGATCCTCATTTTCTAAGTAAAAAAATCTTAGGGGCATTTTGGTCATTTTACACGTACAGAAAATTGGGGTTTACAACTTTCGCACAAATTGCTCCTAACCTTTCTTATAATGTTATATTCCTTTATTGAGGATTGTTCGGTTTTAATTATATGAAAAATTACCTAGGGTAATTCGGTAATTCTAAACCAGGAAAAATTATAGTAAAAATTGGGGTGTTACATTACTCCCTCCTTAAAAAGAATTTCGCCCTCGAAATTTGTTACCTGAGAATAGCTCGGGTATTGTGCTTGCATGTCTATTCCGCTCCCATGTAAATTCTTCTGCTTCACCTCATCCCCATGCTACTTTGACTAGGGGTACAGCCTTGTTTCGTAATTGCTTAACTCCTCGGTCAACGATTCTCGTGGGTGGTAAGTTAAACGTTAGGTCATCTCTTAATTGCACATGTTCTGGCTCTAGTACATGACTTGGGTCAGATTGATATTTTCTTGACGGATACATGAAAAACATCATGAAGGTTGGACAGACTCCTGGGAAGGGCTATACGGAAGCTATAGATCCTACTTTGCTAAGGATTTCAAATGGGCCAAGAAATTTGGGGCTCAATTTCTTTACTTTCATTGCTCGGCCTATGCCTGGTGGGGGTGATTCTTAGGAACACATGGTCCTCTCTTGAAAATCTAGGCCTTTCGCCACTTATCCGCATAGTTTTTCTATCGACTTTGAGTAGTAAGAATTTTATCCTAATCTTCTTGATTTGTTCCGTTGTTTCCCTCATAATATCAAGTTGAGTAAACTCGCTTTCCGGGTTCATACGAACATAAGGGAGATTGACATTTCCATCCATAGAGGGCCTCGTACTGCCATACCGGCCTTGTACGGGTAACCTCCTGGAAGTTTTCCCAGGAAGCTTGCGAGTAAGGACAAAGCATACTGAAAAGACCTGTATTGATTTTTGGGGACAGTCGGCAATCCATAAAGTAACAGGGTATGTTACACCTGGGAACGGAGGAGCGAAACGCTTGAAGAGTACTAGGAAGAGACTCCTGATGGATCTGACCATGGCTCGGAGGTCCAAGGGGTGATCGGGGTGTGTAAAACGGGAAGTCATGGATGGAAGATGTGGCAGTGTGGCCATGAGGAGACAACATTGTACATGGACAAGCGCACTCGAAAACAAAATCATTAGTGAAAGGGGTAGCGAGGAGAACCAAAAGCTGGTAACTAGATATGCGAAGGGACGGTTAAGAAAATGAACAAGTGGACAGGACATCGACCCACGAAATAATAAAACTGGTTGGTAGAATCGAAATACATTTCCCAAATGATAGCACCAATGTAAATCACGAATGGGGACATCACCTTCGAAGACGAAATGGAAAGAAAAAAGGAAATGAGAAACCTTAACATAAATTCAGGAGGACTCTTGCCTCCAAACTTGTGTCATCATCTTCATCTTCAGGAACCTTGGGTTTCATTATGAAAACAATGGACATAATAAGATTCATTTATTAAGTTTAAAGGCCGTTAGCCGAGGTCCGTGTCTTTTAGCATGATTTTTAATGCTATGAGTGCATCATACCTCATCATAAATGCATGTCAATGCCATATGAACACATATCGTAAGAATCATAATAAATCAATATGGTATAAAGAACACAAGCTATCATAACTTGATCTTTCCTCTTAATATCTTAGGTGACTTAACTTTCTTGCTCTCTTCTAAGGGCCACCCTACTACTCTTTTCTCTTGAGAGTTCTAAGTTACGAGCTCATACCTAACTAGTTGTTATTAGTCTAGTGTAGGATAGGGCACAGGATCACCTTTCATAACCATTAATTCCTGGAGTCTAAAAGATCACCTCTGTGGGTCACCTCCTATGACCATTAATTCCTAGAGTCTGAAGGATTCCTTATTGGATCACCTCTCATACCCATTAATTCCTGGAGTCTAGAAGGTCATCTCCACGTATCTTATGTCACATGTTATTTTAGCATGTTATTTAGATATGCGAACAGAAGCATAGAGTCATAACTATCATCATTACTCATGGTTCAACATTTTATGTACAAGAGTAAAATTGAGACAAGAAAAAGAGAATAACATTTTGAAAAAAATTAATTTTGGCTTGATAGCTATTAGCTATGCTGACTATCCTGGTGCAATGAGGAACTCAAAGCCACGTCGTTCTAAATAAAATATTTATTGATTGATTGCTTTTTTTTTTCCTTTGAAGAGGAATTGAGAATATCAAACTGCGACAAAAACATTAAGCATCTATAGAAAATAATTTGCATTGGCATGGCAGAACACATGTAGATCTACAATAATATTATAATTATAGACAAAAATAACATATATAATATTCGATCATATAGTCTTTAATCATAAACAACCCATAGCATACCTTATCATATATAACACCTAGTGTGAATAAAATAATAAAACAATTAATACTTGACAGGATGTCCCTTAAATAATGCTATAATTAAAATATTTCAACATAGTACAATAATGATGTTACCACAAATAAATACACATCATATATGATGAACATTAATGCAAGATTGTTAAAGTTGAATTGAGCCAAATATTCAAATATCTTTATCTTTCTTGCTTTATTTTATTTTTGTTACTATTGTTATTACTATTATTTTATTTCAACGACTCAACCAAACTAAAGAAACTACTTAACAATCAATAAAATTTTAGCCAGAACATATACTTATGTTGTAACACCCGAAAATTACTTAAAAATTAATTTGAGCTTTGTTAGTCGTAATTTTAAAAATATAACAATTTAGCAACGATGAGGGTGGCCCAACGGACATATAAAAAAAAAATTTGGTCTAGGTGAATAGTAATCTTGAGCCATTAGCCGTTTAGACCAAAACCCTAGATCAGGACAAGATGCCGAGATTGAGAAAAGAGAGGGTTAAGGTTAGAAATAGTCAAGAACAAGGATTTTATACCTGAATTTAATTTTCTGTAATATCGGTCTAATCGGGTGCGGTATTTACCCGTTCGAGATTTCGGTGTGTGATTTTTAACACCAAAAGATATTTCTATCACCACCAATGGATGATATCCACCTATTTAGGACATGTGGAAGGCCAAGATTTAATCTTGGAATCCAAGATTAAATCTTAGTCATCCATTTTGCTTTATGGCATAAATAATTACTACTTTACATAATATCTTCAAGGCATTTAATACAAGGAAACAAGTCATCATCTTCTCCTCCAAGCCAAGAAGAAATTCGGCCAGCAAGAGAAAGAGAAGAGACCAGCCACCATTGTTGTCCTCAAGAGCTTGTTCTTGAGTTCCAAACCCAAAAACACTAGCCTAGAGTTGTTGAAACCTCAAAGTTCTTTCATTAAACTTGTTCTACACCTAATTCTCTACCAATCTAATCGAACAAAATTTTCATTCCTTATCAAAACCTTGTCTTGTACCTCATACCTCACTGATATCAGAGGGGTTTGAAGTTGGATTGGGAGCTTTGGAGGAGAAGGAAGCAAGCTTGGTTAATCTTGAAGCCAAGGAGCTAATAGGTTACTCAAAGTAAATTTTTGCTGCCTTTTCTTGTCAAATTTTTCTGATCTGTTTTGGCATGATCTAGGTCCGAAATTTCTGGTTGTATTGATGGATAATATGTTGATATTGATGTGTGAATTTTTTTGGTGTGTTTGGATGGGTTTAGAAAAGGGTTTTTCTCAAAGGAAATTGGGACTAGGCTGCTGGATTCCTAGTTGTCCTGCAAGCAGTAATTATGCACGAATTTTCTGGTATAGTTGTGGGTAATTTCATGAGCTGTAAAAGTTATATGTTGTATTTAACATCTTAAACTAACTATCTGAATTTTCTTGGGTGTTGATTTTAAAGTTTACTGCCTCAAAAAATCAAGAACCGAAATGTGACTGATGCTGTCTTGGTTGTTGAAATTGAAGCAATAAACTTGTCCGAATATATTATCATAGCAATTGATTGAATTATCCCATGAAATTTTTACCCAAAGTTAGTAACATATTTAAGTATCACTGTAAATTTTCTTGTGCCTCGATTCCATTAATTACTAGAGTTAAAAATTTTGGAAACTCTGGTTGGACTGTGAATTGGTGGCCCCTTACCACTAAATTTGTACATTTTACTAAAGTAGCTATAGAGGTCTGTTGTCTGACATTTTTATAGGTTATTATAGACACATTGAAGGGTCATATAGAGTTTTTGTGGCTCTTTAAATTGCCGTTTGATATGGCAATTAAATGTTGTACCTAGGACAGTAAATCTGCCAAGGTGCTGGATGTGAGAATGGCTGAAAATTTGTGGTAAAATGATATCTAGTCTAAGTGTATGGCATATGAATGCATGCTAATTATTTCAATTACTTATCCATGAGGCATGAATGGGCCTCTAATATGATTGAATACCTACATGTGGCTTATGCATGCACTTGAGAAGAGAGAATATATATGAACTTAAATTGTGCATGTTTTGACATATGGACAAAACAGAAACAAGACTTAGATTGAACGAGGGAAGGAAACAGAAAGAGGAACCTCCCTAAATGTTTTGAGTCGATAGATGTATCGGTAGGAATAGATCTATGTGTGATTCGGAAATGGAAAAAAATGAAGTTCGATGATCACGTATAGAACTAGCTCGTCCTGATAAGTAGACTATTTCCCTTGTATGGTGTGAACCACTACAGATACCATTTGGTATAAATTATTTACTTGGATTGTCCACGACAAATACCCGTTGGGTATAACTAAGTCTTTCCTATGTCAATGAAAAGAAAAAATTCACTGACTTGATTTCTATGGCCATAAGTGGAATCATGTCACATTGAGATAAGTTCACTGCACGTATTATATGCCTACTCATCTTACTCTAGATTAGCTGCCTTGGGATTATTTATTAATTGTTGAAACATTGTGATATATGTACTCTAAGTGGTTGATTATTAAAAGCTACCCACTTCAGAGAGATGATTTTAGAACCTTAAAATGAACCTTTAGATTATATTGTATGATCACATTTTCTTGATAAATCGAAGTGGCTTGGGCGATGACGATGACATAGATTTTTCGTATACGTTTGGGATGCCCTACTGAGAATTATGTAATTCTCACCCCTGTGTGTTGTGTTTTGTTCGCCTCCAGGTTAAGCCAAAGGACTATGATGCTGCTACGTAAAAGGACTCAGAATGGCAATAGTGTCGTAGTTAATGTTTTTATTATGCTGTATTTAGTGGAATGGATATGTATGTAACTACATTAGAGAAGTGATATGTACTAAAGCTCATAGAGGAGCTTCCTCTTTTACTTAGTTGTGTATTCAATAAAGGTTGTACTTTCTTTGTTATATATATATTTCAATAGAATTTCTCTTAGTTATTACACACGTAAATCGAGCTTTCTATAGATATTTAAGAAAGGTCTGCTAATTAATAAGTAACAACTCTCGAGTACAATGTCATGACTTAAGGGTGAGGTTGTACTTGGGAGAATGTTACATATGTCACAACTTTTTGGCTCTAAATTCAATGCACATAGGTCTTCTGCATGCTTCTCCAAGGAACACTATTTTTAATTAAGACAATAGTTTTAGCTTTTATTAGCTAAGGGGAATAGTATAATTCAAAATAGCAGAATAATGATTAAAGAATTTACCCATTATTATTATTATCATTATTATTACGTTTTCTGCTTCCTTTTTAACTAGTTTGGATGATGTAACACCTAACTTTTAACCTAATACGCTCGAGTCGTATTTCGGTTAATTATTAGTTGTTACACCTTTGTTTCAGAACTTGTCTTATCTTTCTTTAAAATATGAGTAATCAAAATAGGGCTAATTTTTTCTTTTTGAACTTAAAGCTAAAAATGCGAGCCGCGCATGTGCATACATACCGATTAATGCACATAGGACAAAGCAATAATATAAACTTCATCATAGCATGTATAGGTAGACCATAGAATAATCACATCACAAATCACATAAACATATCATAATCTTATCATAATAACGATGTCCTATAATCATAAGAACACCTTAAGATACTAAACACTACAATCAAGGTCAAACATACACTAGCCCAAGGCTAAACATAAATATAGCAAAACTAGACTAGTCTTCCCACTTCCGCTGTACCTCTATCATAGTTAACGTGATTCCTATGCCAATGCCTCAAGGAAGATCACGAACCATCCGCATCGTCACGTCTGGAGACGACATTAAGAAAGAGAAGGGGTGAGAAACTTATTCAACATTCTCAGGAGGCTTCCCACTTTAACACAAGTGTCATCGTCATCATCCCTAGCCACTTCGGTTTTCATTATGAAAGAGGTGTGCATGCATAAGATTAAATTTTAATTTTCTTAAATCCTTTTGTTTTTCCGAAGTGGGTGTCTTTTAGCATGGGTCTTAATGGCATGAATGCAACAGATATCTCATGTATGCATGGCAATACCTTGAGAGCATAACAACACATGTAAATAACACATATCACATAATTATCTGCACCAATAGAACAATGATGTGACATATGCATATGCATCTTTACTTTATCACGATTGAACTCTTTGAGTTCCTTTCTTAATTTCCATCCTCACACATTACCATTGAAAGCCAACCATCACACTGTCCCCGATGATTTTTAACATGGTCACCAAAACTCCACCTCACCGATCGCTAGGAATAAGCTCAATCCTAACGTCGCGCTAGATTTAATATGGGGAAAATAGAGGGGGAATAACATATTATTTTCATATCATGAGTATGCACTTTCTTATCATGAGGAATGCAACTTCCTTGAATTACCTCTCATAACCTTCAATTCAGGGAGTCTCAAGGATCATTTCCACATTAGCATGTCATATAACGATGCAATATGAGCATGCAATCATAGAATATCATAAAACATATCATGTTAAGATGCAAGGCCATAATCATATCATATAATTTTGAAATCATACAACTAATCATGTAAGACCTCAAGTTCACATAATTCAATATTCCAAAGCATCAAGGAAAACATCATCACATAAATGTGCCTTTAGTAACCGAACTTCTAAAACCGGTAATTCTAATTGTCAAATTAGTGTCTTATGCATCTACGGGGTTTATAATCATCCTTACCATTAATTAATTAGCTCAAGGACATTATTAACCAAAGTTGGACAGCATAGGCAATAAGAGAATTCAAGCTTTATGGTGTGCTAGAAGTTGCGTTTTACACCCTTTCTCATTACTGGCTTTTCCTATGATGCTAAAATCAATTCGTAAACCATCTCTAAGTCATTCTTACTCAAATAAACAAGATACAACCTGATTATCATAATTTTAAAGGTGCTGGAACAGAATGCTAAATTCTTGTTCTTAGGAGCTCTAGAAATCTCATTTTAATTCTTTCTAACTACTAAGTTTGCTTAGAATGCCAAGAACAATTAACACATCAAAAGACAAGGTATTTAACACATTTAAATAATCTAAAATAGAAATTAAAGGTGCTGGAAAATTTAAAGACAAGGCCGAAACATAGAGGGTATCATAAGCATAAAACAAGGTATTTCTAGTAACTAAGCTCCATAAGAAACCTCTTATTATGTGAATCAAAATGGCGAATCTTGAGCACTAGATCCATTCCTTTTTAGTGATGGCATAATTGTAAACATGTAATGCAAGCCTCATTCTTAGTCTTTTTAAGTTGATAGCAAGAAAGATAAATATGCTATGCAAGGAAATATAAACATGAATGCAAAGACTTGAATATAAACATGAATGCAAGGACTTAAGAGTAAACATGAATGCAAGTCCATGTCTTTATTTTAGTGCTCTAGGCCTCTTAGAGTATTTACTCTAAATCACATCTCAACTTTAAGGTTGAGATAGGTAGGCTTTGAGATTAGTTGTTAAGTGATAGCTTGAAAATAAATATGCTAGACAAGGAAATATAAATATGAATGCAAGGACTTAAGAGTAAACATGAATGCAAGCTCATTTCTTCATTTTAGTGCTCTAGGCCTCTTAGAGTATTTACTCTAAATCACATCTCAACTTTAAAGGTTGAGATAGGTAGGCTTTGAGATTAGTTGTTAAGTGATAGCTTGAAAATAAATATGCTATACAAGGAAATATAAACATGAATGCAAGGACTTAAGAGTAAACATGAATGCAAGCCCATTTCTTTATTTTAGTGCTCTAGCCCTCTTAGAGTATTTACTCTAAATCATATCTCAACTTTAAGGTTGAGATAGGTAGGCTTTGAGATTAGTTGTTAAGTGATAACTTGAAAATAAATATGCTAGACAAGGAAATATAAACATGAATGCAAGCCCATTTCTTTATTTTAGTGCTCTAGGCCTCTTAGAGTATTTATTCTAAATCATATCTCAACTTTATGGTTGAGATAGGTAAGCTTTGAGATTAGTTGTTAAGTGATAACTTGAAAATAAATATGCTAGACAAGGAAATATAAACATGAATGCAAGGACTTGAATATAAACATGAATCCAAGTTCATTAAGTCCTAGGCTCAAGATTACCACTTTAACAACATAACAATATCATTTAGTAAAACTTTCTTAAGTAAGCTACTTAGCATAATCATCATGCTTTGTGAAAGCAAAACTCAAGCTCTAGAGGTTTCATCGTGATGAACTCATAGTCATTATCTAAAAACTCCAATCATCAAGCTATCATGAGGAACCATCAAAGCCTTTGATGGCCGAAACATAAAGAGAAAGGAAAAGAGAAAACCGAAATGAAATAGCATAAGGAAGATCATCAAAACATCATTTTAAACTAAGAGCAAAACTTAACAAAGTAAGAAAACAACTTTGAATACAACACCCTACCAAAGATATTTTCTTTTTCAAAGAAGGAAGCTTTAGTCTTGAGTTGAGATGAGAAGAACAAATCATCCTTGATGCTAGAGGTTGGTTTCGCCAAGAGGAGAAGAAAAGAAAGAAAGGTTTGTTTTGGTTTCTTGATCTTGGAAATGGAAAGGTTATGTGCTTAAAGGAAGGTTTATGGTGTTTGTGTGGTGGTTTGTGTTTAGAAAATGGTAAAGGATGATGATTCTTTGGAAGGATGAAGAAGGAGTAGAAGAAGAATTCTTAGAACTCAAAGAAAGGAAACTTGAAGATTTACACAAGTGAGCAAAACATTACAAGCTTTCTTTGGTGCCTATTTATAGACAAAAAATGAAACACCATGGAGTGCCATGGAGGAGGAATGGCCACGAAATTATGGAGGGAAAAAGAGAGAAAAATATCTCTTACAAGATATGGTTTTGAGTATGGTTTAAAGCATGGGCTAGTATGGGCAAAGGTATGGGCATCCATGTTTCTTTGAGCATACTTTAATTAAAATTTCAACATGTAATGGATGCTTTTTGGGGGGAGCTAGCTGATTGGTTTAGGAGCATTTGGGGGAAGAAAATCTCATTTTAATGTTGGTTTACAAGTGTATTTAGGAGTTGATTTGGTTAGGACATGGATTAGGAATTGTAATTTGTGTTTTAAGTGAGATAATGGGTGCTTAAGGTGGTTCAAGACAAGATTAAATAGTGGTCTTGCTTTATTAATGCAAATCCACCTTTATTAGGAAGGAATCTCATCATGTGACAACTTCCATGATTTAAGGAAATTGATTGGAATCTTACGTTCATGAAAATGTGACATAAAGTCTTTAAATCAAGAAAAGGATTTTGAGTTTCTATAAGCAATCTTAGGTTCTAATTAACCTTAATTAATTATTTGGACTCTAGATTAGTAATTAGAATTTACTAATCTTTAATTAGAGCATAATATTGCTTAAGTTTTGCTAATCACATCATTAGGCCCAAAATGCACTTAGCTAGGGGCAAAACGGTAATTTTTCGCAAAAATCTCCAAGAGCTACCCGGGCTTAACCTATCATTAAACATTACTTAAAAACATTGTCGCAACCTAAACGTACGGACCGAGAAAAGAATTGTTTAAAATTGTAGTCGCCACTAAGTTTATTTAAAATGGAAAACATGGAAAAACCATTTATTTTTAAAGAAAGCTCTTTGTAACCAGATTTAGTTCGGAGTTCTGTTATGTATAGAGAAGGGTATGGATTTAATCCTACGCACCCCTAGTACACCCGCCCTAAGACGTACCTATTGATTTGTGCAAATTATTAATAACCTTCAAAATATTTATTTTATTTACAAGAAAATTAAAAAAAATCTTTCTTAAAAAAGAAATTTTGGAACATCAACCTGTCACAATTCAGATGTTCAAAATACCGAGTTAACAAGCCGTCACGACTAAATTAACATCTTTATTTGAAATAATCTAACAAGTTAAGTTGAATACATGGAAATAAAAAGATCTCTTATAAATCATAAAATATTTACAAATAACTAAAAACTTATTTTGATATTTTTTTACAAAAAAGGAAAGAAAATAAATAAATTTTCAGGGAAATTTTTGGATCATTAAGCTGTCACAACTCAAATGCCCGCAATATTAAGTTAACAAGCCGTCGCGGCTAAATTAACAATTTTTATCCAAAATTCCCCAAATAAATGAAAAATTTAAATTAAATAAAAAGTCTCATGAAATAAAAAAAATTATTTACAAATAAAACAAAAATTATGAAAATTTAATTTTGACTTACAGATGAATTGAATCGCCTCCTACGTATCCCCTGGTGCAGAAAACTCAAAGTCGCGTAGTTCTTTATAAAATAGTTGTGGGTTGATTGATTTTATTTTATTTTATTTTAAAGAATTTTAGAATATCAAGCTATCACAGCTAAAATATTCTAAGATATAGAATTAACAAGCCGTCACGGCTAAACTAATTCTATATAAAAAAAATTTATTGATTAATTAAATGAAAATTTTTGGTAAAAACAAAATACTCAAGTATTTATTTTAAATCCCAAATAAATAAACTCTTTTTTTTTTAAACCCAAGTTAAACTCAAACACATGAATCCAAAGGTTGAAACTAAAACCAATATTAACCAAACTAACAAACTTGAACTTAAACAAATAACTCCAAAACTTATTCCAATAAATAACACTAACTTAAAAATAAAGTAAAAACTAACACCCTTTTATTTTCCAAACCCCAATTTTACTAACTTAATTTTACTAAATTTAATTCTAACTTAAACTAATTTTATTTAAATTAAACCCCTAACCTAACTCTACCCACTCACACACACACACACAAACCCACACGCGAACTCTCTCTTACAAACACACATACACTAAAACACACCCAAAAAAGTTATTCTCTCACACACATGGTCTTATACACAGAAAGAGAAATTGAGAGAGAGATCAAGAGCGAGAAGGTGAGATATTGAGAGAAGAGGGAGGCCGACGTGACCAAGGGAAGGCGGAGGCTCGGCGCGGGCATAGGAGAGGAGCTACAGCGAAGAGCGTGCATGGCGGCACAAGGAGGAAAGGCGCATGGCACCGCTGATCCGCGGCAAGCGGCAAGCCAGCGGTGGCGAAGAGAGGGAAAGGACACCGCGGAGCGGCGAGGGAGAGCCACCGCTCCGCTTGAACTTGCATGCGTCGATGATGAGATCGATGCGGCTGGAGGAGGATCGATCACGGAGGTCCGCGGCGGGGAAGATCGCGCGGAGGTGAGTGGCTTCAAGGAAGAGGCCTCGGTGATCATGGAGGTTGGGGGTGGTGGCACCGCTAAGTGTGTCGGGACAACCAACGGTGGTGCGGAGACTTGAGGGAAGGCTACGGCTTATGACGCGGAGGAGAGTAGATCCGAAGGTTGATGATGATGGAAGGCCACGGATGGGGTGGAAGAGCACCATCCGTGTCATCGCCACCTCTCTTCTTCGATTTCCTTTTTTTTCGTTTTCTTTTAGTTTATTTTCTAATAAATTGAGAACTTTACCTCCTTATATTTTTGTTAAAATGGATTGTTGATGATGATGGATTTGCTTTGGTCTGTGTTTGATTGTTGGTTGATTTCTGATTTTGGCTATAAATTGCGAGTATGGCTAGGCTTTGCTGATTTTGGTTTGTGGTTTGGCTAGGATTTTGCTTCAGTCAAGAATGGTGATCAAGTTTTTTCTGAATTGGAAGCCGGCTCCTCTCTCCCTTAAAATGGTCAAGAGTCCCCATTTATAGCCCTGGACAATGAATTTTGTTTTGTCTTCCTCCCTCCATTGCTAATTTCATGGGATTTTATTTTGAATGCCTTGATTCTTCAATCCTTACCTATGTTGTTTGGTGCCTGGAATTCCTGACTTATTCTTTGTTCGGTGCCTCCGTTTTTGACTCCTGTGCATATATTTTCTACAACTTTGTTAGGCGCTTGCACGCTTCAGCATCTACCTTGATTGTCTTACTTAGGCACCGTTTTCTTTCTGTCCTTTTCTTTCAATCAACATGATAACATGAATTAAAAATAAAATGAAACAGGCTGAAATCCTTCTTCTTTTTTTTTAGCTCAAAATGAAAGAATAGGCCCTTTTTTTAAATCTTTTTACCTAAAAAAGAAAATGAATGAAATGGGCTTACCAATATAGAACTGAATTTTTCTTTCACAACAACAAACAAAAGACAAAATGGGTTTTTTTTTTTAACAACTCAAAAATTAAAAAAAAAAAAGAAATAGGCTTAACAAAAATGACAACTAAAAATGAAATGAACTAAAAATTCTTTAAAGGAACTGAAATTTTTTTTTGGTTCGAACAAATTCGGTGTTCACAAACATCATTTAAAACCTTTTGGTGAAGTCTTGACTTAACCCTATGAAATCGATGTTACTTAGTCATAGGGGTATTTTGGTAATTTCGCACATCGGAACTCAAAAATGAGATTCTTCTGCTCTATTATTATACATAACACATATAATCCCCTATCATCATCAAAACGTCACCTTGAGGGTGGTCTGTTGGCGATCATTTTCCGGTAAAATGACCTCAAGGACATTTTGGTCATTTGTACACGAGAAAATTGGGGTGTTACAGAATGACACTTGTATAAAATAAAAGGAAGGAATTTGAATTGGGAGCAAGAGGGATGGGGCTTAGAATGAGGGTTAGTGTTGACAATAAAAAAATCAATTAGTGAATAAAAATCCTTCATTACCTCACACCACTTAGCCAACGATTCAGAGGTTTCATTTCATTTGGGGTTGGGGTTGTACCATACATACACACACACACTGAGACATTGGGTTCTCTCTTTTACACACACACACGACATAGAGAGAGAGAAGAGAAAGCGGATGAGAGACTGAGGGAACAAGGGAGTGAGGGGAAGAGAGACATCTGCGCGCATGGGGCTATGCGGCAGGAGAGGCCGACGGTTCAAGGCGCTGCGCGAGGCGGAGGCGGAGGCCACCACGGCTTAGGGCTGAAATAAGGGTACCCATTGATGGAGGAGAGGGGCGTGCAGCTGGTGGACCAACCCACCTTGGGTCACACCCTGAAGCAAAGATGAGTGGTGGCTTCGTAGTTAAGGGTCGTGTATGATAAAGGATGGTGAGGGTGAAAGGGAAGTGGCATAGGCATGGTTTCAGGCCAACCACCACCACAATGGGAGGCATGCGGCGAGGACCAGTTGTCCTAGTTCACAAGGCACGTGGTGGAGGTGGAGGCACAAGCGGGGAAGCACGATGTTGAGAGGGAATTGGCCACCATGGTTGAAGGGCCAGCTCGGCCAAGTTGAGGCCGTGACCTCCTTGTTCCTCATTCTCTCAACATTTTTAGCATCAGGTTTTGATTTCCTTTGTTTTTATTTTGCAAGATTTGGACTTGATCTTGTATAATGTGCTTGATGTGTCGTTTTTGTGCTTGCCTGTCATGGGTGTTAAAGCCATGGAAATGGGGTTAGAATAAGGGGTGCTAGTGGTGATAATGTTGATTGAAAGGTAGCGATAGCGCCAATCATGCAGGGAGAGTAATGATGCCTTCTCTTCATTTTCATTTTCTATTTTATACTAATGTCATTGGTTTTTATTTTTAATTTTTTTGCTGTTGATTGTGTTTGGTTTAGGTGACTATGTAGTGATGGAAGGGAGGAGGAGAAAAAGCGGCGTAAAGGCGAAGCATGGGGGAAACTTACGGCAGCATGGCTCCCTTGGGGAAGGCCGCCACCCCTTTCCTCCTACTTCTCTATTTTCTTTGTTTTATTTGTATATGGACGTCTGGGACATTTTGATTATGTTGGAAGGTTGAACATTTGTTCTAGACTTGGTTGGTTGTAATAATTTAGGACTTGTTGGTTTGATTTTGATTGATAGGTTTGGGTCTTTGATTTTGGGGTTGTTTGTTGTGGTTTTGTTTGTGATTTTTAGAATGAGAGAGCTATGCTGTATGTATGTGCATGTGTAATTTGTGATATTAGAATAAAGGAATATAAAATTAGGCAATGACAAATAGGAGAGCACATAGCTCCTTACTTCGTTTTTTTCTTCTCCTCAATTCTCCATAATCTTATTTTTCTCCTCCGTTTTGTTTATTACTAATGTATGAAAGCCTATAATCTTTGCTCCTGTGATTTTTCTTTTAAAGTGAAGATGGTAACAGGAAATAATGATCGTATTCTTGATAATCATTTATCCCATGCTTCAATCTTCCCCATTGTAACACCCTAAAAATTATTTAAAAATTAATTTGAGCTTTATTAGTTGTAATTTCAAAAATCTGCAGTTTAGCAATGATGAGGATGGCCCAATGGACTTGTCAAAAAAAAAAATTGGGCTAGGGTGAATAGTAACCTTGCGAGCCTTGCTGCCCATCCAGAAATCCCAGAACAGGACTAGGAAATGCCCTGAAAAAGAGAGGGTTAATGTTAGAAATGGTAAGAAATGA
>JAMLFY010000018.1:2258367-2377513 GCA_030441495.1 Dalbergia oliveri
TAGGTAGGCTGAGATTAGTTGTTAAGTGATAGCTTGAAAATAAATATGCTAGACAAGGAAATATAAATATGAATGCAAGGACTTAGAGTAAACATGAATGCAAGCTCATTTCTTCATTTTAGAGGCTCTTGAGTATTCTCTAATCCATCTCAACTTTAAAGGTTGAGATAGGTAGGCTTTGAGATTAGTTGTTAAGTGATAGCTTGAAAATAAATATGCTAGACAAGGAAATATAAATATGAATGCAAGGACTTAAGAGTAAACATGAATGCAAGCTCATTTCTTCATTTTAGTGCTCTAGGCCTCTTAGAGTATTTTCTAAATCACATCTCAACTTCAAAGGTTGAGATAGGTAGGCTTTGAGATTAGTTGTTAAGTGATAGCTTGAAAATAAATATGCTATACAAGGAAATATAAACATGAATGCAAGGACTTAAGAGTAAAAATGAATGCAAGCCCATTTCTTTATTTTAGTGCTCTAGGCCTTTTAGAGTATTTACTCTAAATCATATCTCAACTTTAAAGGTTGAGATAGGTAGGCTTTGAGATTAGTTGTTAAGTGATAACTTGAAAATAAATATGCTAGACAAGGAAATATAAAAATGAATGCAAGCCCATTTCTTTATTTTAGTGCTCTAGGCCTCTTAGAGTATTTATTCTAAATCATATCAACTTTATGGTTGAGATAGGTAAGCTTTGAGATTAGTTGTTAAGTGATAACTTGAAAATAAATATGCTAGACAAGGAAATATAAACATGAATGCAAGGACTTGAATATAAAAATGAATCCAAGTTCATTAAGTCCTAGGCTCAAGATTACCACTTTAACAACATAACAATATCATTTAGTAAAACTTTCTTAAGTAAGCTACTTAGCATAATCATCATGCTTTGTGAAAGCAAAACTCAAGCTCTAGAGGTTTCATCGTGATGAACTCATAGTCATTATCTAAAAACTCCCATCATCAAGCTATCATGAGGAACCATCAAAGCCTTTGATGGCCGAAACATAAAGAGAAAGGAAAAGAGAAAACCGAAATGAAATAGCATAAGGAAGATCATCAAAACATCATTTTAAACTAAGAGCAAAACTTAACAAAGTAAGAAAACAACTTTGAATACAACACCCTACCAAAGATATTTTCTTTTTCAAAGAAGGAAGCTTTAGTCTTGAGTTGAGATGAGAAGAACAAATCATCCTTGATGCTAGAGGTTGGTTTCGGCCAAGAGGAGAAGAAAAGAAAGAAAGGTTTGTTTTGGTTTCTTGATCTTGGAAATGGAAAGGTTATGTGCTTAAAGGAAGGTTTATGGTGTTTGTGTGGTGGTTTGTGTTTAGAAAATGGTGAAGGATGATGATTCTTTGGAAGGATGAAGGAGTAGAAGAAGAATTCTTAGAACTCAAAGAAAGGAAACTTGAAGATTTACACAAGTGAGCAAAACATTACAAGCTTTCTTTGGTGCCTATTTATAGACAAAAAATGAAACACCATGGAGTGCCATGGAGGAGGAATGGCCACGAAATTATGGAGGGAAAAAGAGAGAAAAATATCTCTTACAAGGTATGGTTTTGAGTATGGTTTAAAGCATGGGCTAGTATGGGCAAAGGTATGGGCATCCATGTTTCTTTGAGCATATTTTAATTAAAATTTCAACATGTAATGGATGCTTTTTGGGGGGGAGCTGGCTGATTGGTTTAGGAGCATTTGGGGGGAAGAAAATCTCATTTTAATGTTGGTTTACAAGTGTATTTAGGAGTTGATTTGGTTAGGCCATGGATTAGGAATTGTAATTTGTGTTTTAAGTGAGATAATGGGTACTTAAGGTGGTTCAAGACAAGATTAAATAGTGGTCTTGCTTGATTGATGCAAATCCACCTTTATTAGGAAGGAATCTCATCATGTGACAACTTCCATGATTTAAGGAAATTGATTGGAATCTTACTGTTCATGAAAATGTGACATAAAGTCTTTAAATCAAGAAAAGGATTTTGAGTTTCTATAAGCAATCTTAGGTTCTAATTAACCTTAATTAATTATTTGGACTCTAGATTAGTAATTAGAATTTACTAATCTTTAATTAGAGCCTAATATTGCTTAAGTTTTGCTAATCACATCATTAGGCCCAAAATGCACTTAGCTAGGGGCAAAACGGTAATTTTTCAAAAATCTCCAGAGCTCCCGGGCTTAACCTATCATTAAACATTACTTAAAAACATTGTCGCAGGAATAGGACGGAAGAAAGAGAATTGTTTAAAATTGTAGTCGCCACTAAGTTTATTTAAAATGGAAAACATGGAAAAACCATTTATTTTTAAAGAAAGGTCTTTGTAACCGGATTTAGTTCGAATTCGGTTATGTATAGAGAAGGGTATGGATTTAATCCTACGCACCCCTAGTACACCGTCCTTAGACGGTACCTATTGATTTGTGCAAATTATTAATAACCTTCAAAATATTTATTTTATTTACAAGAAAATTAAAAAAAATCTTTCTTAAAAAAGAAATTTTGGAACATTCACTGTCACAATTCAGATGTCCAAAATCCAGAGTTAACAAGCCGTCACGACTAAATTAACATCTTTATTTGAAATAATCTAACAAGTTAAGTTGAATACATGGAAATAAAAAGATCTCTTATAAATCATAAAATATTTACAAATAACTAAAAACTTATTTTGATATTTTTACAAAAAAGGAAAGAAAATAAATAAATTTTTAGGGAAATTTTTGGATCATTAACTGTCACAACTCAAATGCCGCAATATTAAGTTAAGGGTCGCGGCTAAATTAACAATTTTTATCCAAAATTCCCAAATAAATGAAAAATTTAAATTAAATAAAAAGTCTCATGAAATAAAAAAAATTATTTACAAATAAAACAAAAATTATGAAAATTTAATTTTGACTTGACAGGATCGGAATGGCATTCTCCTACGTATCCCCTGGTGCAATAGGAAACTCAAAGTCGCGTAGTTCTTTACAAAATAGTTGTGGGTTGATTGATTTTATTTTATTTTATTTTAAAGAATTTTAGAATATCAAGCTATCACGCTAAAATATTCTAAGACATAGAATTAACAAGCCGTCACGGCTAAACTAATTATATAAAAAAAATTATTGATTAATTAAATGAAATTTTTTGGTAAAAACAAAATACTCAAGTATTTATTTTAAATCCCAAATAAATAAACTCTTTTTTTTTTAAACCCAAGTTAAACTCAAACACATGAATCCAAAGATTAAAACTAAAACCAATATTAACCAAACTAACAAACTTGAACTTAAACAAATAACTCCAAAACTTATTCCAATAAATAACACTAACTTAAAAATAAAGTAAAAACTAACACCCTTTTATTTTCCAAACCCCAATTTTGCTAACTTAATTTTACTAAATTTAATTCTAACTTAAACTAATTTTATTTAAATTAAACCCCTAACCTAACTCTACCCACTCACACACACACACACAAACCCACACGGACTCTCTTCTTACACGGACACACATACACTAAAACACACCCAAAAAGTTATTCTCTCACACATGGTCTTATACAGAAAGAAAGATTGAGAGAGAGAGAGCGAGAAGGTGATATTGAGAGAGAGGGGAGGCGGACGCGACCAAGGGAAGGCGGAGGCTGGCGCGGGCATGGCCGCGGGGCTCCAGCGAAGAGCGTGCATGACGACACAAGGAGGAAAGGCGCATGGCACCGCTCGTCCAACCGCGCGGCGGCAAGCCAGCGGTGGCGAGAGGGAAAGGACCGCAGGCGGCGAGGAGAGCCACCGCTCGCTTGAACTTGCATGCGGCGGTGATGATGAGATCGATGCGGCTCGGGGGTGAATCACGGAGGCGGCGTGGGAAGATCGCGCGGAGGTGAGTGGCTTCAAGGAAGAGGCCTCGGTGATCATGGAGGTTGGGGGTGGTGGCACCGCTCAGTGTGTCGGGGACACCCGCTGCGGTGGTGCGCGCGAGCTGAGGGAAGGCTACGGCTTGATGACGCGGATGAGAGTGGATCAGAAGGTTGATGATGATGGAAGGCACGGATGGGGTGGAAGAGCACCACGGTGTCATCGCCACCCCTCTTTCTTCGATTTCCTTTTTTTTTCTTTTAGTTTATTTTCTAATAAATTGAGAACTTACCTGATTCTGATATTTTTGTTAAAATGGATTGTTGATGATGATGGATTTGCTTTGGTCTGTGTTTGATTGTTGGTTGATTTAATTTTGGCTATAAATTGCGAGTATGGCTAGGCTTGTTTGTGATTTTGGTTTGTGGTTTGGCTAGGATTTTGGTTCAGTCAAGAATGGTGATCAAGGTTTTTCAAATTGGAAGTCGTCCTCCTCTCTTCCTTAAAAATGGTCAAGAAGTCCCCATTTATAGCCCTGTACAATGAATTTTGTTTTGTCTTCCTCCCTCTGATTCTGATTTCATGGGATTTTATTTTGAATGCCTTGATTCTTCAATCCTTACCTATGTTGTTTGGTGCCTATAATTCCTGACTTATTCTTTGTTCGGTGCCTCCTGTTTTTGACTCCTGTGCATATATTTTCTACAACTTTGTTAGGCGCTTGCACGCTTCAGCATCTACCTTGATTGTCTTGCTTAGGCACCGTTTTCTCTTTCTGTCTTTTCTTTCAATCAACATGATAACATGAATTAAAAATAAAATGAAAGGCTGAAATCCTTCTTTTTTTTTAGCTCAAAATGAAACAGAATAGGCCCTTTTTTTAAAATCTTTTTACCTAAAAAAGAAAATGAATGAAATGGGCTTCCTGATATCAAAACTGGAATTTTTCTTTCACAACAACAAACAAAAGACAAAATGGGATTTTTTTTTTTAACAACTCAAAAATTTAAAAAAAAAAAGAAATAGGCTTAACGAAAATGACAACTAAAAATGAAATGAACTAAAAATTCTTCAAAGGAATGAACTGAAATTTTTTTTTTTGGTTCAAACAAAAGTGAGGTGTTCACAAACATCATTTAAAACCTTTTGGTGAAGTCTAGGCTTCAAGGACACGTGAATCAATCTCTTAGTCAGGGGTATTTTGGTAATTTCGCACATCGAAACTCAAAAATGAGATTCTTCTGCTCTATATCATACATAACACATATAATCCCCTATCATCATCAAAACGTCACCTTGAGGGTGGTCGGCTATGGCGATCCTCATTTTACGGGTAAAATGACCTCAAGGGCATTTTGGTCATTTGTACACGAGAAAAATTGAGGTGTTACAGATGACACTTGTATAAAATAAAAGGAAGGAATTTGATTGGGGAGCAACGGGAATGGGGCTTAGAATGTGGGTTAGTGTTGACAATAAAAAAATCAATTAGTGAATAAAAATCCTTCATTACCTCACAACCACTTAGCCAACGATTTAGAGGTTTCATTTCATTTGGGGTTGGGGTTGTACCATACATACACACACACATAAGACATTGGGTTCTCTCTTTTACACACACACACGACACAGGAGAGAGAAAGAAAGCGGATGGAGACGGAGGGAACAAGGGAGTGACGGGAAGAGACATCTGCGGCGCATGGGAGGGCTATGTGGCTAGGAGGAAGGCCGACGGTTTCACGGCGCTGCGCAGGCGGAGGCGGAGGCCGATCACCACGGCTTAGGGCTGAAATAGGGGTGCCCATTGATGGAGGAGAGGGGCATGCAGCTGGTGGACCAACCCGCCTTGGGTCACACACGCAAAGCAAAGATGAGTGGTGGCTTCGTAGTTAAAGGTCGTGTATGATAAAGGATGGTGAGGGTGAAAGGGAAGTGGCGTACAGGGTTTCGGAGGCCAACCACCACCATAATGGGAGGCATGCGAGACCAGTTCTCCTAGTTCACAAGGCACGTGGTGGAGGTGAGGCACAAGCGGGGAAGCACGATGTTGAGAGGGGAATTGGCCACCATGGTTGAAGGGCCAGCTGGGCCAAGTTGAGGCCGCGACCTCCTTGTTCCTCATTCTCTCAACATTTTTAGCATTGAGGTTTTGATTTCCTTTGTTTTTATTTTGCAAGATTTGGACTTGATCTTGTATAATGTGTTTGATGTCCTGCTTTTGTGCTTGCTGTCATGGGTAGGTGTTAAAGCCATGGAAATGTAAGGGGTGCTAGTGGTGATAATGTTGATTGAAAGGTAGCGATAGCGCCAATCATGCAGGGAGAGTAATGATGCCTTCTCTTCATTTTCATTTTCTATTTTATACTAATGTCATTGGTTTTTATTTTTAATTTTTTTGCTGTTGATTGTGTTTGGTTTAGGTGACTATGTAGTGATGGAAGGGAGGAGGAGAAAAAGCGGCGTAAAGGCGAAGCATGGGGGAAACTTCGGCGGCATGGCTCCCTTGGGGAAGGCCGCCACCCCTTCCTCCTCTTCTCTATTTTCTTTGTTTTATTTGTATATGGGGTGCTTGGGACATTTTGATTATGTTGGAAGGTTGAACATTTGTTCAAGACTTGGTTGGTTGTAATAATTTAGATTATTGGTTTGATTTTGATTGCTGATAGGTTTGGGTCTTTGATTTTGGGGTTGTTTGTTGTGGTTTTGTTTGTAATTTTTAGAATGAGAGAGCTATGCTGTATGTATGTGCATGTGCAATTTGTGATATTAGAATAAAGGAATATAAAATTAGGCAATGACAAATAGGAGAGCACATAGCTCCTTACTTCTATTTTCTTCTCCTCAATTCTCCAAAATCTTATTTTTCTCCTCCGTTTTGTTTATTACTAATGTATGAAAGCCTATAATCTTTGCTCCTGTGATTTTTCTTTTAAAGTGAAGATGGTAAAGGGAAATGAATGATCATATTCTTGATAATCATTTATCCCATGCTTCAATCTTCCCCATTGTAACACCCTAAAAATTATTTAAAAATTAATTTGAGCTTTATTAGTTGTAATTTCAAAAATCTGCAGTTTAGCAATGATGAGGATGGCCCAATGGACTTGTCAAAAAAAAAATTTGGGCTAGGGTGAATAGTAACCTTGAGCACTAAGCAGATCACAGCAAAACCCAATCAGGACCAGAAATGCCCAGGACTGAGAAGAGAGGGTTAATGTTAGAAATGGTAAGAAATGAGAATTTATACCTAGAATTAATTTTTGAGTAATGTTTGATTACCCGGTATGGTGTTTTACCCGTCTCGTGAAATTTCGGTGTGTGACTTCTAACACCAAAAGATAGTTTAATCTTATAAAAGGATAATGTCTATCCTTTATATGTCAAGTGTAAGGCTAAGATTTAATCTTGCTTTACAAGATTAAATCCTAGCCATCCATTTGTTTTTCTTTTCTTTAAGGAATTATGCATTAATATTACATTATGTCTACATTTAAACAAGATAAGTTAAAGCGACCTAACTTCATTATTGTGCTCCTTAAATTTAGCCAGCATATGAGGAATACAAAACCTCCATTGTTGCATTTCTTAAGAGCTTCCATCTTGATTCAAACCTCCATAATCCTAGCCTAGACTTAATAAAACCACAATCTCTCTTCACAAAACTTGTTCTACTTATCAAGATCTATCAATCTAACTAATTAGGTTTTGAATCCATCAATCTTTTCTACCTTGAGAGCTCACCATCCTGTTTAAGGAAAGGGTTTAATATTGATTTGGTGGCCTTAAAGTGAGCAAGATCACTCTTGGAACATCCTTGAAGCCAAGATCTTTAAAGCCACCAGAGGGCATTTTAAACCTCTTTTACTTTCAAATCCATTTTTCTATTTTAACTACTGATTGAATTTGATGTTTTTGGTTGTATTGGTTGATAATTTATTGATATTGATGTGTTAATTTTGATGGAGTGTTTGGATGATGTTAGAAGTCGAGTTTGTGAAACGAGATTTTGAGTCATGCTCCTGGATTTTCAATTTTTACATAGGCAGACACTTAGCTCGAATTTTCTAGTACTATTGTGGGTATTTTCATCAGCTAGAAAAAATATATTTGAAGCTAACATCCTAAAATAGTTCCACAAATTTTCTTGGGCTCTGATTTTGACTCCTAATGCTTTAAAAAAATAATAACCAAAAGTGTATCTATGCTGCCTGATTATTGGAACTTAAGCTATGAATTTGTCTAATTTTTTTCCATAAAAAATGATTGATTTTTCCTTTGAAATTTTTATAGGATGTTGAAAACATCTTGAAGTGTAACTGTGATTTTTCTTTTGAATTGATTCAATCATTTGCCAGGAGTAAAAATTATGAGATTTGAATTCTAAGCTAAGGTTAAGTGGTTCTGAGCTCCAAATTTATTTAAATTTGTTAACATAGTTAAAGAACTCTTTTGCTCTGAAATTTTTATGGAACCTTGTGGACACATTGAAGCGTCATAGAGAATTTTGATAGCCTCTGAATTGATCGCTTGATGTGCAAATAAATTTGTACTACAATGATGTTAAATATGCTCATTGTGGAAATGAAATAATGCTTTGAATTGATGAAATAATGACATTTTTTGTTCAAGTATGACATAAATACTTGATGTTAAATATTAGGCCATGTGACTTGTGACATATAAATGCATGCTAGAGGAATTGAAGAGTGGTTTATGAGGCATGATTGAAATTACACTGTGAATGAATGCCTAGATATGGCTTATGCCTGCATTTGGGAAAAAGAAAAGAGAATGTGTAAACTTCAATTGTGCATACTTTGACAAATGGACAAAACAGAAACAAGACTTAGGTTAAATGAAGGGAAGGCAAAAAGAGGAACTTCCCTAGATATATTATGAGGGGAGGGCAAAAAGAGGAACTTCCCCAAAGATATTTTGAGTAGATAGACGTATCGGCTATGTAACACCCTAATAATTAACCGAATACACCTAGGTTGTATCTGATTAATTACTAGACTTTACTCTTTGCTTCAGTTCTTTCATCATACTTTGAAAATACTTAGTGAAATTATGAGCCATTTTTTTAAACATAATTGAAAACGTGAGCCGCGCATAATGTGAACGATAATCGGAAAAAGGAAAACGAATAGACATATCATGAAGAAACACATCATATTGGCTCCATCATATGACACCCATAATTACATATCACATAGATATTTTGCCTACCAACAAAATAAGACTAGGTGTAAGCAATCTAACAAAACATAAATAATATATGGATGGAAGGACATCCATTAATGGCACCTAGTAATAACACTCAGGGATAGGGATAGATATCTGAAATATACGAGTGAAACTAGGATCAAGTTCAGCTACCCGGTGAAAGCCTCAATGTGATTCACGAACGCTTCCTTCTGTTTCTAAAGACGAGATGGAAAGAAAAATAGAGGGAGTGAGAAACTTATAAAAAGAATCTCAGTAGGGTACTCACCTCATGATGCATTGTGTCATCATCATCGTCCCCAGGAACCTCGGGATTATTATGAAATAATGAGCATGCTAAGATTGATTTATTAAGTTTGAAAATATACTTTACCGAGGTTCGTCGTTTTAATCATGCGTCTTATAATGCATCATAAACTTAGCATGTCATGTATATAATGAACTTTTCCTTTCATATATAATAACATAGTTATGCATAAAATCACATCATATTCCTCATCATCATTTCATAATACTATGCATAGCAGAACATCATATTTCTCATCATCATCTCATAAATACTATGCATAGTAGAACATCATATTCACATAATGCATTTACTTAGTTTCTTAGGTGACTTAAAGTTACTTTCATCATCATTTTCCTAGGCCACCCTATACTCCACCCTTTTGGGAGTAATCTAGGTTATGAGCTCATACCTTACTAGTCGTCACTAGCATATACTTATCCCTTTTGATAAGTTAAAATCCAACTCTACCCTTTTGAGAGAACGGGCTAGGGGGCAAGAATCACCTTTTCACCATCTATAGTCTGATGGGTCTAAAGGATCATTTCTAGGATCACCTTTTCACCACCTATAGTCTGATGGGTCCAAAGGATCATTTCCTCATAAGTTTAAGTCACCATTAAGTCTTAGCATGTTATATCATAATCATCAAGATGCATGAACATTCTCATTGTTTGCAATAGCAACTATAACATGCAAGCCATGAAATCATTCAATAATATCAAATTCTCATAGGCATTACTTCATCATATAAACTACGTTCAAAGCATCAAAAGATGTCATCTAAAATTCTCAAGGTAAAGCTCCCTTAAATAACCGAACTCTAAAATTGGGTAACCTTAAACTAATTACTTATGCATCTAAGGGATTTATTACCATCAATTATAAGCCTTAAGAACATTATTAGACTATATGGGGTAGCATAGAGTAAGTTGTTCTTAAGGTTTTCTATGCTAGAAGTTACGTTTTTAACCCTTTCTCGTTACCGGCTTTCCCTATGATGCTAAAATTAATTCCTAAACCAATTATGAATCATTGTCCCTTATCTAAACATAATAAAATCTGGTTCTTAAGGTCACTAAAGGCTCTGGAAGAATGCATAAATTTCATTCTCTAAAGTTCTAGAAATCTTGCTTTTACGATTTTCTAGGAAGCTAGTTTTATCTCTAACATGCATAGAATAAACCATAATTATCACAACTTCAAACATATTAAATCATCATCATTTATTGGTACTAATCTCATATAGAAGCCGAATCATGAACCTCATATAATTGTATAAAATCACATTTTAAGTGAACATAAAATATTAGTTTCGTAGAATCCTTGCAAAGCTTTAAAACTCTTTTAGAAACTAATTCTTTTTGCTAAACTTGAAAGAATCTTCATAATTAAAATTCTCACTTAAGATAAAAGGAGCAAGTCTTGAGCTTAAGAGATTTATGTGATATCTTAGAATCATAAACATGCTATGCAACCTCATTTTAATCTTGTCATTATAAGGTGATAACTTGGAATTATAAACATGATATGCAAATCCATTTCTTTATCTTTAAGATTTAAGGTGATGACTTGAAAATTAAACATGATGCAAGAGCTTGAAATATAAACATGATGCAAGAAACTGAAGGCGTAGTCCGCAAAGACCAGTGGAAGGAGAAGAGAATCTTAAGAAACCGGAGCGGCGGTAATCCGCACTGGACCGGTGAAGGGAGAAGAGAATTATTATTACATCTTTTTAAGCTCCAATCTCAAGACTTCTAAAGAATCAATTCTTTAACTCCAATAATCTTATTTCTTTGCTTGTGATACTTGGGCAAGTCTTTGAGCTCTAGGATCTTTAGGTGATGACATAAAAATAAACATGTCATGCGTTGATTCTTTTAGCCATTATAAAATAAAGTGAGAGCATAAAATAAATATGAGATGCATCCTCTTTATTATCTTTGAAGATTAAGTGACAACTTGAAATATAAACATGAAATGCAAGCTTGGAAATTTAAACATGAGATATGCAAGTTCATTTATTTATTCTTGAGAATTTAGTGATGACATTAAAAGTAAACATGGTTATGCAAGGCATAAACTTAAACATGGATGCAAGTTCCTTTTATTTCTTTACTAGAGCTCTTCCAAGACTTTAGAGAAATATAAATTCAACCCAATATATATATCTTAGCAAGACAAAGTGAAAAATACATCTTTCAAGTTCTAAACTCAAGATCTTTATTTTTACATCATAAAAACATCGTTCTTTAAAGTTTTGCATCAAGTGGAATTTTCAAGCTTTAAAGGCCTAACTTGTGATGGATTTACAACCAACACTCAAGGTCCTCATCATCAAGCTATCATCATATTCCTTCTTAGGCCATTTGGCCTAAATCATTAAAGAAAAATAAGGATAGAAAAAAAATTGTAAAGCTTTAAAACTAGTGAAACCTTCAAGTTTTAGAGGTCTAACTTGTGAAGGCTTTGCAACCAACACTCAAGAACCTCATCATCAAACCATGGTCTAGGCCATAAGCTGAAATGTTTTTAAAAGAAAAGGAAAACAAACCGAAATTGAAAGCTAGAAGAAAGTCCATGAAATCATCATTTTTGAGCTAGAAACATAACTTGTCATAGCATAAAATGAACTTAGAAACAACTCCCTACCTAATCTGATTTGAAGGAAAGGAAGAGAACTTGGTTTCTTGGAGTGAAATGAAAGAAAATATTCTTGAAAACTTGAAGAAAGAATTCAGCCAAGAGGAGGAGGAAATGAGAGCTTTTGGTGCTTCTAAGAACTAGAATTGTGTAAGTTATGATCAAAGGCTTCTAACACCTCTTCAAGCATGCCTATTTATAGAGATTTTGAAGCTCATAAATGGACAAATGAAGGAGGAAGGCTGATGGATTTTCATGGGGAACAAAGGGAGGAAAATCATTCCTTGTTTAAGGCATGTTTTATGCCATGTTTTAGGGAATTTTTGGCATTTTGTTTTAGTGTATCTTTGGGCAATTATTCTGATGCATAATGGCATCAATAATTTCGTCCATTACAGCCCAAGGAGGAGAAATTTGTGTGTTCCATGCATTATTTAGGTGTAGGTAAGGTATTCATGCAATTTAGAGAATTTACGGTTAAGGGCTTAGGTGAATTAGTAAGCAATTTGAGTGTTTTAAAGCAATTTTAGGTTCTAATCAATTTAAATAAATAATTTTGACTCTAGATTAATAATTAGAATTTAATAAGCTTTAATTTGAGCCTAATATTGCTTAGGTTTCGTTAGACGAATCAAAAATCTCAAAATTTGTAACTCTACAAAGACAGGGGCAAAACGTCATTTTACTTAAAAATTGCCGGACCACCCGAGCTTAACCAATGGTTAATCATGGCTTAAAAACACCTTTTAAAACATTTTAGTGAGGTTCGGCTAAGTCGGCACGCAATCGATTAAAACGGCCGCAAGGGCGTTTTGGTCATTTCGCACGTCGAGCTCAAAATTAGGATTCTTCTCCTCTATTAACACACATAACACAAACAATCCCTTATTAACATCAAAACATCCCCTTGAGGACGGGTGGGGCCCACGATCCTCATTTTCTGAGTAAAATAACCTCAGGGGCATTTTGGTCATTTTACACGTCCAGAAAATTGGGTTTGCAATACTTGCACGAATTGCTCCTAACTTCTCTTCTAACGTTATATTCCTTTATTAAGGATTGTTTGGTCTCAATTTTATATGATATTTACCTATGGTAATTCGGTAATTCCTAATGACAGTAAAAATTCCAGTAAAAATTGGGGCGTACATTACTCCCCTCCTTAAAAAGAATTTCGCCCTCGAAATTCGTTCCTGAGACGCTCTAATCCTGCTTGCATATCTTATTCAGCTCCCATGTAACTTCTTCGGTTTCACCTCGTCCCATGCTACTTTGACTAGGGTAGCCTTGTTCCTTAACTGCTTAACTCCTAAGTCAACGATTCTCGTGGGTGGTAAGTTAAACGTTAGGTCATCTCTTAATTGTACATGTTCTGGCTCTAGTACATGACTTGGGTAGAATGATATTTCCTTAACTGGGAAACATGGAAAACATCATGAAGGTTGGACAGACTCGGGGGTAGGGCTATGCGGTAGGCTACAGATCCTATTTTGCTAAGGATTTCAAACGGACCAAGAAATCTGGGCTCAATTTCTTTACTTTCATTGCTCGGCCTATGCCCTATGGTGGGGGTGATTCTTAGGAACACATGGTCCCTTTCTTGAAAATCTAGATTTCGCCACTTGTCCGCATAGTTTTTCTGCGACTTTGAGGTAAGAATCTTATCCCTAATCTTCTTGATTTGTTCCGTCGTTTCCCTCACAATATCCGATCCAGTAGACTTTGCTCTCCGGACTCATACCAACATAGAGGTGATTGACACTTCCGTCCATAAGGGCCTCTGTACGTGCCATACCGATACTTGCATGATAACTGTTGTTATATGCAAATTAATAATGGCAAGGTACTTATCCCAACTCCCTCTTTGATCTAAAACACATGCCCTCAACATGTCTTCCAAAGTTTGGATAGTTCTTTCAGATTAACCGTCCATTTGGGGGTGATAAGCCGTGCTCAACAGCTTTGAACCAAATGCCCTTTGAAAGGCTCCCCAATGACAGTAAAAATTAAGTAAAAATTGGGGCGTCAGGCTAGGAATAGATGTGTATGATTCGGAAATGAAAAAAATAAATCCGATGATCACGTATAGGAATGAGCTAATCCTGATAAGTAGTCTATTTCCTTTGTGTGGTGTGATCCACTATAAATGCCATTTGGTATAAACTATCTATTTTGGAGTTGTCCACATCAGATCCCGTTGGTATAAACTAAGTCTTTCTATGTCAATGAAAAGAGAAAAAATGCACTGATTTGATTTCTATGGCCATAAGTGAAACCATGTCACTTTGAGATAAGTTCATTGCATGTATTATATGCATACTCATCTTATTTTGAATTGTCTGCCTAGGATGATTTACTAAATGTTAAAACATTTTGATATATGTGCACTAAGTGATTGATGTAACACCCTAATATTTAACCCAACACGCCTAGGACGTATTAAGATTAATTATTAGTCATTACTTCCTTTAAAACCTCTTTTAGAAATAACTTAGTGGAAAATACAGGTAAATTTTTTTTTTAAATGAGGTGCGTAAAACAAAGTGCGAGCCATCGCGTACAATATGCATGAAGCGTAAAGCGGAAGAATAAATAAATCACATCAAAACAAAAGCATTAAAGGACACCTCAATCATGGAGACAAACATCATAATATTAAATCTTATAGTTTGGTACAACAACGGAAACATAACATAAAGTCTTACCCATATGAGTGGGCAGAGCTTGAGGTCCAGAAATATAAAATACAGGAAAACATAAAGAGAAACATAAATAACAGATGCACGAGAAGCCCTCAAGAGATCAGTCCCAAGCTATGACTACCCCTCCCTCAATCTACGGATGATGCTCTTCCTCGTCCCTCGATGGTACATACCCAATAAACTGAGCAAGCTCCTCGGGTACATGTAGGCGGAAAGGTGGACAAACATGGCCTCCTTGACGTGGACGCATTCCAGGCGACGAGCTAACCTCCACTGCATCACCGTATCCTCACTACCCATCCAGTATCCATGGGTACAGCTGGCCAGAACCCTCCAAAAGGGTGAGAAGGGGGATCCTCTGACGGGTCGGTCTCCGAACGTCTCGGCGAGGCACGTACTCGAGGTAGCCTCGTCCGCTGAAGATGCACGACGTTCTCTCATCAAGGGCCGCGTTCTCTCAAAAATCATATCATTGCCATAGGGAGAGGTCGGGTGAAGCGGAAACTGGAACTGGTAAAGCAAATGAGCGTCCCATGAATGCAAAAATGCACACGGCACATCGACCCTCAAAATGGTAGGCTGATGATCTGGGTCGTAATGCACCTCCCACACGGGTGTCAACGAAGATCACGAACGATGCCATCGCGGTCTGAAGACGTAACGGAAAGAGAAACAAAGAGAGGGTGAGAATCTTACTAAAGAATCTCAGTAGGGAAAGCCTCTTATCCTAATGTCATCGTTTACGTCCCAGGAACCTTGGGTTTATTATAAAAAAGTTACACATGCAAAGGTTCATTATGAGGTTTTTATGAAAGATAATTATCCAAGGTTCGTGTCTTTTATAATGAATCTTTAATGCATGTATGCATCATAGTAGAACATGTATGCATGGCAATACTTAGCATTAATAAAACATATCATCATCAATTAAAATCACACATAAGTGGCATGTAACTTTCCATGATCAAACTTTCACTCTCATGAGCATAATATTTCTCATCTTTTCTCATTTCTCAACTTGTGACATCATGATTTTCAAAACAATAGTAACCAATGATACTAGGCTATGGGCTCATACCTTAACTAGTCGTCACTAGTTCTTACTTATCCTCTTGATAAGCGAGTCATAATCATAATCATAATAATAACAACCCCGACTCCAGAGTACGGGAGGGACCTAAGGAATCACCCATCATGGGACTTTCTTCCTTCTTCTGAAACGCATCAACTGGTTAAGACTAGTGACTTTGTCCGCTTTGGCAGGCTAATGTCGATGCCCTCACGGTTTTACCTTCTCTTCACCGTCAGGAGAAGTACGTCTCATATGTGAAACACATCATCTGGTTAAGACCAGTGACATTGTCCGCTTGGTATGATCCCCATGATCATACCCTCCACGGTTTTCTTTCTCCTCACGCAGGAGAAATGCGTCTCGGCATGTCACATATAAAATCTTTCTTTTCAAAACTTTCTCAAGTCCCTCAAATTTGACGGAAATTCGGAGCATAACGACCACACTCAGAATTTCCTCAAATTTGAGTCATTCCACATAACTCAATCACACATATCATTCTCATGGAACTTTCTCAATTAATAAACTTTCTAGTTCACATGAGCATATTTTTCTATCTCATTCATATTTCGAAACCTCATGCATCTCAAAACATGGCACAACACTTCATCACATCAACAAGCCAATTATACACCATAAAATTTCATGCTCAAGATATTAACATAATCACACCATTAAGAATATGCTCACTCGTCCTCATGCTCACATCACACCTCCTATCTCATGGTATCTTATGCTTAGGCCCTTTAGGTCTTAAACTTATGTTCCAATTATCCTAACCTTCATTATGGATTTTTATAACACCTAAGGGATCATTACCTATTATTCTCACTAAGATTTAGGCTTACTAAAATTCCATACAGCATTATGCATTTTGGGTAGAAAATTTACCTCATGATTACGAGGTTCTAGAATTTCCGTTTTAAACCCTTTTTAAGATCCGTCTTCGCCTACGGCTCTATAATTAACTCCTAAACCAATTATGAGGGATTCTTACACATGTTCACTAATTATAAACCAATTTCCTTAGTTTTAAACATGCTGGAACAGAATGCATATCTTGTGCATTTAAGTGTTCTAGAATTCTCATTTTTAATCCTTTCAAGTTACTTATTCTTTTCTAACTTCCCTAAATCGATCCTTGCTTCACTCAAACATAATTTTACACATTTTAACACCATAAAACAGAATTCATACAGTGGCCAATCATCAAGGGCAGAACCGAAATCATAAGCTTCATAGATTCACATAATCACTTGATTTAAATGCATATAAGTTGCTAGTTTCTCTTGGAATCATTTTAGAAGCTCAAAACTCTTTTAGAAACCATTTAATCTTATTGAAATCATATAAATATATGCTAGGTCAGTAGCTAAATTACTTGGCTCAAGGAAAAGATTTAAAACATAAAACTTTGTTCATAAAGTTCCTTGAGTACATAAGCTTAGAAAAATTCCAAGACTTAGACTATGGGCACTTATGATTAGAGGAACTCATCCAAGTCCATCATCATCACCACAAGGCCGAAATGGCTTTATGCAAGATACTTGGGCAAGTCTTTGAGCTCTAGGACATTTAAGTGATGGCATAAACTTAAACATGATATGCACTCATTTTATTCTTCATTAGAAAGTAAAGTGAGAGCATAAATAAATATGAGATGCAAACCCATTATTATCTTTAAGGATTAAGTGATGGCTTGAAATATAAACATGGAATGCAAGCTTGGAATTTAAACATGATAATGCAAGTCCATTTAGTTATTCTTGAGAGTTTAGTGATGACATCAAAATAAACATGCTATGCAAGGCATAAATGTAAACATGTGTGCATCTCATTTGCATCTTAACTAGAGCTCTTACAAGACTTTAAAGGAACATCATAACCTTAACCCATTATGCATCTTAACAACATAAAATGAGCTTTAGAGTTCTTAGCACCTAGACTTCAAGGAAGTCTTTGGTTTTGAACTTCATCATCAAGCTCAAGAAAATAGACACAAAGCTCAACACTTTGTCTAAACAAAATACAAAGAACTAAGTCATATTCTTTATTATCGTAGGCTTCAATCTAGAGTAAAACTCTTAGATTGACCGACCAACTTTAAGGTTGGCAAGGGTAAGCTTAGAGCTCTTTGAAAACATGTGATTAATTTTCTTAACAAAACTTTTGTGATCTACTTAACATTTTTAGCAAACTTTGTTCAAGTGAAAACAAAGGAAATCGAAATCTTTCAAAGGAAAAAGGGAAAAGAAGGAAGCCATTCAAGAAAGAAGGAAAAAAGGAATCGAAAAATAAGCAAGGAAAAGAAAGAAACACAAGCATGTATGGTCCAAGACCAAGTTGTTTCAAGCTTTAGAGGTTTCTCACATGACAACAACAAGTCATTATCTTGAAACCTCATCATCAAGCTCAAGTTCTTCTTATAAAAAGGCCTCTTGGCCGAAAAGAAAAAGGAAGAGGAAAAGAGTTTTGAACCAAGAGAAAACTAGAACTTTTCTTGAAGAAAACAAGTAAAAACTTGAAAACAAAACCCCTACCTAAGGAAGTCTTTGAAGAAATGAAAGAAAGCTTGAGTTCTTGAAGAGTTGAGAAGACAAAATCTCCTCTTGGATGTGGGTATGTGTTTCGGCCAGAGAGGGAACTCAAGGGGGATGATTTTTCCTTGAGTTTCTAAGCTTGGGAATGGAAAGTTCAAGTGTTTGAGAGGTGGTTTAAGGTGAGGAAATGGTGGTTTATGGTTGTTTATGGTGGTTTGTGGTGGTGGAAAGGGTCTTTGAGGGAAGGAAATGGAAGAGCAAGATGAAGAGAAATTGAGAGCAAAAGGAAGAAAATGCAAGAAAGCTTGAACTTGGCAAAGCTTCTAAAGTGTAACCAAGTTCTTCCAAGCTTGGTATTTATAGAAAATTTGCAATATGAGGCTGCCTTGGGAGTGAATGGCCGACGACCAAAGAGAAGACAAAGTGAGGAAAATATCTTTGATTGGCATGGGCAAGGCATGGGCAAAGCATGGTTGAAAGCATGGCTAGGTATGGCTCAAAGTATGGCTTGAGGTATGGCCTTTGAGTGAAGTAAAAATCAACATGTGATGAATTATGGGGGAAGAGTATTCGGCCAGCTTTGTGCAGCCAAGGGGAGGTTAATTTGTTCATGTAATTGTGGGTTAATGATATGTTTAGGTGTTTCTTTGATTAAGGTTTTGGTTAGGAGTTGTAAGAAAGTGTTTAGGTGAGGTAATTGGCTAATTAAGGTTGTCAAGACTTGATTAGGAGGGTAATCTTGCTAGATTAACAATTTAAAATCATTCTTTTGGTCAAATGAGGTATCTCACAATTCCTTAATTTAAGAAATTGGAGAGAAAATACTATTCAAGATTCCATGACTAGGAATCTTGAATTAAAGAATGCAATTAGAGTTTAACTAAGCAATCTTAGGTTCTAATTAACCTTAATAAATTATTTTGACTCTAGATTAATTATCGAAATAAATTAACCTTCGATTAGAGCCTAATATTGCTTAGGTTTGCTTAATTGTGTCATTAAGCTCACTGTACATGTTTTAGAGGCAAAATGGTAATTTTGCACTAAAACTGCCGGACCTCACCAACTAGATAACAAATATTACTCATAAACATCATTCCAAACTTCCTAGAAAAGTTCAGGGCTCAAACGGCACCTTTTACCCGTGTAGAACATAAGGGGTATTTTGGTCATTCTAAGCCGAAAGTTCGGAAAACAAGATTTTCACCTTGGATATCAAACATAACAATTATAATCCCCTTCAAACATTGAGTTGACCCATTCGAGGACTGGATCGACTATCCTTGAATTTGGTAAAACGACCTCAGGGCATTTTGGTCATTTGTACTAGAGAAAATTCGAGGCGTTACAATTGATTGTTAAAAGCTACCCACTTCGGAGGGGTGATTTTAGAACTTTAAAATGAATCTTTAGTCTATATTGCATGATCACATTTTCTTGATAAACCAAAGTGGCTTGGGCGATGACAATGACATTATGATTGTGTAACTGGAGTTGCCCTACTGAGAATTGTATAATTCTCACCCCTATATGTTTGTGTTTCCGTGTTGTCTCTAGGTTGATCCAGAGAACTATGGGGTTGCTACATGAAGAGCTCGAGATTAAGGAGCTTAGTAGTTAATATTTTTATTTCCTGTACTTAGGTGGAGTTATATGTATGTAAACATAATAGGAGGCATATGTGTATTAAAGCTCATAGAAGGGCTTCCTTTGGTACTTAGCTATGTATTCAATAAATGTTGTGTTTCCTTGTTATATATTTATTAATAGAATTACGCTTAGTTATTGCACACGTTAATCGAGCCTGTTATAGATATTTAAGAAAGGTCGCTAATTAATAAGTAACAACTCTCGAGTATGATGTCATGACTTAAGGATAAGGTTGTACTTGTGAGGATGTTACACCCATCATCCTCATTCTATGGTCTTGGAGGGTGCCCATCCTTGCAAAGGGTGGGGAGTGCAGGGGATAGACAAAATGTTACAAAATTAGCTTCAGGACAAGTGCAATACAAGTGTTCATTTGATCACTTTAGTGTTCAGATACGTGGCTTTATGTCTGCATTATGATGCTTCCTATTATACTATAGTAAATGGTGCAAGCAAGGAGAAATATAAAATTATTCCTTTGCCATGCTTTACAATGTGCATTGTCTGCACAAGCACTTTCTTTAAATAAAGGACAATAAAAACTAAGGGAAGAAACTTAATACATAATTTATGATGGATAAAGCTTGGAATAAAAAAATGTTGGACAGAAAATATTCATTTAAAAAAAAACGTCTAGATTCAGAGTCATCAAACCAAGCCAAAAAAAAAAAGTGGTTGTGTTGTGTAATAAGATAATGAAAATAAAAGCACCCAATATATGTCCCTCATATACAAGTTAGTAATTTGTACTTCTCCAAGCTATAATGCATCCTCCACAAGTCATTATATTAGAGTTTAGAATCCGAAATTGGAGGGCACAACTTGAAACTGAAAGTGCAAGGAAAAGAAAAAGAGACAAAATAAAATAAATTAAAACAAAACCCCTTTGAAACGAAACTAAACATCAAGGGTAAGAGAAGCATAGGCATTCATTCATCATCAAACCAGATTAAAGAGCTTAAAACCCAAACCCAACAGTTATTTTCAGATTTGTAGTTCTCTTAAAATATGATGGGCTCAAAATCTCATTTTTAGAGCTCAAATAGGAATCAAAAGGGAAGATTTTTAGAGAGAAGCCTCTACTTTTGGATGACGAAGTTCAAATCGTCACTTGATTTCTGCATTAAATTATCTCAGGGCATTCTGTAATTTTGCACGCCACAAAAAAAAAATTAAGGGCATTACACTCAACATGTCAGAAGTTTGTAAAAGCCGTTGTAAAATAGGAGTTTCTAAGTCCATCTTTAGAAACTACAATTACTTTCTAATCAAGGTTTCTAAACTTTTTCTTCTAGACGATGGGCCATATTGACCAAGTTAACAGAAGATAGATCACATTAGTCCTTGACTGGGTTTAACTTTAAATTTGAAATTCAAATTTCCTTCTCATTCCTGTAAAGTGCACCGTTTACAAATAAACGTGTTTTTTGAAATGCCGTTTCAGCTTCTAGGGAATGCTTAGATCTTTCGTTCTTCAATTAGAGCTTGTTGCATAGGATTATGATTTTGATTATGATGATTAAAGATGGCATCCTCACTTTTCTTCAGAATTGGATTAAATTCTTCACTTGAAATTAAGGGATTGTTTGGAAGTATTTTTATTTTTAAATTTTTTAAAACTGTTTTAGAAAATAAGTTTCAGTTCAATTTTTAAAAACAAAAAAACAAAAAAACTTGTTTGACAATTTAACTTCAAAAACAGTTTTATAATGATAAAAAAATAGAAAACTTGTTTGGATAATTTTTTAAAAAAACAACTTTTAAAACCAATAAAACAAAAAACTATTCGGCAAATTGTTACATTATTATAAATGACAAATTTTAACTATTATGTTTTATAGATAATATTTTTCATACATACTTAATAAATAAAGCCTTAATATAACTTCCTATTCTAAAAATAGTCTTAACACAACTTGATATCAATTTACATTTATAAATCCATTTATAAGCTATGTATGATTTTCTTAGCCACATCCAATTTGCAATTTGGTCATGATATCTTGTGATTTCCCTTGGAGCTTCATTAGTCAATCTTCTTGTGTTATCCCTATTGGAATTCACATCTACATTTACATTATCATTCATAACTTCAACGTCAACGATTGTTTATCCTCCCATTCTAAACAATCTCCCGCATTCCCCACTTACGCACATAGTTATGAATTACACAACATGCTATGACAATATAGCATCACCTAGAAGGCTTTTAATGGCATTCGTCTCAAAATAGGAAATCTTGCTTTCAAGACTCAAAAACATAATAAAGCTTACGCTTAGCTCATTTAATAAATGAGCTTAAATCATTAACTCAAACTCGATTCATGAGCTCAACTTATTGAACCTTTAACAAATCAAGATGCAAATATCTCACGAGTTTACTTAACTCACTTCCTCAAACGCAATAAAACTTTCAATATATATATAACTGTTACATTACAGAACAACCCACATTTACATAGCATCTCAATAACATTGAGATAAATTATAACCCATGCTACCTAGACTATAACAAACCAAAGAAGATCATATTCTATATCAATCCTAGAAACACAAATACTTTTGGCAGCATGGGCATTACTCACGTTCAACAAATACTACCTTGCAAGAAACATAATAATATAGAGATCAACAAAACCAATTTTGGACTCACTCTCTTATCAGCTCCAAGTGGTAGCATGGCAAGATGAATCTCTTCAGATTCCTTAATATAACTGAGTTGGGTTGCAATTTAAAATCAAGAACATATCATAAAAGTGATTTTAGTAAATATTTCACAATATATCAATCTATATAGGCATTTAATAAGTAAATTGATGTAAAATATAAGATGCTAGTATTGTCCAAGTTTCAAAGATAGAAAATTTCCATGCACCTTGCAGCAAATTTAATTACTGTTAAGATAAAACCAATTCTTGGTCCTACACCTAAAAAATAAATCATTTGGGATACAATGTTTCCTTCACATGGACATGGTATGAATGCCTCTTCATCTTAGCATTTCATGATGTAATGCTTGTGGCCCTCATTCTTCATAATTTAAATGCAAATTCGCTACAAGGTAGATAGTGGGCAGTGGACATTGTCCACACTTGAAGCTTGAAGGCTTCATGTGAGAGAGCATTTCCTTGGTTTGCATCTAATAGCTAAAGATTTTGGACGAATTGATTCATGACAATGACTACGTTTAATATCAAGTCAGCTAAGTAGAATTGCTGAAGTTTCTCTCAAATAAGCAGAAAAAGGACAACCATACATTTAATTACAGTATATAGCCAAATCTTATAAATAGGACAACCATACCTAATCTGTATAGGCTGACCAAGTTTCCTGTTTTTCCTTTTTCATGCCTTAGTATAATTATTGTCTACTTTATTCCTGATGTTTGAATATATATATATATATATATATATATATATATATATATATATATATATATATATGCATTGAGGCAGCCACTAATATGTTGATTAAACTTTAATATTTAAGTTCAGCTATGGATTTTTCCATAATACTTGGATAAGCACTATAAATTCCTTTGAGGATTATGGGAAGAAACAAATTGCAAGGTTTTAAGGAGTTGAGGCTTGTATGCAGAATGGAATGGAAAGTGAATTTGGTAGCAGCACATTTACAACAGTCTAGATGAAGACTCTATAAGTCACACATTTCGAAAGATGTTATCCGTATGGCCACAATAAAAATTTCAGACACCATCCATAAGTTCAAAGTTCATCTATTATGGATGACCCACAAACCTGATCTGAGACAAATTATTAAGCAAAACTCACATCTTATTATGGACTTGCAACCAATTACAATATCACAACCAATTGCCAAGAAAATTCAAATCGTCAATTTAGCATTAATACATTCATCATCCAACCCAACTCAAACTCATAGTTATAATTACCCAAAAAAAATCTCCTATCATTGAAGTTAAACTCAGAGCCTCAAACCACCAACAAATTAAAAAAAATAAAAAACAGCTTAGAAAATTAAAAAAATTCAAACTATAAAAGGAGGTAAAAAATCATTAGAACAAGCAAATTCAACCCCCCTTTTTTTTAATTGATCATACAAAAAAGGCACAATATTTACCAAAAAAGGAAACAACTTTTAAGACATGGTCAACAAAATTATCCAATAACCATGATCCATTTCAATTAAAAGGATTGAAAATTCCACAAGACAAAACCAAATTAGACGGGGGAAGTGTGAGAAGATGACTAGCCTGAGTTAGAGTTTGGTGTGGGCAGTTTGCTGGGTGTAGGCAGAAGTGAGGAAGGCATGGAGCAAGTAGATTGCAGTGATGACGTTAAGGAAACACACCACCATAGTTGCGTTCCTGAAGGAGAATGAGCCTCCACCATTGCTACACTTCCATTCTCTTTTTTGGTTGCCATAGAAGCTTCAAACATAGACGTGAATAAAATGGTGCAGCTTTGTAGGATGATCCATCTATCTCCCACAATTATGTATACCTTTTCTTAAAAGACTTTGTAGGATAGACAAAATCTCTCAAATCATCTCTCAAAATCTCGCAAATAATCATTCTTTACACATAATGGCCTTTACAGATCAAGGGAGAAGCAAAGAAAGAAAAGAGAGAGGGAGGGATTCACTGCTCAGTGGTCGGGCGGGCGGGGCTGAGTGGGCGGAGCTGGGTTGCATGCGAAGCGGAGGCGAAGGTGGAGCTGGGTTGGGTCGCGTGCACTGGAGAAGCTGGGTTGCGGGCGAGGCGGAGTTGGGGGAGCAAGTCGCATGCGCCGGATCTCGAGGCTGGGTTGCTACGCCGGCGTCTAGGGCTCTCACGTCGCCCACGTCGCGTGAATGGGTGCTGCTCGCGTTGGGTGAATCACGAAGCTTGGTCTCTACGTGAATGAAGGGAAGTTGTGTGGTGAGAAGGGAAGAAGCTGTCCAACAAAAGATAACACAGGAGATATCCAACGAGATACGAAGCAAGGCAAAGACTAGAAACTCAACTTAATTACAAAAGTGACACCGTGTTTTCACCCTTCTTAGAACGAAAAAAGTTTCATCTGTTTTTGGTTTTCAGATTTTAAAACCCAATACTTGTTTTTCAATTTTAAAACCAATTTTTACAAAACAATTTGCCAAACAAGTTTCTTTGATTTTTTGTTTTTTAAATTCAAAAGTTTTTCAAAACAATTACCAACGGCTGTAATTTTTGAAGTTATGGCGTACTTTCTAAAGATATGAATCCTGATTTCTTGATCTTTGAGAATTTTCTTCCATGTGTTGAGCATTCAACTATTCCTATGACGATATATTTTTCACTTTCATTAAGTCCTAATCTTTTTATATGATGTGCAAAAATAGTCTCCTTTTAGAATTATTTATGCTAACGTAAAGAGAACCTATTTGTTGTTTGAGGAAACTCAAGGAAAATATTAGTCCTTCTTCAAAATATTTTTACGAAATTGGTTATATTATCACTCAAAACATTTAGCACTTAATCTTTCATAAGGGTTCTAGAGCTAACATAATGATACCCTTTTGTTTTTAACGAATGTGATTGAAAGTGGGACACGTGACATATTTTTAGGCACAAATAACTAAAAAGTATCAATACATTTGAATTTTATAAGGGTATTGAAGAAACCACCTTCTTGATTATAGTATGAATTGTCACTATTCCCAATAAATTTTAGGGCTATTTTCAGCATGATCTAGGTTCATATTACTATCATTGCATTAAAAAAAAAAATCAATCAATTTTTTGGGTAATATTTTTTTCGGTTTAATTAATCCACAAACCCCTATATATAGTTTCACCAAATCTTTAATTAGATCCTATAATTTAAAAACTTGTTGTCAATCACTATACTAAATAAAAAATTTTCAATTAAACCCTGAACCTATTTGCTATTACAAAAAATGTTAGATTTAATGGAATAACGTGATACTTTCACGCTGTAATAAAACTAGGGCCCCCTTTAAGCCACCATGGCCCCCATCTCCCACAATCTACCATAGCTACCATCATTTCCTCCCTATTCAACCAAATATTTACAGGAAGATAAACATGAAAAGGGGACAGGCCGCTATGTGATGTTCATTTAATCAACTCAACTTCATAGCATTGCTTGCCTTAATAGAGTTAAATTAATTCTACATTCACAAGACACAAAACCAACCCACCACTCTGGCTGACACACAGTCTGCAAAAATTTAAAAAGAAAAACAATCACCAAGTAATTTCTATCGAACTCTCAACTCCCCATATTACTTGAAAGATCAAAACTCTACTAGTCAGTATTAAGCATAAAAAGAACAATCATTTTGCGAGCTTGCACCAGACCTTTTACAAACACATGGTATTGTCTAGAGCCTAGTTTCCACTTCACAAAAACCTAAGGGGCTGTTTGGTTTGAGTTTTAGCTTTTTTCATTTTTAGTTTTCGAGTTTTCATATTTTATTAAGGAAATACTGAAAATTCTGAAAATTATAAATTTCAATTTTCAGTTTTCAGTATTTCCTTCACAAAATCCTGAAAATTGAAAAAAAAAATGAAAATTGAAAATGTAAACCAAAGGCTATCAAACCCAGTTTTAGATTTCAGTATTTCTTCACAAAATTCTAAAACTAAAAAATTGAAAATAAAAACTCAAAACTCAAAATTGAAACCAAACACATACCCTTAATTCCCAAACTCAAATTTCATTTCCAGTGCATAGTATGTAAAATTAAGACTACAATTGAACAAATGTTACCCAAAAGTTTCGTCAAGCCAAGATTTAGCAAATACTCTTTTCAATTGGGAATCAATTACACTTCTAAAGACAAAGCCAGAGAGCCCACGCTTAGGGGTGACTCCAGTCCTTGTTATTTTTCCATTCCCTTGCATTGACCAAGAAGAATTGTTATATTTAAGCAAAAACCTATAACCGAAGTCATTAAACTTGCAAATCAATAACCAAAAAACACAACTTGAAAAAAAAAATTACCTTAAAAATAAACAAAAAAAAGGTTGGGTGTAAGATGAATGTGAAACAGTTGAGTCACTTTTCTCCGACAATGAAAGCAACCAAGCAAGACATGTTGTAGGGTGAAGAAGTAGCATCCACCGACCTTGAGCTCCCATTCATCACATCATTCTAGCTTGAGCTCCCTTTTGATTATGATTGACGGTGGAGATGGAGGAGCGAGTGGGTGCGGCAAAGGAGAATGAAAGTTTGCAATTAGGGAATGAATAATACAGAAGAGGTTTGGAGCACTCTTTTACTGTTCTTTCTCATAACACAAATGAGACTTTGAAGTTGGTTGGGAGGATGTGACAAATTGAGTTATAGACTGGGCTACATCCGACCAGCCAAAAACAAAAAGAAATGCATGGAAAAGAACGTAAGAATGGATGAAAAGAGGAAGAAAATAAAGAAAAAATAAACGGGCAGCTGGCTCATTTAACTCATGGATTAAACAATCCAGGCCGAAAACCAGATAAATGGTCTAAAATTTTAGGCCTAACTCGTTTTTTTCGCAGATAATGGGTTGACCCGACAGACTTGAGCCATTTTATTGACCTTAGAGGACGGGTAGGATGTCATACAAATCAAAGGGGACACATTGCGTAAAACATAAATATCATACTCTGCACGGAACAAGCAAAGCAGCCAATTTTCATATCAACGACATTACATTAGTGACTGAACTGCTTACTCTCGCAAACTGTACTTATCTCAGAATCTTGTGATTTTTTCTTTGGCCTGTATAGTCCTATCTTTCAAGTGTCCAGTATCCAAAAATCAGGATAATATACCAAGTTTTACAACCCAACAAAATCAGTCAACCAAAAAATGCAGGAATATGAAGCAATTAGGCATTAGCAGTTAACACGTATGCACTCAAGAAATTCATATTCTTTGTGACTCAATCTGGCTTGTAGCTAAGTTCTCTTCAAAGTTAAGAGTATTGGCTGCAGTTAAAAGCATATCCATTCCTTCATCTTGGTCTAACTCTCGTTCTCGTTTCCAATTCTTATCGACCTTACCATTTGGTTTTGAAACATTTTCAACAGCTCTCCACTTGTCATTCTCGTGTCCCTTTTTTGCCCGGCGGATTGCTTGGATCCCTGCATCACATTTTCTGCAGAACCATTTGCCTCTTGGAATAGACGTTCGTTGAGGTTCCATGCAATAGATGTGGTATGCATGATCACACCCATCACAGAGAACAATCATATGATCATCTTTATCCTTGAGGCAAACTCGGCATAAACAAGAAGGACAGTACCAACAGGGACCATGTGACTCGAGCTGCTTACTGACAAACACCTCACATGGTAGTACCTACTGGGGCAGAAAGAGTGACCACATTTTTTTATTTTTTCACCACCTACTCCCTCCCCACAAATTTTGCAATCAGTCGAGTTTCTCCCACCCATGGACACCTGAATCCCATCAAAAGTACAATTTGAATTCTCTTCCAATTCATTTAGTGTTTCATCATTTATAGGTACGCTTTCCACACCAACAATGCCAAGAGTGTTGTTCAAGGACTTTGGGGCATTCAACCTTTCACACACCACACAATTGTCATGCAGAGATCCTAGTCCACCATCAGTACAATTGGAACAAAACCAGCTTTTGTCGAGCATTTCTTTCACAGCAGGCTCAATACCAATACAGGACACGTGGTACATCTCCTCACATGAATCACAAATCAAGCAATCTGTCCCATCTGCCTTGGCTCCACAATGCCTACAAGTGCAAATTTTATTCATAACACATTCTTCTGTCTGCTGTGGTTTCATGTCAGAGTCCAATGCCTGGTTGCAGAACTGTGTGACAAAAAAGCATGAAAACAATTCTCAATACCAGTTTAATAAATCTCTGAAGAAAAATCATTATCATATCAAAGAGAATGCATTTGGTAGTGATTCAACAAAGTTAAAGAGCAGAGCATTTCAAATGTAAACAAATCATGTCCACCATTGACAGTGAAAGCTTGTAAAACCTAAACAGATCCTGTGCACCATTGATAGTGAAAGCTTGTAAAACCTACAAAGATGACAACCAGGACATTCAGACATAGACAGGTATTGAAAATCAAACTAGTCCCTTGTTGAATTTAACAGAAAATGCAACATTAGACAGAAAGAATAGGATATGGAAGCCTTGAACAGGAAGAGAAAATGTTGGAATCGCTGGAAAAGACAGGCACAGGAGAGATGAAGAGTCACTGGAAAGATCATCTATGGAAAATAACATTGGCATTGTGAATGGGGAGAGCTAAGAGTAATTCATAAATCATAGGTGTGAATGGGGAGAGCTAAGAGTGATTCATAAATCATAGGTAAAAGAACAGGGAGGAATAAAGAGGGTTTTGATGCTGAAATTCTCAAGTCATACTGAACAGTGTGAGTTCCGAACTTTTACTTAGTAACTTACAGGTGGAAGGGGACAATACAGGTCATGGAGGATCTTACCACTTGGATACCATGTTGAATTTGTAAGAAAAGGAAGAAATATGAGAGAAAATAAAACAATATGCCTGGAAGAAATGCTTAGGCTCAAAATGGTTGAGCGCTTAAGTTACTAGATATAGATACCCAATACTATATATGTAGTTATTAGGGATTAGATACATGCATAATTTCAAGAATAGACAATGCTAGCTATTTCCTATGATTATATTTGCAATGCCACGTTAATCACAAGGCAGCTACACAATCCCATTCCAGTGCCGCTAATCACAAGCATTATTTCTAACACCCCTCACCTACTTGATTCCAGCAAATTCTTAGATGCATGAGAAAATATTAAGTACAATCATGTCCATGTCTTTCTCATAGGGAAATAATGTCTTCAGCATACACCCAAAAAAAAAAAAGTGATTAATCTGTTCATTCTTCACAACAAATAATTATATGCACTATGCATTTAACAAAAAGAAAATGCCAAGTTACGATTGGTGGGTTAAAAATGGAACTAAGAAGGGATAAACTCCAGTCAGAAGTTATAACCACAACCCCAGGTCTTCATGCCTTCACAAGCTCTAAAGAAAAACATGCACATAAGAGAAGAAATGGAAAGAAGACAAGGCTACTCTAAAGTGAGAGTGAGAGGATATTCACCCCTCATTCAATAAAGTAGTCTCATAATCATAATCCACTAAATGATTTATAGGTGGATAACTTCTTGCCTCCTTACTTTTGAGGCAAGCTCACTTTAGAGGAGCTTTTTCCAAGAAAGGAAATGATTGGTCACTGATCATGCAAAAAAATGAAATAAAGCTGCGTGGAAGAGATGGACCATGTACTACTATGTTATAGCTAAAATGAGCCTAAGCAGAGGGAAGAATCAGTTTTAGTCTCTGATCATATGCTTTTGGCAGGACTTCATTAATAATAAATACGATGTGTCTCAGTCATATAATTGATGGTATTGGTCTCTGTCAGAGTACCTAGATGGTGCAAAGAAAAGGAAGAGGATTGCAACTGTTTGCTTACTTTTCTTTGTTAATGGTTACAAACAGAATCCACAACTTGGTGTGGAGGAGGGAAAGAGCAAGCCAAAGTCGAGGTAGAGCAACCTCAGTGGGACTTGGACCTGCACAGTCCCCAGAGAGACCGGACACCACTTGAGCTAAGACTCTTTGGGGTTTGCTTCTAATTTTTGTTAATATATATGTATATTTTTTGCTGCAAAATCATAAGAAAGTTAATATTTTTCAAAATATCAGGGCATATGCATGTATCACTCGTACACACAGTATCTTGCAATACACAAACTATAACTTATGATATTCTGGAGAGAAGCAATGCTGTTTTCCAACCCATTGTAAGGAATAGAGGACCAGGAATCTAGCTGAAAATTGCTTTAGATTATGTATATTATAGCTACTTTTGCTCTTGCTCTTAAGCTATAGAAAAAATTATGTAAAGTTCACAGTTGTTAAACTTATCCAGTTAAATGCATGATCTATCTGCTCATGAAATATTAGAATAAAACTTTAATACTCCTACCACTTGTTTTTCATCTTCAAATGAGCTGTGTTGTTTTTCATCTTCAAATGAGCTGTGTGCTGAAGAAACTCCCACCTGAATTAAAGGAATATTAATGGATTGCAAAAGTCAAGAAAATATTAACACGCTGTCCATGAGCAAAAAAATTATAAGGGCTAGCATTACATGCTCACAGTAGGAAGCTCTTGACATGCTGGAGAGGCTCTTGGCAATAGTAACAATCTCATTTCCGGTGTCTTGAAGCTTTCTCCAAACCTGAACATATCAACAAGTCATACAGTAAGACCCAGAAACTACATTCTCCTGTCATCTGCTAAGGCTAAAATGCATATTCTAAGAATTAACCCCAAATGATACACATGATTTCACCTTGAAAGGGAAATGATAATCTCAAACAGTTCAACTTATAAACAACAAACATTTGTAGCGAAATAGTTACAAAAGACAAACATAAAGAGGCCCAAAACCTGAAAACCATTTAACAAATTTTACAGTTCAACGAGAGCATTATCACCAAAGTAGTATGAAAGCTCAATCAAAATTAGCAAGAAGTAAGCCATCCAGAATTTTTTTAGTGAAAGAAGATATTGTATTAACAAGAAATGAAGGATATTATAAAGGAATGGACAACAAAAGATTCTCTTTACAAAAACAGGAACAAACAAAAGGAAACATCAAAAGAGCAAAGCTCTTCTATTCCAATAAAATTTCTTTTTCTATATAAAACAAAAACAAAAAAAAGAGCAAAGCTTTCCAATCACTTACCATGTCCAAGACGAAATCCCCTCTAGAAAGATCATGATCCATGTATCACGGGGAAGTTAAATATCTAATCCTATTCCACAAATCTTGCTTGTTCGAATGTCAGTCATCAATGACACTAAAGTTATGCTACAACCAAATACACGACACTATAGCATAGATTGCACCTAAACCCAATACACCAAACAATGACTTGGCTTCCTTCCTCCTCTCAAAACAAGCAAAACTCGTTAACAATAACAAAAACTGATCCAAAGATCTGGGACACACCCAACACTTACCAAAATACCAAACAAAGCATTCCGTAAAAAATCAATAGAAAAAAGATGTGGACTTGACTCTGAACTTGCATCACACATAACACATATCAAGGGAGATAACCTTCTACAATCTTCAAACCTGCAACATATCACCGGTATTAATTCTATTAAATACGGTTGTCTAAATAAAGGATTTGATGTTCGAGGGAGCTTTGGACTCCCAAATGGGTGTCTCAAGATGAAAAGAAGTTCTATTCAAAGAATGGGTTATGAATTGAAAGTAAGATCTACAAGAAAAAGTGGAAGTTCCAAGAATGAGTGGAATCCTACATATTATAAAAAATTTGGATTGGGGGAATTATGAATAGAGGATAAAAAATAAAGACGCAAAAGGATCGACTAAAATAAGTCTCCTTATCATGAAACCATCTCTCCCAAAAGCTTAAGTTGGTGGGTAGAGACACATGAATATTTTATATCTAACATGCCACCTCATGTGAATGTCTTGTTTGGGCTAAAAGTGTTAACAATTTATCAGAATGGGGGATAACAGAATCGAACATCTGGCCACTTGATAATGGTGGCTCTCATACCATACTTAAGTTGATGGGTAGAGTAAAGATATCAAAACGGGTTGTGGCACGCGAGCCAACGCAGCTCAACCTACCAAGGTTTAAAAAAATTGAGCTCATTTAAATCCAAGTTGATTTGACTCGGCCCATATAACCCATGGGTTAAGCTGGTCCAGGCCGGGTTAAGCTAGATTGGCACTCTTCCTTGAAATTAAAAAACAATGAAACCTTTTAACTCGCCTTTCTCTCATATACGTGGCCCAAACCAAATGACCAGTTGGCAGGCCACCCAAACATTGCATCATTTAACAACCTCACAAGTCACAAGACTCATTAGGAAAAAGAAAAATCTTAAAACACAGCCACTCTTCTTCATTCACACAGTTACAACATCACCTCCAGTTCGCCTTCTCTTCCCCCAACATTTTCGCCTCCTCCTTCGCTTCTGTGTTCGTGTCCCCTCCGCCATGCCTGGATCCATTCCGCCTTGTCCATTTCCAAGTTGCCGCGTTAGTTTCTAGGAGACTAGGACGCTGCGTGGCCCTTGTCCTCTGGTCACTAGTAGCCTTAACCTCTCTCTAGACTTTGCCAAGGTACTAGGGGTTCTGGGTCTTGAATTTTGTTTTTCTTGTTTTTTGTTGGCCTTGATCAAGAGTTAGATTGATCTGTTGATGTTAGATTGTTGGTTGTGTGCTGTGTTAATGTCTTTCAGATCACTACTGTTTTGAGGACATGGTTCACTATTGAAATTTGTAGAGAGGAATTTCATTTGATACAGGTAGCGCTTTTACGGGATGTTTGTAGGGATTTCATATTTTTTTAAGCAAGTTTACTTACTTTATTATTTTTGGTAAGCCAACCCATTTAACCCACCAACTCGGGTGGGTTGAGGTGGGTTGACATTTTTCTGATTCACTACGAAAGTTAGCCAGCCTGTTTTTCTTCTTTTGACCTGTGAACCCAGGCAAGTCTGGTTGGCTCACTTTGACAGCTCTAGGGTAAAGGCACATAAATGATTTTATATCTAACACTCTTATCCGATGGTCATCCCAAAAGTTGCCAAAGCAATATTTTTACACCAAATTTTCGAGATCCAAATGAGAGCTATTCAACTCTATGAGGGGAATGCAAATGTCAACAACCACCCTCTTACAACAAATCTTTCCCCTATTTATACTGTTCACATATGCTAACTAACCATCCCACCCAAACTCTCCCACTCTTAACCAAACTAGTTACAATCACTTAGGCTTGACAGGCTGTCCCAACTCCCTTCCCCTGTTCCTATGATACACTCCCATAAAGAGGGTCCCGAACATCCAATAACCACATTGAGATGGGTGGAAAGGAACTTGGCAATGATTTTATACAAGCTGGACTATCATTTTCTCTCTAGCAAATCCAAAATTATATGAATACAAATTAATAGGTTGTCCTCATCCATGGCATCAATTTTGGTCAATAATCAGTTCATTGAAATTTTGATGGATCAGTCAATCTGGGAAAGCATTAGGCTTCCTCATGTTTTCAAACTTCTAATATATGAACATTTCCAACAGCAACTCACTGTATACCAAAATAGATCCAGCATAAGGAACTCAAAATTTATCACAGATTGTGGAATAACTCTTGAATCACAAAAGAACTCCCTCACTCTTTACTGATACTGACAGAAAAATACAATAACCAGAAAAATGATACAGATAAGGCAGAACTTAGAGAGGCTGCACACCTCCCTCCTCAGTAAGAGAGTCTGCACACCTCCCTGCTGCTCATAGAGCACCAAACCTTCACCTAATCATTTCCCTAACTCTCACATTCCCCCCTCTTCCTTATATATATTTACTACTTCTCTCATTCCCCCGTCTTGCTTTTATCTAACCCAGCCTATTTTTTTCGAGCTTCCCACACCCTGGCACATGGGCAAGGTATTTATAGCCCAAATCCCTCCTGTCCCTAACTCATATCTCAATCATGGTTCAGTACAGGTGTTTCTAACATCCAGCAATTTCAACCCTCATTCTTTCTCAATTGGGGGTTTTGTTGTGGTAGGGGGATAAATTTAACTTTCTTGACATCATTAATCCTCTAAAGTGCCACTACGCATTATATTTAAGAGCCACTTATTTATTCTATAGCAGATGCAGCAAATCCTAACCTAAACAATAACGTAAGCATTCTCCAAGATTTATCCACAACTAAAAAGGGTTAGAGGGATTATTTCTTTGGAAAAGCTACAGTCATAGGGAACAGCCAACCTCTTTTTACTGATTTTATAAATTTAATATGTACTTATTCCATTTGACTACATAAATACCACAGTTCTTGGTGCTACTCAAGCAATTCACAATACTTCTGTTATTCTAAGCTCATTTTAAAGTTTATTAAGTCATAAGATAACATTATTTTTCAAAATACCACAGGGAAATAAGAAATTAGGATCAGATCTTCAGGAGTATCATATTTTTCACTGAACTATAACTTTTAGACAAAAGAAAAAGGAGGAAGACTTGATGGCTATACTAGTTGTGGAATTTTTTACCATGAACAGTGAGCATAACAGTAGCTAGATAACAGCTTATTTAAGTCAAGCTTATTAAATAACCTTTAATGCCATAATCCATAATTGTGGTCTAAACCAAGCTTAAAAGGATAAAAGTTTTGATAGGCATTTCAACAAGTGCTCATGTAAGACTAAAATGTTAATAGTTTATCAAGACTAGTTGTGTCAGAATTATTATAGAAGCACATACCAGCTAAGCTATTCTTAGCTTTCCTAAAGGCTAATTTTTAACAGATTAAACTTTCAGATTATGAAAATAAGCCAGAAGACTTGAACGGGTTCCAAAAGAGCTTAACCAAACAAGATTAAAATGGTTCTTAAGGGCTCATTTATTGCAGTAGATAGACCAAATAACTTAAAAATAATCTCATCCAAACAGTTCCTTAGAAGGAACAATACCACCAAAAAGTATAGCAAAATTGTTTCGGGGTTGGTTGGAATTGTTTTTGCTTTTGTGTTTTTGAAAATTGTTTTGAAAATTGTTTTGGGTGACAATTAATTAAACCAACTAATTACAATTGTACTATCGTATTCTTTCTTGTTTTAAAAAACAGAATTCCAAAAACACCTTTCAGTTATTTTCTAATTTTTGCTTTTAAAACACAAAACCCATTTTTTTGTTTTTAAAATCAACTAGAAAAGAATAACCAACCAAACAAGTTTTTTTCATTTTTTTCTTTAAAAACTGAAAATTGGTTTGCAAAACACTTTCCAAACAACCCTGAATTCTTAACATGGCTATCATAACAAGCAAACAATTGCTTACGTTATTTCAAGTGTCTGGATCAGCACAAATTTCATCGTTCAGGGGCAAGAACCATGAATTTAAAAGAAAACCAAGCATAAAATTCAAGACTTAAGTTGATACAAGTCTGGAAGCAAAAGACTTGGAAGGAAAAAGAAAGATGCAAAGTTCAATATTGTTGAACAGAAGACATGAAGAAACACATTGAAAAGATACATTAACTAACTCAACTGCACAGTGCAAAATGCAAGTCATAAAACAGGGATAAGATTGCACTTGTAAACTGTAATGACCAGCCCTACCAACTCAAAACAACAGATGAAAAGTGCACAAAGAGATAAATGAACTTATTGCAAAGTTCAAAGACAAAACAAGCGGAAGCCAGAAATCAGTTTTTTTTTTTTTTCCTCACCAAATATGCACATGCACCAGAATAGTGCATAAGAAGCTGACCAACAGCATCCTCTTTTTTATAGTAGATAACACAATGAATGGAAGAGTTAGGGTGCATTTTGATAGCACCACTTATGTCTTTTTTTAACATCTCTTAAATCAAAAATCGTTTTGTACCTGTTTAGACTAAATTGTTGTACAACCGATGACTTCATGAAAAGTTATTCTTGGTGCTGTTTTGGAAGTTGAAAAATTTAACTTCTCAAAAAAGCCTCTTGCACATCTTTCTAAGAACAAGCACTACAAACTAAAATAAGCAATTCTGTTATAGTACTTCCAAACTGTCAGGATCCCATTAGTTAGGGGAGTTAGTCAGTTTACTATAAATAAAGGGAAATGAGGATTAGTTAAGACTGAATTCTCTAGAATTTGGTCATTTGGTCATGCTTGGGATAGACTGAATTCTCTAGAATTCTCTCAAGTGTAGAGCATTCTTGTATCTTAGTTTGGGTTATTGGTAAGTCACCAAGGATACCATCAAAAACAGATATCAATTTCCATTCATTTCTTCTTTGATATACCAGTGTCAGTCAAAGCCCTAACCAAGGAAGAGCTTTTGATGGAAGCAACCAAAACAGTGGAGGCGCTCCCAATGTTTGAGGGAGCTAATGCACAAGCCTAGGAATAGGATGTGCCAGGTGACAGGGTTAATACACGAGCCTAAGATACTTGTATCTCAAAGAAGAAACTAATGGAATTGATATCTATTAATGATGAAATCCTTGGTAACTCACCAAGAACCCAAACTGAGATATAAGAATCCTAGAAACTTGAGGAAATTCTAGAGCCCTCAATCTCTCCCAAGAATGACCAAATGACGAGGTTAATGCTCTTTTGCTCCATGTTTTGTCCCTATCTCCTCCACCTCCTCCACCTTTCTTGGACTTTCATCATGATCGTGTACAGAAATCCCAAGATCAGATTGCACTTGGGCCTTGTCCTACCCTTTGAGACATCTTTGGCTCTCCAATTCTAATTCTTCCTCTCCTTCAACAAATGCCCTCAGAAATTGCCACCATTCCTCAATTGTGTTATCTATCTTCCAAAACATGTACAACTAGTAATGTTGCCCCCTCAATGCTACTACTATCTCTTCTAAACCATGTGCTTTCGATGCCTCGCACTCCTAGTCTCAACACCTGACACATCCTATTCCTAGGCTCATGCATTAACCCCATCAAGCATTGTGAGCACCTCCATTGCTCTAGTTGATCCATCGGAAGCTCTTCCTTGGATTAGTTAGAGCAATAACACCAATATCCTTGTTGATGGAATCCTTGTTAACTCACAAATAACCCTAACTGAGATAAAATTCTCTTCACTCGAGGGAATTCTAGAGCCCTCAATCTCTCTCCAAAGAATGACGAAATGACTAAAAACTCTTAACTAATCCTCATTTCCCTTTATTTATAGTAAACAGACTAACTCCCCTGACTAACTAATGGGATCCTAACACAAACATAAAAGAACTTATTCATAAGTTATTTTTCATGCAAGTCCTTTTATAAGAAGCTTTTTATGTAAGAGACTAAGTGCTTAATTAAGTTGTTTAGCCAAACAAGGCCTTAGTACCATAAATAACCTACTTTTCAAAATCTAAAGCAGGCAACATGACGCCATAATTCTTTTAAAAAGGGCATTGTTCAAAAGTGCAAACAACCGATGAACTCTTCCTATAGTCTTCATGGAAATTTTTCTTTCAAAAAAAACAAGTTATTTAAGCTGATACATGAATCTATTCCTGCTGTACTTCCACAAACAAAAAATTAAGTAATAAACCCCACTCACTTTCCCAAGGAAAGTATGTTTTTGAGGAAGAGCTGCCAAATTTAAACACTTGGTGGAAAAAAATATATTCATGATTGAATCATAGTTAGTTACTATGTCTAAAAATAAGAGAGAGATTTTCAACCAAACAAACAAAAAGAAAGAAGAATGGACAAACATCCATCACCAACATCACAATAACTATGCGAACTAGACATTTGGTCATCAACATTTTTTTAAACTTTCCCAAGCAAAATCATACAGCCATGTAAAACTTGTTTAATTATAGATAGGCAATTAAAATTTACCTGTTGAATGTCTGACAAGAAAAGTGTAGGTGATTGTTCATAAGCTTGCTCTTTCATCCTTGAGTTTATGACATTAAAGTCAAATACACTTTCAGGCTTCATTCCTCGAAAATTTTCAAATAGCACCATACATAATGAACTGAACTTTTCAGAGGCTAAGATATTACAAAACACATGCTGACACTTCTTAGTCACACCACAGCCATCTGATTCACTAGAACATCCATCATGCATGACATATGCATGCTCATTAGCTTCACTCTGTAACCTATGAGACAACCACTGCAACTGCGAAGAGCATTCATGACAATCTTTGTCAATTTTAGAAGTTTTGTGCAGAAAAATAAGTTGAAAATTGAAATATGAAATGAAAGAAACAAAAGTGATTTACGACTAGTCATGTAAGCATGTTATAAGCAGTTCTAGCTGTAGAACCAACCATATCTGCAGCAGTTTTTGGATTCTTCATGAGTGCTTTCCTTACGCACCACTCTACTCCACTGTTATCATTGCCTAATGAATGATATAAATGCTTTAGTACAACACTCCCCCAATGTCCATTTGAAAATTCTTTTGAAGTATTGCCTACAGCTACATCATCCGGTTTCTTCAGAGCCTGCAATAATATGAAATCTTCAAATACAACTTTGTAGAAAGAACCAACCCAGCGTATTCATCTATGGGCAAAGGTCAGATTCTTGAATCATCTCATGCTATATTGTGAAGAAGCATGAATTTACATTACAACCAAATCTTATCTCAATACATCAGCCAAATTTAAATACAAATAACTAGTAAGTAGTAGCAAAAATAATAGGAGTCAACTAGTCAAGTAAAGTAATGAGAGGACAAAATTGGATCCCACCAGCTGGGCTACATACAAGAAACAGACAAAATGATTGAAATGTAAATTACAAAATAGAAAACAATTGTATCACCCTTTCTTACGGTCCCCTCAACCACGCCACCCTCTACTTATTTTATACAAAAAATAGAAAGCATCAACATTGTCAATGGCGGATGGCGGTTTATGGCAGTGAGCCAAAAAAACCGCCATAAAAATATGGCGGAAGCCATGGTGGACTAAAGAATATATAAAAATATATATAAAAAAATAAAATACAAAGACATAATGCATACTCAAAGCCTCAAAGACATAATCAAAGCCACAAATACACAATTAGCATACTAATTCATTCACTAGCTCCTCCCTTGACATATTTTTTGTCTTCAAATAATACCTAACAAAAAATAAGCAAAAATAAGTGGTAGCTTTTTTTTTTTTTTTTAAGGTCAGGAGAGATTTTTAATTTTAATAAAACACAAACAGTATTCTACCCAAAAAAAAAAAATAGAAGATTACACAATACCACATGGCCCACACCCAAAAATAAAAATGAAAAGCCAAGAAAACCCACACAACCTAATCCACGCCCATGACCTTGACTGAAAAAATAACCCACACAGGTGTCAAAGATCCATTTACCAAGCCATGCAAAACCCAAAGAGAAATAAATAAAACCAGATCTGAAATCTGAATATCTGACCCAAAAAATAAAAAGACAGAAGCAGATACAACGAAGATTAAACGCAGGGCTGATTCAGACGCGAACGGTGGAGACCGCAGGCAGAGGTTGCGCGACGGCCAGCGGAGGCTTGGGAGGAGGCAGATCGGCGGCAGCGCATAGACAGGAAGCTCGTGTGTGGGAGAAAGTGAGCTCGGTTGTGCAATGAGAGAAGAAGAAGAAGAAAAAGATGATTAAGGACTGCTGGGTGCTAGCCGCCGTCACGGTGTGGTGCGTGCCACGAGAGAAGAGCAGAGACAAATTTTGAGAGACCGAGAGGAAAGGGAGAGCAAGATGAGATTGAGAGAAAGAGGAAGTCGGGTGGTAAGGTTTCATTAATGAAACCTGAAAACCCTAAGATAGCCTCTGAAAACCCAAAAAAAGGGGGTTTTGGGTCCATTTTCCGCCATGGCTGCCACGATCCCGTCACAGCACCACCGCCATTGCGCCTACCACGGCCACGCCATTCCGCCATGCCATCCACTTCCCCATAGCGGCGGCCGGATTCCGCCACGCCATGGCGCCATGGTGCCGCCATGGCCGATATTTGACAACATTGCATAGATGCGGAATCAGTCTTCCAAAACACCATAACAACATAAAGCTAATACTCCATATTCTTTTGTGTGTGGGAGTTCTCCACAACATTTCTGTCCTTAACTTCAAAAATAAATTGGCAGCATCAGAAAGTTACCAAAATGTTAATCAAAAGAGGCTCATTGTGTGGGGTTAATTAACTTATTTTTACAAGCAGAAACAGCATGCTTATCAAATTCAGATTAAAACAAAAATTATTATCTCCAAATCCAGAAAACATTAAGAAATTAAGGGCACCTTAAAAAATATCAATAGGACTTTTTATTTGATAGGGAAAAAAATTAATAGCATTGGCTTTTCCCTCTGCTATAAGATTAGCATTTTTCCATTTTATGTTTCTTCTTATCTATCACTCACCTCAATAAATCTTTAACAAAAAATCACTAACAAGGATTTAGTATCCAATATAAGAAACTAAAGCCTGAATCCTTATCTATTAGGTAACATGAAATATTTTAGGAAGTTCCTGAAGAGTAAAACCAGCAGCACATAAACTATGAAGAACAATACCTGCCCAGTCTTCACACTCGATGCCTTTTTTTCTCTTTATGAGTAAACAACAATAAGTAAGAACAATAGAAATCCACATCAAAAATGAAAACAAGAACGCCCCTCAACATCAGCATTCGTGCAAACTACTCCACAACTACAGTTTGTACATGCATGTGCATCTCACAAGATAATTGATCACTTTCCCAGGTTTCATGTGTGCCTACTGCCTAGTGCCTACACAAATCAAAAACTCTAGCAGCTTGTGCCTAACAATTCTACAAAATGTCAAAAATCGACAATACACATAATAGATAAAATATTTTATGCAGATTAACAAGTGACAACAGAGAACCATCACAGCAGGCACACAAGATGCAAGAGGAGTACAGGAAACCTGATTTGATAGGTGACTTGGAGCTTCCACACATTTTCTGCTGTCATCCAGAACTTTGCCTTCTGAGTAACTCATCTTAGCATGCTTCCGCCTCTTATAAGTCCAAAAACATTCGCCTGATCAGATTGCCCTTCAGTAACACCAAACCCATCTGCAGTCACCACTCCGTTATTTACATCTTCAATCTTCAAGTGCCAAACCTCTTTACCTTCGGTAACACCACCCCCATCAGCAACTGCCAGTCCCTTATTTACAGCTCTGCAACTCAAGCACCGATCCAGTAACTCAGCATGTTCCGAGTTATCGCCATTGCTAGTTCCATCCCCAGTTTCCATTTAAAATGAACCTTTACTTCTCAAATCTTGGCGGCAGAAAGTTAGGGTTTCACAGCAAAACAGATCCAGAAATTCTGAAGATTTGTTGCTCTAAACACCTTCACACAGCCAATGATAACGCTGAAAATAAACAAGAACAAAGATAATAACACACTACAACTCAAAACACACGCACTCCACTCAATTGCCCGCAAGAACCAAAAGAAACTCGAAAAAAAAAAAAAACAATGCAACTTCGGGCATTAAGGCGCATGCTGTTTAGCACTCTAAGAAATAGAAAACACAAGTGAACCGACACCATGATGGTTTGGAGGCACAAAATTTAGTAACATATGCACCAAGAAGGAATATCAAACACCCGCACTTATTTTCTTTTGTTTTTTTTCGTTTCTATTTTTTATTTTTTATTTTTACCAACCAAGATGTCAGTTTCTGAGAAATGAAACAGAAATAGAGATAGAAATTTGAAGTGGTGGAGAGAATGAAGAGCTTACCTTTGCGGAGACTGGAACTAGAGGAAGTAATGGCAATAGCAGAAATCTGGGGTTGTGGGGAGTTCGTAAACTTTACTTGCAAACCTGCATTGGCAGCAGCAGCAGCAGCAGCTGTCTCTAATAAAACTCTTATGGAGGCTTTTAATTCCTAATTTTTATTTCAACACAACTAGTCATTTGAACTCGATCAATCCCTTAATAATAAAAATAGTTTGTAATCATTATAAAAAATAAATAATTTATTTAAATATATGCTATAGAAAATTGAGTATATAAATTTATGATAAAATAAGTTAATAGTCAAATAATTAAATAAATTCACAAAATATAAATGTGTCATTCAATTTTATATATTATTTTGAATATCATACTTATAAAATTAAAAAAAAATTGATAGATGACCTATAATAATAAAGAGCCTATTTTATGAAAAGTTTACACATTTTGAAAGTTGAAATTGTTGAATAATGAAAGAAAATAAGTAAATAATTTTATTATATCATGAGTCATTTATAGGAATGACATTGGTATCCATGACATAGAGGGTATGTCCCCTGCCCCGTTTAGAATATTGCCCCTCATCCCAAGTCCTCATATCAACACTCATTTCTCGTTCCCGATTGAATTCCATTCATATATTCACGAATTTATAAAAGAATTCAAAAAAAATTTTAAAAATATTTTGAATTTGAAACATAAATGTCTATAATAACAAATATTAGTAATGCAACATAATCCAAATTAAAAATAAAAAATGTATATATAATGCAAATCCAATATAGATAATTGAAAAAATAAAGATGTGTTATTCTCGTCCTTGTTCCCTTTAACAAATGGAGCTTCATCCCATGAAGACAAAATTTGTCCTATTCCCATCTCTATTGTGGGTAATCTTGCTCATGTGTACCTACTTTAGCGATTTTTTGTCATATCTAGTCATTTACATCTTTTAATAAGTTAAAATATTTAATTTATAAAAATAAAAATATATTTCATAATTAATAAAAAATAATTAATAAATTTAATTTATGTGATTTTAATTACCTTCTCATTCCTTGTACATACGTTAGTAAATTAAAATATCAGTTTTAAAATATATGTTATAATTAATATGTTATAATTAGTGAAAAATTACATATAATCTTAATTTATGTCATCTTAAATATTAGAATAGTATATCAATTACACAATTATTTTCAATAAAAAGTGATATAATTATTTAATTTTTTTAAAATAATTAATAAATTATTATTATTATTATCAAAGAAGTGTAAATTGTGGGATTGATTTTTTAAAAAATATTTTAATGTTGAAAAATTGAAGTCTTGGTTTTCAAAAAAATTAATATGAAACAACTGTGAAATTGATTAGTTGGAATGTGTAGGTTGTAAAAAATTAAATACAAAATAGATATATATATATATATATATATATATATATATATATATATATATATATATATTTTGTATGATTTTCAAAGCTCTACATTTGAAGTTAACTCCCTTCATGGTCTCGTCCATTTAGAATTTCGCCTCTTATCTCTCTTCTCATCCTCGTAGGTCTCCATTTCTCATTCCCAGAGATTTAAATCCCTACTAGTATTCATAGGTTAATTAAAAAATTTCCAAAAGAGAAAAAATTTCTAAACACTTTGAAAGTTGATACACAAATATCCATAATAACAAATACACTAATACAACATAATTCAAATTAAAAATAAAAATATATACATGATGCAAATTAAATCCAACAAAGATAATTAAAAAATAAACATGTGCTAAGATTTTCTTGTTATTATTAATTATTATAACTATAATAGATTTGTTATCGTTAATACTATAATTATAATCATTAATTATAATATTTTTTAGTAACGTAATTATAATAACTTTGTTATATTTAATACTATAATTATATATATAAAATTTTAATGGTATAATGCATTCAATTATCATTTCATTAATATTATTTCTTATTTGTTAAATAATTTTGAAATTGAGTTGTGAAGTGGGAGTGAGATTATGATATATCATTGATATCTCATAATTATAATAAATTATGATTGATGTGATTGATTTTTATCAACTAAGTGTAATAAATATAGATTGAGAATTCAAATTTCAAATGAAAATTGTGGATCCTAAATCGAAGCGACACTTTAAAAGTTTCCCTCATAGAAGTTTAAATATTAGTATTACTAGTCGTTTACCTTATAAATAAGGGTAATAATAAAAAATAGTTTATGTTGACCATTATCGAAAATAAATAATAATTTATTTAAATATATCATATAGAAAATTCAGTATATTAATTTATTTTAAAAATAAGTTAATAGCTAAATAATTAAATAAATAAACAAATATAAAGAGAAAATTATATTAACCTTCCTTAAGGTTTAGTGTAATAATACTCACCCCTCTATTATTTTGTAACACTATCTTTGACTATTATTAAAAAGAAACAATAATTTAATTAGATATACCTTATAGAAAATTGAATATATAAATTTATTTTGAAAATAAATTAATAGTTAAATAAATAAACAAAATATGAAAGACTATGTACTTGAAATAAGTTATTCTATTTGATATTTTATTTGAAATATTATATTTATAATGTCGATAAAATCTTAGTAGATGACATTTAACTGACAATAAAGACTTTATTTTATAAAGTTTTTGCACATTTTAATAGATGAAACTGTTGAATAATGAAAGGGAATAAGTGGATAATTTTCCTTATCATAAGCCAGTTACATCTTTTTAGTAAATTAAACATCAATTTTAAAATGTAATTTTTAATTAGTAAAAAAATCAAGAACAATCTTAATTTATGTCATCTCAATTACATCCACTTTCCTAATTTTTCCTAATTCAAAAACAATGTTATAAATAACAAAAATCATAACTATCATGAATTTATGCTATTTAATAATTAATAAAAAATATGAGCAATCTTAATCATATATAAAATAGATTTCTCATATTACTTAGATATTGTCCATATAGAATATTAAAAACACATATTATATATTAGAAGGCACAAAAGTATAACATATATTGATTTTACATTTCGATCTCATTCACGTTATAACTTAGACAATAATGCAAAATTCCTAGGTCATTAATCACTTTTTGAAGCTTTACTTTTAAGATTTCTTACCTGCAAATTTTCCAAATTCTTCACAAAGATATCTCAAAGAAATTTCAAAACCATACCCTCAAAAAATTGCCATAAGAAAATCTAATTTTTTTTATTTCTTATACTTGAAAAAATTGCTCTATGAGCGACACATGAAAAAGTGAGTATTGTTTATTAATAATATAGATATATTATAGATTATAAATTAATAAAATTGTAGAAAGTGAATATTTAGAGAAACTAACTATTCATTATATTAAATATAAATTGAATAGTGATCATCTAAGAAGATTTATTAAAAAATTATCACTCTTGTTTATTATATTAAATTAAATAAAAAAGATCAGAAATTAAAGTTGTGGGGGTATAAATTGTATTTTATTTCATATAATAATGTTAAGCAAATAATTATAGATATAGTTAAATATATGTCATTGAAATACATTCAATTAATTAAGGGACTTTATATTTAAATTTAATAGTAGTAACAATTAGCTTGTATTTTTTTTTTTTTTGTAACAACAATTAACTTGTATATATAATATACATATTTCATCAATTTAAGATATTGAAATTTATAACAAAAAGAAATGCTACATAGTTACAATAATCTTGCCAAAATTTTTAACCGAAATTATGAAAAGTGTTAGATGAAATGAATAAGTAGAGTCATTGTATTCATCTATAAGTCAACAACATGTCACATAATTTTGACAACTTAACTTTAACAAAGGGTTCTTTTATCATATAATCATTATAAATAATATTTTGATATAACATCGAGGGATTATAGTAAATCAAAAAGCTGCAAATAATTGTAAACACCTGTATAATTATAAATTTAAAATTTTGTGATTAATTATGAAAAAACATGTTTTTAATTTTAAAAAAATAAAAAAGATTATAAAAAAATAGAAAAAGATATGTGTCACATGAATATCCACTTTTAATGTAAAATAATTTAGATTGAAATATTTTTATTAGCAGTATCATTTAAATTAAGAATTGTAATGGTTTGAAATCCAATATGTAATGTAAAATATTTATGTTGTACCAATAAAAGAAATATAAAGGTAATTCTTATAAAAAAAAATTAATAATCAAGGTTATAAAAATTATGGGTCATAAGATGCTCTGAGCGAAACTTGTAAAACTTTCTCTATAATGAATCTTGAATATTAGTCTTATAGATAGATTATATATTAATTATGGAAAAACACGTGTTTACTTGAAAAAAAAAGATTATAATGAAAATAGAAAAATATATGCACCACATGGATATCCATTTTTAATATCAAATAATTTAGATTGACATATTTATGATCAGCTGAATCATTTAAATTAAGAATTATAATGGTTTGAAATCAATATTTAACGTGAAATATTTATGTTGTATTAATAAAAGAAATATGAAGGTAATTTTTATGAAAAAATAATTAATAATCAAGGATATAAAAATCATGGGCCATAATTTGCTCTATGAGTGACACCTATAAAAATTTCCCTAGAATGAGCCTTAAAAATTTGTATTATAGATTTGAAAGCTAAGGTATCTTTTCGGTTTTCCTGTTTTCCTTTCTTTTTTTTTTTTCCTCCAAAACTTCACGGAGAAACACGTCGTCACAATTCAGGTTCATGACTTGCCTTTTGACTTATAGGATTAGGTACTAAGGATTATTCAGGCTAGAAAATTTAATAATCAAACCCAAGTCATAGTGATGCATAAATGAATGGTCGATCAAATGAGCTCATCTTTATTGGCTCTTCTATTTCTTTTCTCTTTCCTTTTCCTTTTAACTATTAACTTGCATTTTTTTCCTTTCTTTTTTAACTATTAACTATAATTATTATTTTCAATTTTTAAATTATTGTTTCTTTCTTATGGATAATTATTATTGTTCCACTTATTCTTTGTTGAAAAAAATCATAATCATTAATTATTTTGATTTCTAAAATTAAATAATTATTAATGTTCTTATCTAGAAATTTGATAAGAGGACATGTCCCTTCCTAACATCCTGGACAATAGGCAGTGGGGTAACTATAAAGCATACCGACGCCTAAGTAAGCAAAGAGGTTTAGACATTATGAAAATTTATATCTAGGCTTTTTACCCTTAGATAACTGGAGCCATGTATAATGATTATGCAATGTAAAATTCATTTACATCGTCAAGATGTCAATGTTAATCTCTTCAAAATAACAAAATCTACTTTTAAACATTTATTAACATCTAATCATTTTATACTCATATATTATTAAATTCATTTTTAATTGATATATCATTGAAATTGTTTAGTTCTTATTATAATTATCTTAAGCATCACATGAAAAATATAATGTCATTTACTGACATTATAAATTAGTTTATGAAAATAAATATCAAAATAAAAATATATTTCTATACTAAAAAATGGCATCTAATTGTATAATTTTAGGCTTTTCGTATCCTGCAATATTTTTATTGCAAAATGACTAAACACAGGCGTCATTTTTGCACATGAATGAGGAGCCAATCAGCCTATCCTCAAGGGGTTAGTTTAATGTTTAAAGGGGATCAAATGTGTTATGAATGAGTTAGAGATGAAAATCTCAATTTCCTGGTTTTTCCCATATGCGAAATTACCAAAGTACCCCTAAGGTAATTTAACACGGATTAGGTGGGCTGAAACTGGTCATTACCAGGAAGTAAAATATTGATTATGAGTGTTGCATGATATTGGAAAGAGTGGTCCAGGAAGGTCTTGTGTGAATTTACGTTTTTACCCTAATTGGTGCTAAACAAGCTTAATTAAGCAATTAAGGAAATCTGGGCAATATTAGGCTCTAATTAAAGATAAATTAATTTTATGTATTAATTTTGAGTCAAATTATTTATGTGAGGTTAATAAGGCCTAAGTTTGATTAAGAAAGTTCAAACTTCCATCTTAGATCAAAGATATTATGTCATATAATAACAAATAGCATTTTCTTCTCAATTCCTAAATTAAGGAATGTGTTGGAAATTTGAAATTCAAACTAATTGTGGTTAATTCAAACTAGTTGCAAGACAACTCCTTAAGTCTTGTCTTGAGAAGTCTTAATCACCACATTACAACACCAAACACCAAATTACCAATTCCTAACTTTTCCCCTAATTAAATCTATCACTAATCCAAGTCCTAACACGAGACATGAAATTTCCCCCAAAACCCCTTGGAGGCTAATGGCTTTCCCTCCCCGTTTCCCTCTCATATTTCATTTTTAACACTTACACACTCACAAAAAACTCTCATTCTTACCATTTATTTTTTTTGGCAAGAGTTTTGTGTCAAGAAAGTGCTCTAAAAATTCTTTCTTTCTCTCAACTCAAAGCTTTCTCTTTCCTCTTCCACCTCCATCCTCAACCTCAAACCGCCACACCTCTATCTTAGATCAACTTTCAAACACATAACCTTTCCATTCCAAGATCAAGCTTCCTCATTTTCAACTAAAGAAACAACCTTAGTAGGAATTTTTATTTTGAGTTCTCTCCTTTTCTTCTTTGTTTTCGGTTTCTATGTTGTAATGTGTAACATCCCAAATTTCGTCTAGGCTAATTGACTCAATGAACTCGAGTAATTGATTTACCAACTAGGCGGTTGATCTTAGCCCCATAGTAGAAAGGGTTAATATTGGTTATTTATTGTTGATTAATCACAAATAATGTTAGAATAATCAAGTGTGTCTAGAAGAAGATGTAAAGAATTACAAAAATGCCATTATTTAGTAAAATTATGAAAATATCCTTGCTATGTAAAAAAAATTACCAAACTACCCTTGCTTTATTAGTTAATAACAAAGACACTCTTATCCTATAAATGGAATTACAAGAATACCACTGTCATTATCTAATTACAAAAATACTCTTGTCTTGGTTAAAGTAATTACTATAATAATTACTATAATGTCATTTGCACAAATCCCTAGACTTGTGTTTAAACAAGAATGAATCTAAACCATTGGATTAAGATGACAATATAATAATTCAATCATATGAATCGTGTACATTCTTAACCATATACATGTGCATAGACAATTCTATGCAAAAAATTAAAAACACCTATTAAAGCATAAAGTCATATGATGTAAATCTATGATGCATACATGCATTAAAGGTTAGAAAATTTCCAATAACCATGCATGCCCAACAACAACATTTTTGCATAAAACATGTAGCATTTTCATCCCAAAATTTGGCCAACATGTTTGCATAAAACATGGAGCATTTTTATCCAAAATTAGGCCAATATGCTTGCATAAATCATGCAAGCATTCTTGTTCTTTTCTTGATCCTTTCACTATAAATACTCTTCAAACTCTCATTCTTACCATTCATTTCTTTTGGCCAAAACTTGCCAACTAAGTTGTCTCAAAAAAAGAGTCTTGTTTTTTCCAATCTCAAGCTCTCTTCCATTTTCAAGAACCTCCATTCTTAACCTCCACCAAGCTCTTAACCTCAAACCACCACATGTTCACCATAGATCAACTCCCAAATACTTATCCTTTCCATTAAATACAAGAACACAAGAAAAATCCTCCTTTTATTTCTTTTCCCTTTGGCCGAATCCATTTTAGCTCCAAGAGAAGATTTGTTCTTCTTATTTCTTTACAAAAGATTAAGTTTTCTCTTTGCAAATAAGAAAACACTCTTGGTAGGGATTTTATTTCATGTTCTTTCTCTTATTCTTCTCTTATATTTTCGGTTATTTTGATTGTTAATGACCATGGCTTGATGATGAAGAATCATGGTGGTGGTTGTGGATCCATCATATAATTGATCTCCAAAACCCAAGATTTGATTTTTTTATTGTTAAAAGATTAATGGAAAAATTATGAATATTCTTTGGATTGTTTCTTTTTGAGCTTTGTAACACCTACACACTATACAGCTACACTTAAGTCATAACCTTATAGTGAGTAGTTGTTACTTGTTAACTCTCTTACTAGAGGAGTATATATATTACATACGAGCCTCTTTTCTTAACAAACATAAAAGGCGTTTCTCTCAGTCGCTAAATTTGAACATAAATTCTAGGTCATAATAAAATAACAATACCATATAATTGTATTATACAATGGCAAAACAATCATATACACAGCTATGTAACCGTTACCTTGGTTCACGCAAGAACTCTTTAGTTTAGGTAGGGTACACTCAAAAAATTTTAGAAGAAAATAAAATACTGACTAAATCTCTATCATCGGTTTATCAAAAACTTTGGACCATGATGCCAGTAAAGTTGAGAATCTCTACAAAATAATCACCATCATAACAATCTATGTAAAAATATAATAACAGAAGGAATGAGAATCAAAGATTCCAGGAGGAAAAATACTAGTCTACTACATAGTGATATGTGACATAATATTAAAATAATTAAGGTATCTTCTATTTCTTTTGAAATATCTAGCTTGCTTATCCACTTTCTTGGTTAATTATGAGTAAACTTATGCTTAAGAATAAAATATCAAAGGATTTGTAAGATAATTGCTTGGTATTCTAGTTGTTTACATAAAGGTTTCAGTTTAGTATCATTGTTTCTTGTGACTTAATTTTGTTAGGAAATTTTAAACTTAATGGCAAAACTCATAGGACTTCTTGATATACTTCTATGTGGATCGTACTATCAATGATGTAATGCCATCATGTTACAATTTGATATAGTTCATTAGATGGAGTACGTCTACTACATTATTTATATAGCCTCGCTCTTTCTTCAGGACATCCATTTTCTCATAACAATGTAACGACGTCACAACCTGATATAGTTCCAAGGCGTAGTACGTCTACTACTACCCATGAATCCATGAGCTTACCATTAAGCAATTAATATTACATAAAGCTTGTTCTCTTATGTTTTCTTGCTCGTAAAGATCTTTAATATTTGTGTAGGAAATCTTATGATTCTCAAGTAAAATCTCTTCTCAATAGTTCTATATCTCATACTCTTGCTTTGAGATTTTCTTAATCTCCTTAATTCTTATGAGATTTTCTGTTAAGTCTCTTGAATTATTGAGACTTTTCTCTTGAAAATCTCCTGAATTTCTTATGAGATATTCTTTTTAGATCTTCTGAATTCTTATGAGATTTTTTGTTCAAATCTCTAAGTCTTATGAGACATTCTATTAAAAAATCTCTTGGATTCTTATGAGATTTATCGGTAAAATCTACTAAACTTTTTATGATATTTTGTTAGGAGAACTGTTAAAGATTTTTGCAAAGTCTAGTAACCTTTTACGAATTTCTAAAAGAAAATAGTTAAACATTTATGAGATTTTCCATAAAATTTACTAAACCGTTATGAGAATTTTCTATAAAATCTTTAGAATTTTAGATTTTCTTAAAATTTGCTAATCTTTTATGAGATTTTATATCATTAGAAACTTGTAAAACTCTTCATGATGGAATTCCTATAAATTTCAAGGAAAACAAATCAAGTATCTTAGGTGAGCTTCAAGCCTTTTCTTATATGAATAAAATAATCTCTTCATTTGCTTAATAAATCTTTTGTATTAATTCAATCAATCCCAAGTGTTCTTGAACTAAAAAAAACTCATATATATGAATCTTGAGAATACATTTCAGATTTCACAACATCATTTCAAGTATATATCAAGAGTTTATTTAGCAAAAATAGTCAAACAATCACAAACAATAAACTAGAATCTTTCCTACCTTTTTTCCAAGCATTTGTTAAACTTTTTCTAGCTTTTTCTTCTCTAATCCAAGCCTCAAACCCACTTTTCCAGCACCTATTTATGTTGCTGTTTGGACATATTTGAAGGGGAAAAGAAGACTTTGGCTTGAGTTTGATGTAGAGGAAGTATTCTTGAACTAGCTTAAGTGTTTTCTTAAACATAACCTTCAAGAATTAGAAGCTTTCATGGAGTTTCAAGAAGTGAAATATGAATATGGTGAAGAGAAGAAGAAAGCAACGTGAAGTTGCTGGCAGAGAAGAAAAGCTATTTTGTTTTTTTTTCTTTTTCCTTTATATAATAGCACATGCTTGGAGAGAAAGTAAAGAGTGAAATATTTCTGGATTGATTTACCTTATATCGGTATTAGAAATATCTATATTTATTCAATTATCCTAAGTAAAAATTATATGAGATATGATAATATCCATTATTTATACCAGATTAATGTTTTTGGTATATCGATTATTATCATTTGGTGTACCAATTATTACCATTTCGGTACCAATTGACATAAAAGAAATTTTACCGTTTAAGATATCTATTTACCCTTATCGTTATTTTATCTATGTCATTATACCAATTATAGGTTTCTCATTCTATATCTCCGAATAAAATATTAATATATTAATTTGTAATACCCGGTATACACGTGTCAGGACAAGTTCTCATGGCCTCCTCCCAGGACCACCAGTCCTGAACTTCACTAAGTCTGGATCCCACACCTCCTTGGAGGGCTATTTGTTAGAGTAACATTCTTGGGATCAAAAGGTAATTATTCCAAGGAAAATGAGTTGAAGAGTGATTTTTAACGAATTTTATGAAATCTTTAAACGTTTTGTTTTGAGCCCCAAGTTTAGAATGTAACACCCTAATAATTAACCCAATACACCTAGGTCTGATTAATTACTAGACTTTACTCTTTGCTTCAGTTCCTTAATCATGCTTTGAAAATACTTAGTGAAATTACGAGCCATTTTTTTTAAAACATAATTGAAAACGTGAGCCGCGCATAAGTGAACGATAATGATAAAGCAGAAAACGAATAGACATATCATGAAGAATCATCATATTGGCTCCATCATATGACATCCATAATTACATATCACATAGATATTTTGCCTACCAACAGAATAAGACTAGGTGTAGGCAATCTAACAAAACATAAATAATATATGGATGGAAGGACATCCATTAATGGCACCTAGTAATAACACTCAGGGATAGGGATAGATATGAAATATACGAGTGAAACTAGAGGATCAAGTTTAGCTACCAGGTGAAAGCCTCAACATGATTCACGAACACTTCCTTCTATTTCTGAAGACGATGGAAGAAAAAAAAAAATAGAAGGAGAAACTTATAAAAAGAATCTTAGGGTACTCACCTCATGATACATTGTGTCATCATCATCGTCCCCAGGAACCTCAGGTTTCTTTATGAAAATGTGAGCATGATAAGACATTTATTAATCTTGAAAATATACTTTATCGAGGTTCATCGGTTTTAATCATGCGTCTTATAATGCAATATAACTTAACATGTCATATTTATAATGAACTTTTCCTTTTATCAACACATCATATTCTTTATCATCATATCATAAATACTATACATAGAAGAACATCATATTTACATCATGCATTACTTAGTTCCTTAGGTGACTTAAAGTTACTTTCATCATCGTTTTCCTGGCCACCTATACTCCACCCTTTTGGGAGTAATCTAGGTTATGAGCTCATACCTTACTAGTCGTCACTAGCATATACTTATCCCTTTTGATAAGTTAAAATCCTAACTACCCTTTTGAGAGAGGTTAGGGGCAAGAATCACCTTTTCACCACCTATAGTCTGATAGGTCCAAAGGATCATTTTCTCATGAGTTTAAGTCACCATTAAATCTTTGTATGTTATATCATAATACAATTCTTCATTCATAATCATCATAACATTTTCTCATTTATAGTCTTATGCCGAAATATATACCAACTGTAATCATGCATCTGGAGATTCCTAGGAAGAGAGGTGGGTCACAAATGGACATGTTTAAATACCAAGGTTTTCCTAGCAGAACCTTTCCAAATTACACTTTTACAAGAGTACACTTTCTTCCAATAACAAGGGTAATTTTTAAATAACAAAGAATATTTCTTTATTTCATGCGTAAGTATTCTCATTGTTTGCAATAGCAACTATAACATGCAAGCCATGAAATCATTTAATATTATCAAATACTTAATAAGCATCAAATCTCTACATAGACTTATTATTTAAAACATCAAGGAGGCATCACCATCAATTCTTACGAAAGTCTCAACAAGAAACTTTAGAATCAACCTCAATTATTGAACTAATTAATTATGCATCTAAGGGATTCATTACCATCATTACCATTAATTATAAGCCTTAGGAACATTATTAGACTATATGGCAGCATAGGCAGTAAGTCATTCTTAAGGTTTTACATGTGCTAGAAGTTGCGTTTTTAACCCTTTCTTATCGTCTTTCCTACGATGCCAAAATTAATTACTAACCCAATTATGAATCATTCTCCCTTATCTAAACATAATAAAATCTGGTTCTTAAGGCCACTAAAGGTTTAAAGAATGCATAAATTTCATTATCTAAGTTCTAGAAATCTTGCTTTATGGTTGTTTTATATAGCTAGTTTCTCTTCTAACTTGCATATAATTGTTCCTCATCAATAAACATAATAATCACAACTTTAAACATATTAAATCATCATCATACATTGGTAATAAACTAGATTAGTTGAATCATGAACCTATCATAATCACATTTTAAGTGTACATAGAATACTAGTTTCTTGTAAAGTCTTTGCAAGGCCTCAAATTTCTTTTAGAAACTAATTCTTTTTGCTAAACTTGAAAGAATCTTCATGATTAAAATTCTCACTTAAGATAAAAGGAGCAAGTCTTGATCTTAAGAGATTTATGTGATATCTTAGAATCATAAACATGCTATGCAACCTCATTTTAATCTTGTCATTATAAGGTGATAACTTGGAATTATAAATATGATATGCAAATCCATTTCTTTATCTTTAAGATTTAAGGTGATGACTTGAAAATTAAACATGATGCAAGAGCTTGAAATATAAACATGATGCAAGAAACTGGAGCGGTGGTAGTTCGCACAGGACCAGTGGAGGGAGAAGAAGAATCTTAAGAAAAGAGGTAATCACTACCGGTAAGGGAGAAGAGAATTATTATTACATCTTTTTAAGCTCCAATCTCAGACTTCTTAAAGAATCAATTCTTTAACTCCAATAATCTTATTTCTTTGCTTGTGATACTTGGGCAAGTCTTTGAACTCTAAGATCTTTAGGTGATGACATAAAAATAAACATGTCATGCATTGATTGTAACATCCTCCAAGTACAACCCCATTCTTAAGCTATGATATCATCTCGAAGTTGTTACTTGTTATTAGCAGACCTCTCTTAATTTTTATAGCTCAATTTAAATAAAGATAACTAAGTGTAATTCTATTAAAACATATTACAAGTAAACATCAAGTTTATTAAACATACAACTAAAATACATAAGGAAGCTCCTCTATGAGCTTTAGTACATATCGTCTTCTAATACATTTACGTACATACTCATTTCACTAAGTGGCAATAAACGGAACGCTATACTACAAGTCTACCTCCTTTACATAGGTCCTTTCCCCTTGCTTAACCTAGGCGACAAAACAAACTCATAGGGGTGAGAATATTATAAAATTCTCAGTAGGGTAGCTTCCCCATATACTACACACAGTAGGCATGAGCAATTCATGCATATACAATATTCATACAAAATCATACGCAGAAATCTTAAAAACCCAGGCAGGGAACTAAGGATAATATCACAATAATCGATGAGTAATAATATGTACAATTAGAAACTCCATTCTCATATCTTCTCAATTTTCTCAACACAGGGAAGACTTATTCTCATAGAGAGATATATCACACTCCACAATTTCACGGAGGACCAACAGAGCTAGGACATGAGCTCATTCTATTGAGATCAGAACTTCATTTTTTTCCATTTCCAGATCACTCAGTATGCCTAGCCAATTGACGTTTATCGACTCATAACTTTTCTAGGGAAGTCTTTTTGCCTTCCCTCTATTCTTTCTAAGCCTTGTTTCTATTTTCCCCATATGTTTCAAACATACACAGTAAGATATGTACATACTATCATAGAATTTAGCCATTTCCACATCTCATTATCCTGAATTGATATTCCAGGCACAACAATTTGTTACCACACCAAACGACCATTCCAACCTTAAAAAAATTTCACATGACACTTCAATGTGTCTAAAATAACCTGTAAAATTTCAGGGCAATCAGAGTTATATAATCACTTCAAGAAAATATTAGTCGTTAAAGCCACAAATTCATAGTGGAGTTTGTTCTCAAAATATTTAGCCCTAGAATTCGATGGAATCATGGTACAAGAAAATTCACCGAGGTATTTCAACATGTTATTAGTCTTGTGTAAAAATTTCAGGAGCTACTCATTCAATTGCTGTGATGAAAAAATTCGGCAAGTTTGTTACTTCAGCCTCAACAATTCAGACCAATCACAATTGGTTCCTGAATTTTTTTAAGGCATCAAACCTTAGAATTAACCCCTAAGAAAATTCGTATGTTTAGTTTAAAGGTTAAATACAACATATAATTTTCATGGCTCATGAAACCACCCACAAAATTTCCAGAAAATTCGTGAAAATTTTGATTATAAAGAAATTAAGCAACCTAGTTCCAATTTCACTTGAGAGAAAACCCTTTTTAAACCATCCAAACACAACAAAAATTCATACATCAATATCAATATGTTAATCATCAATATCATCAAAATTTTCAGAATTAGGCATGCTGAACAGAATTGAAAAATTACAAAGGCAAAGCAGAAAACCTACTCTTGAAGGTTCAGAAGTTTATCTCTAGCTTGCTTCAAGGTGGGATTTCAAAGAACCAAAACTCCCCACACACTTTAGACCCTCCTCTGATCAATGATGGATGTGCAAGAAGGCTGAGGTTTTTGAAATTCCAATCGGTTACAATTATAAAGGTGAAAGTGTAGATCAATTTTTGTGAAGGAAGATTTGGGTTTTGAATAATTCTAAGCTAGGGTTTTTGTGAGATGAACACAAGGTGAAGCTCTTGGCTATGGAGGACTTCCAACTTTGATTTCTCCTGAATGGCCGAGAATATGCTTGGCTTTGGGAGGAAGATTGGTGACTAGGCTTGTAATAAATACAAGCCAAGATATTGTTAAAAAAATCATGATGAATTTGGTGACTAGGCTATGGTGGATGGCTAGGATTTGATCTTGGATTCCAAGATTAGATCTTGGCCTTCCACTTGTCTTGATTAGTTAGATATTATTTAGTTGTAGTGATGAAAGATCTTTCCTGTTAAAGTCCACCAAAATCAGGCCTCAAACACGAAATACCCACTTACCCCAAATTAACTCTAGGATAAAATTTTCATTCCCATATTTCTAACCTTATTCTCATATTTTTAATTTTTAAACATTAGGTTGAATTCTAAGTTTCAGGAGTCCTGAGGGCTATGGGACCCACAGGGTTACCTATGCCAAGCATAAATTTTATTTATTTTTTGTCATGGGCCACCCTCATCATTGTTAAACTGTTCATATTTTTAAATTTACGACTAACAAAGCTCAAATTAATTTTTAAGTAATTTAAAGGTGTTACATGATTCTTTTAGCCATTATAAAATAAAGTGAGAACATAAAATAAATATGAGATGCACTTCTTTATTATCTTTAGAGATTAAGTGACAACATGAAATATAAACATGAAATGCAAACTTGGAAATTTAAACATGAGTATGCAAGTCCATTTATTCATTCTTGAAATTTTAATGATGACATAGAAAGTAAACATGATTATGCAAAGTATAAACTTAAACATGGATGCAAGTTCATTTGATTTCCTACTAGGGCTCCTTCAAGACTTTATAGAAATACAATTCAATCCAATATATATCTTAGCAAGACAAAGTGAGAAATACATCTTTCAAGTTCTAAACTCAAGATCATAAAAACATCATAAAAATATTATTCTTTAAAGTTTTGCATAAGTGGAACTTTCAAGCTTTAGACTAACTTGTGATGGATTCACAACCCCCTCAAGGTCCTCATCATCAAGCCATCATCTTAGTCCCACCTAGGCCATATGGCCGAATTGTTCAAAGAAAAAGAGAAGAAAACCAAATGAAAAACTAGAGAAATCCATGAAATCATCATTTTGAACCAAGAACAACTTAGCAAAGCATAGAAGTAAACTTAAAAATAACTCCCTACCTAATTTGATTTGAAGGAAAGGAATAGGACTTGGTTTCCTTGAGTGAAATGAAAGAAATCTCTTTGAGAAATGGGAGAAATTTGCCAAGGAGGAAGAAAGAAAGCTTTTGGTGCTCCTAAAACTAGAATTTGTGTAAGTTATGAGCAAGGCTTCCAAGGCTCCTCAAGAAGCATATTTATAGAGGAATTCAAGCTCATGTATGACAAGAGGAGGAGGCATAATTTTGGATTTTTCATGGGGAACAAAGGGAGGAAAATCATTTCTTGTTTAAGGCATGTTTTATGCCATGTTTTAGGGAAATTTTTGGCATTTTGTTTTAGTGCATTATCTTGCAATAATTCTAATGATTATGGCTAAATTATTTTGTGCATTACAGCCTCATGGAAGAGGGTTTGTGTGTTCCATGTATTATTTAGGTGTAGCCAAGGTATTTATGCAATTTAGAGAATTTAAGTTAAGGCTTAGGTGAATTAGTAAGCAATTTGAGTGTTTTAAAGCAATTTTAGGTTCTAATCAATTTAAATAAATAATTTTGACTCTAGATTAATAATTAGAATTTAATAAGCTTTAATTTGAGCCTAATATTGCTTAGGTTCGTTATACGAATCAAAAATTTCAAAATTTGTAAACGCAAAGATAGGGGCAAAACGGTCATTTTACTTAAAAATTGCGAGACCACCTGAGCTTAACCAATGGTTAATCATGGCTTAAAAACACATTTTAAAACATTTTAGTGAGGTTCCCTTCAGCAACATGGAGTTAAACAGGGGCGTTTTGGTCATTTCGCGTTAGAGCTCAAAATTATGATTCTTCTCCTCTATTAACACACATAACACAAACAATCCCTTATTATTATCAAAATATCCCTTTGAGGATGGTAGGCCAATCATCATTTTCTAGTAAAATAACTTAGGGGCATTTTGGTCATTTTACACGTACAGAAATGGTTTGCAATACTTGCACGAATTGCTTCTCTTCTAACGTTATATTCCTTTATTAAGGATTGTTTGGTCTCAAATTTTATATAATATTTACCTATGATAATTCCTAATGAAGTAAAATTACAGTAAAAATGGGCGTTACATAAAATCCTAAAAACTTCCGATTTGAACTAAAACCCAAAATTTGGATTTTGAATGGTTGGAGTTTTGATATTTTAGATATTATTTGAATCCAAATTGGTATTCCTTTATATACATTAATGTTTTAAGTTAATGGGAAGAAGAATAAATGAATAAGTAAGATTATGTAGAAGCCTGTGATAGGAATTATGAGAAGATTCGGTTTTGCTATTACGCTAGTCGATCCAAGAAAGTATAGTGGTCACTAAAGGTAATTGCATGTATATAATGGTTTTGAGTAATTGGCAACTTATTTGGTGACCGCGGGTAGGCTAGCGACTATCGGTTTGACCGTATAGCAGTGTTAAGTTGGCTGCATAGAGCGAAATGAGTTGCTTGCATAAGTGATGCCATACTTTTTAAACACTCCAACTCAGGATTTTACTCCTAAAACAAACCCTACACTCCTACTCCCTTCCCCTCTCTTCTTTAATCCTTCCTCCTCCAAGAGATCAAAGGTGAGTTTTATGGGTTTTCATTATTCCTTTCATTCCCATTTTATATCTTATGAATGGGTTTCATTTGTCTCCATTGTTGTTAATGCTTCCCAAATGTTGTTAGAGTTATGTTTGAGCAATCTAGAGATTGTTAAAGTTTAATCTTGAGTTTTGTGGTTTAATGCAAACATTGGTGCCATTTCCACTCGCAGAATGTTGGGGTGCTAGGCAGCCTCCTTCCCCAAGTGAGTGGGTTCATATCCTATGATCCTTATGTTGATCATTAAAGTTATTTTCATTGATTTGGAGCTTGTTTGCATGATTTTAGAGAATAATAGAGATTTCAGATTGTTTTGCATATTGTGAAATAGTTGTTTTTCAACAAGGGCATGATATACTTGTTTTGATACAAACTCATGGACTATTATTTCTAAATGAATTATTAAAGAGCTAAAGTATGATTATAACTTGATTTAGAGATTTTAGAAATTTCCATGATGATTGCAAGAGCAAAGTAATTATATATTATAGAGATCCTCCAGAACATAGTCGTAGAGAAATGACATGATTTCATGATTAAAGATTTGCCGGTAGTCATAGAAGAAAAAACACCTGAGTTAAAAGTGAACCAATAAATTAACTTTAGTACCAAATTATCTAGAGAACAATCTCATAGAGGATAAGAATCGGAACCTAGTTAGGTGTCTAATTTAGAATCCTAAGGGATCATGAGCAAAGAATTTGTTATACATGGTTGACATGCATAACCAAATTTATATTTTGTTATGCAAGGCATAACCAAGATCCCTCTTCTTTAGGAGATCCTATTTATGTTTTCCAAAGATTATTGATTTAAGAACTATTATGTACATGTAATGAAATGATTTCAAGAAATTGTATTAATCTGGTTTTAAATATATATATATATATATATATATATATATATATATATATATATATATATATTATTGTTATTTGATTGTACCATGAGAGGGTTATGGGTGAGGATCTCTTAATAATTTTAGATGAAAACTCACCCCTCTCCCTTTTCCATTATAGATACATCAGAAATCCGGGCTCTCATCCATCTCCTCCCCAGAGGAGAGTTCTAATTGGTGAGCTTCACTTTAGAAGTGAAGTCTTTTTTTTCATTTTGATTAGAGAGAGTGCTCCAGTGTACATGACGGGCATGATCTTGGACCATAGAGATGAGTGCATTGATTTATCATGATTATTTTGTATTACATGATTCTAGTTTTCATGTATATCTTGTATAGAGAGCAACTCATATTTTGAGTTAGAGATATGTTAAAGATTGAGAAATGATTTGTTTTCTAACTTTAGAGATTTGTGCTAGAGTTGATTATGATATGTTTTTACGATGATTACATTTTCAAAGAGCCAGAGGTTTATTAGAAATGGAAATGATGTTTTATAAGTGGATTTAATATTAAAATATGCATATAGAAGAAGAAAAAAAGGTTACGAGCTTATGTGGAAATGAGGACCTCATGTGCCCACACGTGCCTAAGTCGGGTCGTTACAAAGTGGTATCAAAGCGCCTAGATTTCCCTGCATGTCATTGGAGCAAGTGTCCACAAGTAGCACAGAAGTGCGGCCATTTGCATTAACGAAGCGTTACTTGAGGCTTTTAGAGTGATCAGTCAATATTAGGATTAGAGCTAGAGTCTTGTCCTTCTTTCGAGATCCGTGTCTTATCTCTTGTATTAATGTTCTTTCAAATTTAGTATTGCCTTCCATACGTCACCCTTCTCACACGCCGTCTAGGAGCGGATCTTTTGTCTAGAGGCTCGTTTCAGGCATTAGAGCAGGCTTTGGCCGCCCTCACGTGCGTTGACCAGGAAGTGAGGCTAGTTCAGACACCCTGGTTCAGGAACCAGTGAGATCCAGACGATCCACATTAGAGCACTTTAGGAGGATGGATCCACTCACCTTCTAGGGCGTCTCAGATGAAAGATCTAGATGTTCCTCTAGAAGTAAAGATCATAAGAAATATAATCTTCTCTAGAGGGCAGGAGAGTTGGTTTCCAGCTTGGAGGTGGGCTGATATGAGTCGATGAGTTCCTTTAGTGATCTAGCCACCCTCCTAGGAGGAGTCCGAGTTACATCTTAGAAATTTCTTTAGAGAGGAGGTCCGCTCAAATGGTCGAGGAGTTCAGGCTTTGACTTGACGTTATAACATGTCATTGCGGAGTATGATGAAAGGTTCACACAGCAGGCCAGCTGTGGCGGTATGTTAACATCAGAGAAGAAGAAAGACGGTTGTTTAAGGGCTGCCAAATATGTTCTTAGTCTCCACATGTCCGCACCATGGATTATGCAGATAGTGATATGGCTATCGGGTTAGAGGTCGGGTTGCAGATGGAAGCTGCGGCAAACAGAAGCCATAACTCATGGGTCTTTTCTGAAGGAGTTGGTTTGAGTAGAGGATTTGGCCAGGAGGGCCAACATGGCTCATTAGGGCGCCTCTAGAGTCTTACCCAACTGGCCGAACCGCCTCAAGTTAGAAGGAAGATTAAAGCCAGGTACAGCGGCCAAGGTTCAGTTGAGTTTTGGATGTCGAACTTGTGAGAGAATAAAGGACTAATGTATGTTTGGCACTTTTGTTTGTTATGACTTGTGGAGGGGCCACAAGTGTGAAAGTGCTTTCAAGGGGAGCATTTAGCTCAGGGTCGGGAACCCACCTTTACATTCCACCTCATTAGTCAAGGATCCAGGGTGGCCCCATATGCAACTAGGCTGGGGCCAGGTAGGTGTTTGGTGGGAGGAGAGGCCAGGTGGTGGGGACAGCCTCTGTGGTCTAACATGCCAGGATATCAGTTTGTTAGTGATGAAGTGTCATAAAGTCTTCTCCTTTGAGGCTTTTGCTTTGATTGACTTCGGGTCTACATATTCATATGTCCTGTCCTTTACCACACGTTGAGAGATCCGTTCCACCTTAGAGAAACCATTTTGTGGGAGACCCTTAGAGGACCTCTTCTGATTAAGTTGTCTATAGAGAGTGTGAGCTCAAGGTTGAAGGTATGGAAGCGCTTCGAACCTTCATTTGTTGGATATGTGAATTTCGATGTCATCTTGGGTATGGATTGGCTAGCTTCGTGTCATGCCATGGTGGATGCAGGAAGTCCGTGAAGTTTGATGTTCCTGAGGCGAGCTCCTGAGTTTAAGGTACCAGCTATTTGGTCCCAACCAGCTTCACTTTGGCCATGAGTGCCTTGAGGCTCATGGATAGAGGAAGTTATGGGTTTCTAGCTTCAGGTTGAGACATAGATGAGGAGTCCAGTTTGGAGTCAGTTCCCTGGGGTTTATGAGTTCCCAATGTTTTTCAGAAGAGATACTAGGGATGCGAGAGAGAGAGAGATAGAGTTCAGGATAGAGCTTGGAGCTTGGAGTCGAGCCTATCTCTATTGCCCGATCGGATGGCTCTGGAGAGTTGAGAGAATTAAAGGATCAGTTGCAAGAGATGCTTGACAAGGGGTTCATCCGACCAAGTACCTCGCCTTGGGGTGCTCCAATGTTGTTTGTCAAGAAGAAGGATGGGTCTATGAGGATGTGCATAGACTACTGGCAATTGAACAAGGTTATAATCAAGAACCAGGACCCCTTACCACGCATAGATGACCTGTTGATTAGCTCCAAGGGGCTAGGTGTTTCTCCAAGATTAACCTTAGATCGGGCTATCATCAATTGAAGATTAAGGGTGAGGATGTGCCCAAGACAGTTTTAGGACATGCTATGGACACTATGAGTTCTTAGTGATGTCTTTTGGATTAACCAATGCCCCTGAGCTTTATGGATCTAATGAAGAAGTTTCAGACCGTTCCTAGACCATTTCATGATTGTCTTCATCGATGACATCTTGGTGTACTCTAGGAGCAAAGAGGAGCATGAGCATCACCTTAGGATCGTCTTGTAGACTCTAAAGGAGAACCAGTTGTATGCCAAATTCTCTAAGTGTGAGTTTTGACTTGATCAAGTGGTGTTTCTGGACATGTGGTGTCCAAGGATGGTATCTTAGTAGACTGAAGAAGGTTGAAGTGGTTCAGGAGTGGCCAAGACCATCTCAGATGTTAGAGATCCGTAGCTTCCTGGGTTTGGCAGGATACTACCAGAGGTTTGTTCAGGATTTCTCCAAATAGCAGTGCTATTGACTAAGTTGATGTAGAAGGATGTTAAGTTTCAATGGTCAGATGCTGTGAAGAGAGTTTTGAGAGGCTCAAGACTTGTTTGACCACGGCTCCGTGCTTGTGTTGCCCTCTGTATACAAGGTTTTCCGTGTTCTGTGATGCCTCAGAATAGGACTTGGTTGTGTTCTTATGCAGCATGGTTGAGTAGTGGCTTACGCATCTAGGTAGCTCAAGAGGCAAGAACAGAACCATTTGACCCGTGATCTAGAGATGGTAGCAGTGGTTTTTGCCTTGAAGATCTGGAGGCACTACCTGTATGGAGAGACATGCGAGATCTTCACGACCACAGAGTTTGAAGTGTATTTTCCAGGAGAAGATCTGAATCTCAGGGCGCGTAGATGGCTAGAGTTGTTGAGAGACTACGACGCACCATATCTTATCACCCGAGCAAGGCTAATGTGGTAGTCGATGCGTTGAGTAGGAAGTCCATTGGCAGTTAGGCCCATATAACGCCTTTGAGGCAGCCATTGATAGAAGATGTCCATAAGCTAGAGGAGAGGAGTCCAGTTGGACTTGGTGATTCAGGAGCCTTTCTCGCTCACATTGGGGCCAGTCCACCTTGGTGGAGCAAATTAAGGCACGAGGGGGAAGACCCCAGATTGGTTAAGCTTATGAAGGACGTACATAGAGGAGATAGTCCTGAGTTTCTATGGATTTGGAAGGTATATTACACTTTGGGGACCGTTTATGTACCGATGTGGGTGAGTTGAAGAAAAGAGTGATAGAAGAGTCTCACGTGCGGCATACTCCGTTCATCCGTTCAACAAAGATGTACCAAGATCTCAGCCATCGGTGGGAAGGCATGAAGAGAGATATTGGTGATATGTGGCACGTGTTCACAAGTAAAAGCTGAACACCAAAGGCCTGGAGGCTTATAGTAGATAGATCCCAGAGTAGAAGTGGGAGGGAATAACCATGGACTTTGTAACATCCCCTCCGCTTTATGGATTGACTCGTCCCCACAAACCAACACGGGTCTTTTTAGTGTGTTTTGTCATCACTCACACGTTTCCTGGAACTTCAGGAGGTCACCCATCCAAAATTACCCCAAGTCAAGCACGCTAACTTGGAGTTCTTTCATGATGGGCTACCGAAAGAAATAGGTAGTACCAATCAATTCATATAAGCCCTCATTTACGTATAGTCCCATACCTACATTTGGATTCTTATCGGTGTAAATCTCATTGATGTACCCCTTCGCTTGGAGGCAGGAGCCGCTTTTTGTCCGTGCCTTCTGACCCGACCATCCCTCCCCGGGTGTTCAGAGCTTTGTAGTTGGGTTACCTCGAACCACTAGAGGCTTTGATTCCATATGGGTGATTGTGGATAGAATGACCAAGTATGCTCACTTCCTACCAGTGAAGATGACCTTCAGTGCGGCTTAGTATGCCCAGCTTTACATAGATGAGGTGGTTCGGCTCCATGGTGTGCCGTGTTCAATCATATCAGAAGAAGGTCCCAATTCACTTCGCAGTTTGGAGAGCATTTCAAGAGACTCTGACTCGTGTGGATTTGACCACAACTTTTCATCTGGACAGATGGCAGTAAGAGAGAACTATCCAAACTTTAAAGGACATGCTCAGAGCTTGCGTGTTAGACTTCTGGGAGTTAGTGTGACCACTTGCAACTCATAGAGTTCTCATACAACAACAGTTACCAAGCTAGCATCTAGATGGCACCATTTGAAGCGTTGTATGGTAGAAGCTGCAGAATCTCCTGTTAGGTGGTTTGAGCTTGGGGAAGCTAAAGCCCTAGGCCCATATCTAGTACAAGAGACCTTAGAGAAGGTTCAGCTGATAGAGAACAGTGATTGCGGCTGAGCAAGGCAGGAAGTCTTATGCGAGACCGGAGAGACCTAGAGTTTGCTGTGGGTGATCATGTGTTCCTGAGGGTGTCTCCCATGAAGGGAATAGTGAGGTTCGGTAAGTGGGGTAAGTTGAATCCACGCTATATCGGCCCGTTTGAGATTCTAGAGAGAGTTAGAGTAGTGGCCTACAGATTGGCATTGCCTCTTAGTTTATCAGAGATACATCCAGGATTTTATGTTAGCATGCTTAGAAAGTACATGCCCGATCATCTCACATGGTCACTCCACAAGCGGTTCAAGTTGAAGAGGAACGGTTGCCATCATAGATAGGCAGATCAAGAAGCTTCGCTCAAAGGAAGTGGCCTCAGTGAAAGTCATCTAGAAGAATCATTCCGAGGAAGCAACGTAGGAAGCCGAGGAAGCCATGAAGATCAAGTATCTACATTTTTTCCCTTCTCAAGGTATGTTTTAGATTTGGGACTAAATCTCTTTTAAGGAGGGGAGAATGTAATACCCAATGTACATGTGTCAGGAGACAAGTTCTATATGGCCTCAGGTCCTGGACCCACAAGTCCTGAACTTCACTAAATCTGGATCCAACACCTCCATGGAGGGCTATATGTTAGAGTAACATTCTTAGGATCAAAAGTCCCACTAATTGTTCCTAGAGGGAAAATGAGTTGAAGAGTGATTTTTAATGAATTTTATGAAACCCTTAAATGTTTCGTTTTAAGCCCCCAAGTTTAGAAAATCTTGAAAACATAAGATTTGAACTAAAATCAAAAATTTGGATTTTGAACGTTTGGAGTTTTGATTTTTTAGATATTTTATTTGAATCCAAATGAGGGATATTTCCTTATTTACATTCATGTTTTAAAGTTAATAGTAAGAAGAATAAATGAATAAGTGAGATTATTAGAAGCTATGTGACAGGACTTATGCATGTTCAGGTTTTGTTGTCGCTATAGCAATCCTAGGATTACTCAGTCACCGAGGGCAATTGCATGTGTGCAATGGTCTGAGGACCGCCAGACGGTTTAAATCACCAAAGGGTAATTGCATGTGTGTAGTGGTTAGAGGACTGCGCAGCCGGGACCACTATAGCGGTCATAAGTTGCATCTGATGGTGGGCTGGGTAGGCTATAACCGCTATAGCGGTGTCAGTTTGGCATGTGAAAACGCGTTTCGCGTAAGTGATACCCCTACCCCATTTAAACACTCCAACTTATTTGACTCCCAAAATCGAACCCTAACACTCTTCTACTCCCTTCCCCTCTTTTCCTCTAATCCTTCCTCCTCCAAGAGATCAAAGGTGAGTTTTATGGGTTTTCATTATTCCTTTCATTCCCATTTTATATCTTAGTGAATGAGTTATCATTTGTCTCCATTGTTGTTAAGTAAGGGTGCTTCCCCAATGTTGTTAGAGTTATGTTTGAGCAATCTAGAGGTTGTTAGAGTTTAATCTTGAGTTTTGTGGTTTAATGGAGACATTGGTGCCATTTCCACTTTCCTGAACATTGTGGGTGTTGACGCCACTCTTTCCTCCCTTTTAGGTGAATGTGTTCATATCCTATGATCCTTATGTTGATCATTAGAGTTATTTTCATTGATTGGGAGCTTGTTTGCATGATTTTAAAGAATAATAGAGATTTCAAATGGTTTTATATATTTGTGGAAATAGTTGTTTTTCAACAAGAGTATGATATACTTGTTTTAATACAAACTCATGGGACTATTATTGCTAAATGAATTATTAAAGAGCTAAAGTATGATTATAACTTGATTTAGAGATTTTAGAAATTTCCATGATGATTTCAAGAGCAGAGAATTATATATTATAGAGTTTTATCCCCAGAACATAGTCTTAGAGAAATGACATGATTTCATGATTTAGAGATTGGTAGTCATAGAGAGACAGCAGTGAGTTAAGTTGGAACCCAATCGTTAACCTTAGTACCAAATTATCTCAAGAGGACAATCTCATAGAGCAGAGAAATTGAACCTAGTTAGGTGTCCAATTTAGATCCTAAGGGATCATAGAGTATAGAATTCGTTATGACATGGTTGACATACATAACCAGAGTATTTATATTTTGTTATGCAAGGCATAATCAGGACATCCCTTTCTCTAGTAGAGTACTATATTTATGTTTTCCAGAGATTATTGATTTAAGAACTATTATGTACATGTAATGAAACGATTTCAAGAAATTGTATTAATTGGTTTTGATATATATATATATATATATATATATATATATATATATATATATATATTATTTGTTCTCTGATTGTCCCATGAGAGAGTTATGGGTGAGGACCTGCTATTGAGTTTTAGATGAAACTCACCCCTCTCCCTTTTCAATTACAAATACGTCAGCTCCGTGGATCCTTCTCATCCACCTCCTCTCCAACAGGAGAGTTCCAGTGGTGAGCTTCACTTTGGAGTGAAGTAGTCTTTTTTTTTTATTATATATTTTGATTAGAGATAGAGTGCTCTAGTGTACATGATGGGTAGGGTCCCTGAACCATAGAGATAGAGTGTATTGATTTATCATGATTATTTTGTATTTACATGATTCTAGTTTTCATGTATATCTTGTATAGAGAGCAACTCATATTTTGAGTCAGAGATATGTTTAGAGATTGAGAAATGATTTATTTTCTAACTTTAGAGATTTGTGCTGGAGTTGATTATGATATGTTTTTACGATGATTACATTTTCAAAGAGCCAGAGGTTTTATTAGAGATGGAAATGATGTTTTATAAATGGATTTAACATTAAAATATGCATATAGAGAGACTAGAGGTCATGAGGCTTACGTGGGAATGAGGATTCCTCACGTGCCTTCACGTGCCCAAGTCAGGTCGTGACATAATTTTGAATAATATTAAATTAATGTTTATTTTTTTATAGACTCCTCATATTGTTGTGATCATAACTATGCCTGTGGAATTTTCAAAATCTCTATAGATTATTCACAATTAATCATTTTATCATAACAATACTAAAAACCAGGTCATTACATTCTACCCCCCTTTAAAAAAATTTTGCCCTCAAAATTTAGTCTTCTCGTATACTTTACTCAAATTCTCACATATACTCCTTGGATCATTCTCTGCCGACACAATCTTTACAAAAGAGACAAATCTTTCTAAAGTTGTTTCACGTTTCTTTCTACTATTTGTATAGGTGGTAACTTGAATGTTAAGCTATCCCTTAGCCATAGGGATTCAGATTCCAGGATATGACTAGAATTAGAGTTGTACTTTCAAAGTTGTGGCACATGGAACACATCATGAAGCTTTGCCAGGTGTAACACCCTAACTTTCACCTAATACGCTCAAGTCGCATTTGGCTATTTATTAGCGGTTACATCTTCATTTCAGAACTTGACTTGGCTTTCTTTAAAATATGAGTACTAAAAATACGACTAAATTTTTCTTTTTGAACTTAAGACTTAAAATGTGAGCCTTGCATGCGCATAGGGACCGACTATTAAACAAGAAACATAACATCCAAGCATACATCACCATAAAATCATAAATAAACCATAGAATAAACACAACATAACTTGTAATATTATATTATAATCATGACAAAACAACAATGCCCTTATAAATGTAAGGACATCTCAAGATACTTGATACATCAACCAAGGTTAACTAATGCAAAACATAATTATAAACAGGCTAGACTAGTCTTCAAGCTTCCATTGCGCCCTCTGATTCGATGTGCATATCTCCTATGCCCGCGCTTCAAGGGAAATCATGAACATCCGCATCAATCCGTCTGAGACGACACGGAAAGGAAAAACAAAAGGGGTGAGAATACTCATACACGATTCTTAGTAGGGCTCCTCCTTTAACACAAGTGTCATCGCGTCACCCAGCCACTTCGGGTTTCATTATGAAAGAGGTATACATGCATAGGTTCAATTTTAATTTCTTAAATCTTATTATCCGAAGTGGGTTCCTTTTAGCATGAGTCTTCATGGTATGAATGCAGCAGATATTTTATGTATGCATGGCGATATGACAGGACACGTAGATAACACCTATCACTTAATCAAAGCATCAATGAAACATCAACGAAACATATGCATGTGCGTCTTTTACTTTTTCAAACTTGAACTCCATGAGTTCCTTTCATAAATTTTTTTCATTTTTCCACCCTCATCATGGTCACCAAAATCCACCCAACATGCCAGCCCTGCGATTTTAACATGGTCTCCAAAACTCCTAATCACCTATCGCCTAGGAATGAGCTCATCCTAACTAGCCGTCGCTAGATTCATAAGGGGTAAAAGGGGAATCATATTTCTTTCTTGGATCACCTCGTACAACCCTTAACTCGAGAAGTCATAATGGGATCATTTCCACATTATCATATCTTTTATGGATGCGAACATGAGCCTACAACCTTAGAACCTCATATAACATATCCTTCATTCATATCTCATATTCTCATGCATTTTAAACATAGCACACCACATCATTATAGCAACATGCCATACATCCATACATTTTCATACTCATGATATTTAAATGATTCACATACATCAAATTCATACTTATTCGATCTCGTTCTCACATCACATCTCCTATCTCATGGTGTCTTATGCTTTGGCCCTTACGTCTTAAACTTGTGTTCCAATTATCCTAACCTTTGTTATGGATCTGATCATTACCTATAATTGCTTCTAACACTTATGTTTTACTAACTCATCCAATTAGCATTGTATGGAATTAAACATCATGATCATTACTTGGCTATGGGGGGATCCTATGATCTACACCTTAGGCTCTTTTCTAAGTTCTGTCATTGCCTAAGATCCTAGGTTCGACTTCTAGGCATATACACTAATTATAGGTCACCTTCCTTAAGCTCAATTATGCTGAAACATTAGTTATCGTTATTCTCGTGTCTAAGGGTGTTAAGATTTTAGTTCTTTAACCTTTCTATTTGCTTAGCCCTTTCCAACCGTCAACATCGTTCTCACTTCTCTCAAACATAATCTTATGCATTCTAACTCTAAAACAGAATTCATACAGTGGCCAACAAGATAGAAAAAAAATCAAAAGTATGTTTCACGTACAATCGCATAAAATCATGTTATAAGTGCATACAAGTTACTAGTCTTTCTCTTGGAATAATTTCATGAGCAAAAGGTGTTTGTAATCGATTACATGTGCCTGGTAATCGATTACCAGGGACTAAATTTTATTCTGGGTTCAAAAACAAGGTAATCGATTACATATGATGGTAATCGATTACTTAGGGTTAATCGTTTTCGAAAAATGAAGAACATTTGAGTAATCGATTACACTAACAGGTAATCGATTACAGGTTTTAAGGACCGTTTGGGCATGAAGAACAGCCTTGGTAATTGATTACATTGTTCTTGGTAATCGATTACCAGAACCAAAACTCCGAAATACCACTCTAGTAATCGATGACATAAGCTGGTAATCGATTACCAATTCCTAAATTTGAGAAAACATGATTTTTGACACATTTCAAACCATTTAAACACCTTGAGACCTCATAAAACATTTTCCCAACATTTTTCTGAAATCATCCTTTCATTTTACAAAATCAAACCATCCTTGTTTCATACTAAACATATTCACTTATCATGGTTAAATTTCCTTTTGAAGATACCTAGGGCAAGTCTTTGAGCTCTAGAGTATTTAGGTGATAACATAATCTTAAACATGCTATGCACTTCATTTTACTCTTCATTACAAAGTAAAGTGAGAGCATAAAATAAATATGAGATGTAACCTCATTATTATCTTTAAGGATTAAGTGATGACTTGAAATATAAACATGAAATACAAGCTTGGGAATTTAAATATGGCAATGCAAGTTCATTCATTTACTCTTGTGAGATTAGTGATGGCATCAAAATAAACATGAGATGCAAGACATAAACTTAAACATGAATGTAACTTATTTTATCTTAACTAGAGCTCTTACAAGACTTTAGAGGAATATCAATAGCCTCAACCCAACATGTATCTTAACAATGGAAGATGAGCTTTAGAGTTTTAACACCAAGTCTTCAAAGAAGACTTTGGTTTTGAACTTCATCATCAAGCTCAAGAAAGTAGATTAAAACAAGAATACCAACATTTTAATAAAACAAACACAAATAGAACTACTCATATTCTTTATTTTATTGCTCATGGGCTTCAATCTAGAGTAAAACTCTTAGAACGGCCGACCAACTTTAAGGTTGGCAAGGGTAAGCTTAAAGCTCTTGGAAAACATGTGATTAATTTTTCTTTAACAAAACTTTTGTGATCTACTCAATATTTTAGCAAACCTTGTTCAAGCAAATGAAAAAGAAAACCGAAACATAAACCAAGGAAAAGAAAAGAACACAAGCATATATGGTCCAAGACCAAGTTGTTTCAAGCTTTAGAGGTTTCTCACATGACAACAACAAGTCATTATCTTGAAATCTCATCATCAAGCCAAAGTTTTTCTCAATCAAAGGCTCTAGGCCGAAAATAAAAAGAGAGGGAGAACTTGAAAAACCAATAGAAGCACTAGCACTCTCCCTTAAAGGAAGCACAAAAAACTTAGAAAATAAACCCCTACCAATTGAAGTCTTGAGAGATATGAAAGAAAGCTTGAGTTCTTGATGAAATGGAGAAGGAAAATCCTCTTGAAACTTGAAGGAAGAAATCGGCCAAGTTGAGGGAATTTGAGAGGAAATGAGAGAAAGTGCAAGAATGCTTGAACTTGGCAAATGATCCAAAGAGCAACCAAGTCTTCCAATGCTTGGTATTTATAGAAAATTTGCAATGTAGAGGCTGATTTGGGAGGGGGTCAACGCCCTTTTTGGAGGAGGAAGAGGGAGGAAATATCTCTTACAAAGGTATGGTTGTAAGCATGGTTGAAGGCATGGTGAGGTATGGGCAAGGCATGAATTGAAGTATGGTCTTTGAGTGAAACAAACTCACTATGTACACATGGGAGGGCTGAATTTTGGCCATATCTGGATAGCCAAGGGAAGGAGAAATTGCTCATGTAATTGTGGTTTAATGATATGTTTAGGTGTGTCTTTGATTAGGCTTTTGATTAGGAGTTTGTAAGAAAGTGTTTAGGTGAGAAAATGGTTAACTAAGGTGGTTCAAGACTTGATTAGGGAGTGGTCATACTAGATTAATAAATTAAATTCATTTTCTTAGTCAAATGAGGTATGGCACAATTCCTTAATTTAAGGAATTGGAGAGAAAACACTATTCAAGATTCCATGACTAGGAATCTTGAATTAAAGAATGCAATTAGAGTTTATCTAAGCAATCTTAGGTTCTAATTAACCTCAATAAATTATTTTTACTCTAGATTAATTATCAAAATAAATTAATCTTCGATTAGAGCCTAATATTGCTTAGGTTTGCTTAATCGCGTCATTAGGCTCACTGTACACGTTCTAGGGGCAAAATGGTAATTTCGCACTAAAACTGCCGAGACCTTCCGGGCTCAACTAAACATAAAAAACCACTTATAAACATCATTTAAAATCTTTTGGTAAAGTTCGGGCTTAACCATAAAACGATAACAAAAGCCACAGGGCGTTTTGGTAATTTTGCGCGTCGAACTGAAAATGAGATTCTTCTGCTCTATTACCACACATAACACATATAATCCCCTATTAATCAACAAAACATCCCCTTGAGGATGGTCGGGACGATCCTCACTTTTCTGGTAAAATGACTTCAGGGCATTCGGTCATTTGTACACGGGAAATGGCGTACACCAGGCGTGGAGTTAAACTATCTGGTATGCCACTAAGCCTACACGACCTTGGATATGAAAAGGACCTATGAAACGATGATTTAGTTTTCTAGACTTTAATGTCTCTGCCTATCCTGCATAGAGATAACTTTCAAAAACACGTGCTCTCTTTCTAGGAATTTTAACCCCTTCTCCTCTTATTGTTATAGCTCTTCTGTCGACCTTGAGTAGTCAAAATCTTACCTCGGATATTCTTTTTTAGCTCGATTATCTGCCGACGAGGTCTAGTCCTAAGAGACTACTCTCACCTGATATACGAACCTAGAGGCAGTTGGCACTTCCACACATATAGAGCTTCATAAAGAGCCATTCTGATACTTTTGTGATAGCTGTTGTTATAGAAGAATTTGATTAATCTTTACAGTGTCCAATTGCCACAATGTTCCAGGACATATGCTCTCATCATACCTTCCAACGTTTGAATGGTCCATATAGTTTGCCTATGAGCCTTGGATGATAAGTCATGTTGAAACAAGGTTTTCTTTCGAAAGTTTTAGAAAATCTCCTAAAAATCTTAAGGTTAAAAACAAATCTCGTCCAAGATTATAGTAGAAAGAACACCATATAGTCTCACTAATCCTTCAATATAAAGCTTAACCAATCTCCCAAGAAACGACATAACTTTGACTGGTAGAAGATGTGTAGACTTAGTTAGTTTGCCCACTATAACCCAAATAACACCATATCCTGATGGTGTCTTTGGTACTCCAGTCACAAAGTCCGTTGCAATAGTTTCCTTTTTCCATTGGGAATCTCCAGGGTTGCAGTGTACTTAGTGGTTCTCCTGTTCTTTTTCGTCTTTTAGAAATCAAACACTTTGAGACCGTTTTTGCTACATCCACCTTTCTCTTTGGTTGCTAGAACATCTTCTTTATATCTCTATACATTTTTGTAACTCCTGGGTGTCCTGAAAGATACCCTGATAGGCTTCATCCAGAATATTATGACGAACATCCCTTGCTATAGATATGCACACTTGATCTTGATATTTCCATATACTATTTCTACCCCGTGCAAATTTGTTCTACTCTCAACTTTGAGTTGAGGCTATGGTTTTTGTAATTATAGATCTTCTTGCTGAGCTTGTGAAATCTTCCTTTTAATTTCACTTGTGATCCTAATCTAATCCAAATATACACTTCTAGGTCTTTCTTCCATCCGCAACTTAAGATTTTGGAAAAAGAACTCTTCTAGCTCTGTGTCCTTAATCATCATCCAAGAAATACCCAAAGTTTTTTCACTGAAGGCATCTATTATCACATTTGTTCTTCCTGATGGTAGTTTAAGTCGAGCTCCTAGTCTTTAATGAACTCTATCCTTCTCCATTGCCTCATGTTTTCATCTTTCTAATCTAAGAGATACTTAGGATTCTTATGATTAGAAAACATCTCAAACTTTACTCCATATAGATATCATCTTAAGATTTTCAAAATGAACACTAATACTATCAACTTGAGATGTAACCTTAGCGTCTTGAAGCCTAAGCCACCACCTTTCTCTATACTTATTTTTTGTTAGCTTGGTTAAGGGTAAGGCTTTCTAGGTGAATACCTTGATACACCTTCGGAGAAATCATCTAATCCCAAAACTTCAAATCTCCATGGTAGTAGTTAGGTATTTCCCATTTAGTCCTGTTTCAATCTTTGCTTGGCCCACTATACTCCTTCCCATGATACTACATGACCTAGAAATCTTATTTCCTATAGCCAGAACTCACACTTGGATAGTGTAGGATGAAGAATCTAGCACGTTCTAAGATGTTATTTGTGTTCTTCCTTAACCCTAAATAGATGAGAATATCATCTATAAAACAACATGAACTTGTTGAGACATGGTTGGAAGATAAGATTCATGCAGTCATGAGTATTATCCTGGGCATTAGTCATGTCAAAAGATGTCACTATATATCCTAATGCCCATAGCCTACTTAGGAATATCGAACTAGAATATGGTTGTATCTCAATCTCAAATCAATCCTTGAGAATACTATCACTCCTCTTAATTGATCCATGAGATCATTAATCCTTGGAAAAGGATACTTGTTCTTTGACTGTTGCCTTATTCAATTGTCTATAATCAATATATAGCCTCATGCCTTTGTCCTTTTCCTTCACTAGTAGCATAGGAGCTCCCCATGGTGAGACACTTGACCAGATAAAATGTTTACTTAACATCTTATCAATTTGCTCCTTCAATTATGCCAATTCTAAAGGAAACATCTGGTAAGGAGTTATTGATATTGGACCCATTTCCGTACTAATTCAATAGAAAACTATATCTTCCTTTGTGTGGGAAATCAGGCATATCTTCCAAAATATGTCAAAGCATTCTTGAACTACCGATATCTATTCTAATTCCTATTCACCCTCTACCACTAACAACAACAATCTGTATCCTACTTCTTAAATGAGTTTCTCCAATAGTGCAACATCTTCTATATTCATAGCAAAACATGTCCTTGTTGTTGTGGCCTAGATAAGGTGATCCCTAGTTAGCCATTTCTTAATCTTGTGACCTGGCTTCTTGCATTGGCAACCAACATACTGTCCAGCTAAACATGGTTTATCACCATAATTCTTTCCATATTCTAGGAATTCCTTGTTATCAAATGATTTCTTTGGCTGCTTCTTTTCCATTCCTGTAAGGAAAATCTCCTTTGTGGTGGTAAAATAGGCTTCGACCTTATGCCGTGTTGCTGGCCTTCCTCAAGCCATTGATAGCTTCCAGTTGTACTCTTCTACTAGAGCACTCTTGTTCACCAATGCGGTGAAGTCCTTAATTTCCATTAGTCCCACCATTGCCAAAAGGTCATCTCTAAAGCCTCCTTCATACTTAACACATTTCCAACTCTTTATTCACCTTACCCTACTAAGTTGTGGAAAGCTCACCAAACTTTGTGTTGTACTCTAGGCATTATGTTCCCTGGTGTAGCTTTAGGAGTTTCCAATCCCTTAGCACTTTGGAAGAGGAAAATACTCTTCGTAGAAAACATCCTTGACTAAAATACCAAGTCATTTCAATATTCGCCTTCTCAACTATCGTCCTAGTATCTATCTACTAGTAATCAGTGTCCGCATCTAACACCTAGGTAGCATAACCCACTTTCTATGAATCCGATCACTTTGATACTTCAAAGATCCTTCTCCGTTACTTAATCCATTTTTCATCCTTATCTGGGTTTAGGTTCCTCGATTTTGGGTGGTTTTTGCTCCTTGCAATGCCATAAATAGTGGGCCTTTTCTGTATTTCGATGAGCTTACCGCCCAATGGTGCTCATCATCTAATTTGCAACCATAGCTTGCTCCCTGATTGCTTGGGTCATATTTGAAAATCACGCATAACTTTTGCAGCCTCCTCCTCAAGCACCCTATCATCGTTGCTATTGCTAGTCCTACAATGCCTTGAAGTCATTAGTCTCCTATCACACCAAGCAAAAGGCATTGAGTTGAGCAGCTCAATACAATGCTAAGCATGATAGTTACTAACTACTTCAAAAGTAAGGGTCATGCATATAAAGTTCTACTTTTATCTCAGCTATAAAATCCTCCGCATGACACTAAGATTCTAGAGTATGCTTTAGAAGCAAATTAGACCATCCCAGGCTCTAACAGGATGAACTCTAATAACATAAATGTAACACCCTTCACACCATAAAGCTATGCTTAAGCCATAACCTTATCGTGAGTAGTTGTTACTTGTTAACTCTGCTTGATACTAGAGGAGTATATACATTACATATGAGCCTACTTTCTTGGCAAACATAAAAGGCGTTCTCTCTAGTTGCTAAATTTGAACATAAATTCTAGGTCATAAAATAGCAATACCATATAATTGTATTATACAATGGCAAAACAATCATATACATAGCTATGTCAACCCTTACCTTGGTTCACGCAGGAACTTTGTAACGCCCATTTTTTCTGATTGAGTACAAATGACCAAAATACCCTAAGGTCATTTTTACCCAAATTTGAGGGAAGCCAGCCTCAGTCCTGAATGGGTCAACTCAATGTTTAAAGGGGATTGTAACTATTATGTTTGATATCCGAGGTGAAATCTCGTTTTGAACTTTCAGCTAAAATGACCAAAATACCCTGCTTGCGTTTTACGTAGATAAAGCCTGTTTAGCCCAAACTTTCAAAAAGTTTGGAATGATGTTTTTGAGTGGTATTTGATGTTTAGTTGGCCCAGGAGGTCTGCGGGTTTAGTGCAAAATTACCATTTTGCTCCTAACGTGTACCATGAGCCTAATGACGTAATTAAGCGAACCTAAGAAATATTAGGCTCTAATCGAGATTAATTTATTTCGATAATTAATCTAGAGTCAAAATAATTTATTAAGGTTAATTAGAACCTAAGATTACTTAGTTAAACTCTAATTATATTCTTTAATTCAAGATTCCTAGTCATGGAATCTTAAATAGTATTTTTTCTCCAATTCCTTAAATTAAGGAATTGTAACGTCCCGATTTTTCGCTAAACTTTCAAAATGATCAAAATGCCCTGAGGTCGTTTTCACCCGAAACACGGACGGCCGGCTTTGGGCCATCCCCATAGGGTTCATATGTTATATGAAGGGGATTGTTTGAGTGCGAATGCCTAACAAAGAAAAACCTCATTTATGAGATCTCTACGCTAAACGACCAAAATACCCTGTAAATTAAGGGTTTTAAGTTTCGTTTTACCGGACTTCGTCCCGAGGTTTAAAACAATGATTTTAAGGCATGAACTATGTTTTAAGTTCCGGAGGTCCGGGCAAGTTTTGGTAAAAATTACGATTTTGCCCTTGCATATCGCATTTTTAGCTTAATGAGCTGTTCAACTCTAAAACCTAAGCAATATTAGGCTCTAATTAAAGGTTAATTAATTTCCATAATTAACCTAGGGCCAAAACCATCATTTGAAATTAATTGGAACCTAAAATTGCTTGGAAAAATTCAAACTTCATTCTAGTCTCTTTCTTTAAAAAGAAAAAGAATCTGTGAATAGTGTTGAATAGTGTTTCCACTATTCACGTCATCTTCTTTCAAGGAGAAGTTGTCACACTCACATCACTAGTCTTGGAGGCTTTGACTCCATTAAACCTTCTCAACCACCTCTAACCTAGGGGTCTATAGTTTTAATTAACCAAATAGTGTACCTAGAGTACCTACTTGACAACCATCAATCCTAAGCCTAATCTATGTCACACCAAAGCACACTTCTAGACCATGATTTGAGGAGATATTTCTCCTTCCCAAGGCTGCCAAAAGTGGCGCCACCCTCCCCCTAGAAATCACATAAAATTAGTCTAAGTGGTCAAGCTATCTTATGACACATGTCTTGAACACTTTCAATCAATGTTCAACTTCCAAGAAAAATGTCTTTCAAGATTCAAAGAATAATTTATATGGTCAATCAAGGTTTTCAATTCACTTCTAAAATAAAAAGAAATATGTCTTTCAAATTCAAAAAGAATGATTTGTTTTTGTGGTCATTCAAGCTTTCTATCAAACTTTTTCAAGACAACATGTCTTACAACATCTTACCTATGCTTGGGAATTTAAGTCTAGAAAATTTTCTCCTTTTTGGGCATAGGGTGCACGGTTCCTTAGCCTTGGCAGCCCAAAATTTTGTAATTTTATACATTTAAAAAGGTTTGAAAATAAGCTACAATTCTAGCCATGCTCTAGGACATGCATAGCTAGACTTTTCACCATGCTTTGAATGACTAACACCATGCTTTGAACAAAGACATTTCTTTTCCCCAAAAAGGCCACCATTATTTAATTCATTTTACTTCTCTATAAATAGGTAGCTTAGGGAACTTGAAGCACCTTTGTTCATTTCACTAAAGCTTAGAGTTTAGAGCACTTTGGGGTCTTCTTTCCTCTCAAGTTTAAGAGTCCATCTTCTTCACTTCCTCTCAATCTCAAACTCTAGGTAGGGAGCTTTTCAAGAATGCTTTCTTTTATCTTAATGCTCAATGTTTGATCTTGCTTGAAAGTTGTGTTGTAGTGAGTTTCTCTCACAAGTTCATTTCGGTTTTCTCCTTTTTCTTTCCCTTTCATTTTCGGCCTTAGGGCCAAGATAAGGAGGGCTTGATGATGAGAGTTGTATGTTGATGTTTGTCACATGAACAACCTCTAAAGCTTGAGCTTTCTTAAGATAAGTTTATTATTTCCAAGTTTTTCTCAAGACATAGTTATGTTTCTCTTGAACCTTTGAAAACCCCATTTCTTTTTCTTGAGTTTTCGGCCATGAAGGCCTTTGGGACTTGGAAAAATGGTAGCTTGATGATGAGGGCTTCATGTTGATGTAGGTCACATGAACAAAACTCTAGAGCCTAAACTTGGTTTCTAGGCCAAGTGTGTTTTCGGTTTCTTTCCTTTATGTTGGTCATGAGTTTTGTTTTGTTAAGAAATGTAGAGCATTGTGAAAATACTCAATGATGAGGGCTTGAGATGTTGGTGTTTGAATCACCAAGATCTTAGTCCCTAGAGTTCAAAAAAGAATATATATGGTTGCTTCCTCATGATGAGGTTTCGGCCACCTTATGGTTCTTGGTGGAGGTATTGGCTCTTTGTACATAACTTAGCAACACTAGTGTTTTCTTTTCTTGTGAGGATGAGTTATGGGATGAAACTTTGTTTCCTTTAAAGTCTTGCAAGAGCTCTAAACAAGACATAAAAGAAGTTGCATCCATGTTTATTTTTATGCTTTGCATAGCATGTTTAATTTCAAGCCATCACTAAGCAACTTAAGGATTAAAATGAGAATGTGCATCATCACTTAATTAATCTCAAAGCCTACCTATTTCAACCTTAAAGTTGATTGTTGATTTGGAGTGAAAACTTCAAGAGGCCTAGAGCACTAAAATAAAGAATTGAACCTTGCACCTCATGTTTATCTTTTGCCTAGCACGTTTATGTTTCAAGCTTTGCATCTCATTTTATATTTCAAGTCATCACTAAGTGCTAAGAATAAGAATGGAGATGCATTTCATATTTACTTTGTGTTATCACTTTACTTTCAAAAAGGCTATAAAATGAAACGCATAGCACGTTTATTTTAATGTCGTCACTTAAAATTTTAGAGCTCAAAGACTTGCCCCTTTCATTCTAAGAAAAGAATTAAATCAAGGAGGTACTTCCTTGAATATCATTCGGCCATGTGGTGTAAATGGCTCTAGGATGAGTTTCATTTAACTACAAGGGCCTATAATGCATGACTTAGAATTTTTCTAAGCTTAGATGCACCCAACTAAGGTTTTAAACAAGTTTTCAAGTTTTGCATCTTGATCAAGGGTAAGATTAAATGGCTACTGCCCTTGGCGTTTTATGTTGAGTTTTGGCAAAATAAACTTTGACCTTATGGAGTTCTGAAGTCCTAAAAAGGTTCTAAGAGAAACTAGCAAGTTATATGTTGAAAGTAAGGTTTTTCTCATGATTTTATGCCTTAAGGGTTCTTCCTTAACAGTTCCAGCACCTTAAATTCTGTTTTGGGTGGTCTAAATATGTTGATTTACCTTGCTAAGTATGTGATATTTGTTCTAGACTTTTAAAAGCATCATTAGTGACTTTGTTTGCCTAATATGTGAATTCTAGAACCACTAAAGAATGGCAAAGTTAGTTTCTGCCCAGCCTTGATAAAATAGTTAGAATCACATTATAATATGCCTAGATGTGCGGGAGTGACTCATAATTGGCTTAGGTATTAATTACTGCACCATAGACAAAGTCGGAAGCGAGAAAGGGCTTAAAACGCATTTTTCTAGAACACATAATTCATCAAACGTGAACAACTACATAAGCTGTCCAACCATAATTAAATAGGAATTAGAACTTAATGGATTATGGTAATGAGGTTAATCAATCCCATTAGCATGCAAGAAAACAATGGGATAGTTTGAGGTTACCCGATTGAGATTTCTGCCTTAAGGGATGATTATGTGTCTCGCATTTAATGATGAATTGATGTGTTATCTCATGACATATATGGTGCCATGTAACTATTATCCTTAAATAATAGTTTTGTACCCTTATGTTATTGCTTCTTTAAAAGACCTTAGAGATGCCGAGTAGTAATTTTTGTGTTACGCATTAATTATGCGGCATCTCACAGTAACATGTTAAACTTAGGGTGACTTAAGATATGAGAATGTAATCCTTTGAAACCACCAAACGAAGGGTGGGGACGATGTGATTCTAGCCCCCTAAACCCGTACTTAAGGTTAGGAAGTTGACTTATCCCAAGGGATGAAGTCTAGATGCTAGTGACGACTAGTGTGGTATGAGCTCATAACCTAGAGATTTCTCAAAAGGAGAAAGATTAGGGCGGCCCAGTTAAGTAAAGGTTCTTATGTCACCTAAGTAACCAAGTTATATGATTTATGTTCCATGTAACGAAGTTATATGATTTATGTTCCATGTAACGAAGTTATATGATTTATGTTCCATGTAACAAAGTTATATGCTTTATGTTCCATGTACCCAGTTATATGCTTTATGTCCTATGTACCCAGTGGCATGATTTACGTTCTATAATTCAAGTATATAGCTTATGTAACACAAGTGCCATGTTAAAAAGAATGGATTCTCGGAAATTGAGATTTTAGAAAACTCATAATTGAACCAATATATGTCCATGGTTTTATAAATAAACCGAGAACCCTGGAGACGTAGATGATGACACATAGAATAGGAGGAAAACCCTCCTGAGTTTCTTTAGCAAGAAAACTCACTCCCTCTATCTCTCTTTCCATTACGTCTTCAGATCGAGATGGCGACCTTCGTCCTATTCATTGACACGCCGACATGGGAGATCCACCATGACCCAGAGCTTGGGTCATTTCATTTTGAGGGCTCTTGCACCGTTCGTGTGTTCGCATTTCTTGGACGACCCTTCTCTCATCCAGGATAGCTACCTCTTTACCCCAACGTCTCCTTATGATGATGCGATGATTTTTGAGCACGCCCGTACGCCTGATGAGAGGATTCTACGGACTCACTCTCCGAGTCTGGAAGGGTACCAGAGTGCGTGCCCCTCACTCAGGACTCGGAGGAGGATCCCTCAAAGGACTCTGCCCCACTCCACCGCATATGCCCATGGGTAGTGAGGAGACGGTGACTCAGCCTCGGAGAGCCCGGACCTGGTCCACGGCCTCGACGTAGGGGAAATGTCCAGCCTTCCACCATGCCCGCTCCAGCCGAGCTTCATCATGGAGGACCTTCGAGTGCCTACTCCGACGCACTTCGTCCATGGATTGGTTACGTCCGCCTTACCCATGGCATTAGCTTTAGGATAGAGGGTAGTCCTTAGTGCACGCACTACATGTAGAACGGATAAACCTTCTTTTGTATTGAGGTTATCCACTTTAGATGTTCTTGGGAGGGATGTTCCTTTTATGATTTCTGGTTCTGTGGTTTCTATTTACATGTATTTCGTTTCAGTTGTATTTGCATCATCTCATGTACTTGAAGAGTCCTACCATAGGGTAGGCATATTATTATGTATGAAGTATTTCAATGTGATGTTATATTTGATCTGGAGCCACTTCTATGTTTATATTTCTGCACTTTATAATACCGACCCGATAAGATACGCGCGGCTTCTATTTTAAAAAAAAAAAATGGCTCGTATTTTCTTTAAGTTATTTCTCTTTCTCATAAAAGAACCATGATAGTAAGTAATGACTGATATTTGACCTAAGTACTTACTAGTAGTATTGGGAGAGATGTTAGGTTGTTACATTTTGGTATCAGAGGTTTAACTCTCACTAGCCTGAGGATTGGACGACTGCTTCTTAAGCATATTCCGCTAGAAATGTCATGAATAAGAGTTTTAGGATTAAGTTATACATGACTTCTGTTTGTTGCACGTGCCATAGTAACTTGCTCACTTTACTAGGAGGATTGAGCCTGATCAACTCAATGTTGCTGTTTTGTGTGTATAGGGACAAATGGCACGCGACGTCTAGGACTACGGCAAATGCTGACCAAGACAATGCAACTGCTGCTCTTACGCCAAATGGCTATAGCTATGGCACGGTTGTTTGACCGGATGTATACGCGAGAATGCCGTACCGCTCCCCCTATTAGATTCCAGAGCATGTTCGCTTTGGAGAGTTTCGTAGGGCGAGCCCACCCACCTTCAAGGGAACTCTAACCGAGCCATGCCGAGGAATGGATCCGAAGCATGGAGAAGATTTTTGGCGTGATACCGTGCTCTGAGGAGCAAAAAGTGAGGTTCGCCACCTATATGCTCGAAGGTGACGCCAGTGGCGTGGACTGGAGCCCAGAGGCTGGAAACGGCTAATGGGGCCATCAACTGGGAGGTTTTTAAAGTTCACTTCTATGAGAAGTACTTCCCAGAGTCTGTCCGCAATGCCAAGGAGGTGGAGTTCATGCAATTGTTCCAAGATAATGGACGGTGGCACAATATACTGCTAAATTCGAGGACCTCATCAAGTTCTCGAGGATGTACCAGGCCAACCCTGACGAGTCCTGGAAATGTCTAAAGTATGAAGCGGGGTTGAGGAGAGCTCAAGGTAGTCGCTCATCTAGAAATCAGGGATTTCCCGACCCTGGTAAACAAATGCCGCATAATTGAGGACGGACGCGGGAGTTGAATGCAACAAAGTCCGGCAACTCAGCCACAAGAAGCTGGCACCTCAAGGCCAGCAGTTCAAGAAGAAGGATCGCAGAAGTTTCAACCCAACAGAAGTCCCAATCCGGGTCCAAACCTCAGGACCTCGAAAGGACTTCAAGCCGAAGAACAACAACAACAACAACAACAACAACAAAAACAAGCCCACAAATAATAAGGGAAGGCACCACAAGGGATATCTTCCACCCCACATGCTGAGTGTCCTAAGTGGCAGACCCCATGGAAGCTTGCCGTGTGGGCGGGTTAGACGTTTCTACCGATGCGAGAACCGGGACACTACTCCAAAGATTGTCCCAAGAGGAATCAGCCAACCCACAACCCCAAGCCGCAACGTCAAGGAAGGGTCTATACCCTCAATGCGAAGAGACGACGACGTCACCAGATCGTTAAAGGTAAGTGTGAAATGAACGTAAAAACCTAATTGTACTATATGATTCTGCGCAACCCATTCCTTTATATCATACTCTTGTGTAGAGACCCTAGGTTTGAACATGTCTGAACTCCCTTTTAATCTTATTGTCTCTACCCCACTGGAAACCAGTTAGAACTAGCAAATGTTGCTTGGAGTGCAGTTTCATCCTAGAAAATAGACCGTTTGTTCTAGATTTCGTATGTTTACCCATGAAAGGACTAGAGATAATTCTGGGCATGGATTGGCTTTGGGCTAACCGTGTCTTGTTAAACCTACGAGAAAACATCACCTTTCTTCCCATTCCCCTGAACCTAGGGAAACCATGAGGATATACCTAAATGCTGGAGACCTAAGCTGTGGTAAAGGTGAAAGAGGTTACATTCTTTTGGCCGCTAGTGATGTCGACTTTGAGCAAAGCATCGAGGAATACCCGTAGTGAGAAACTATCCCGAAGTATTTCCAGATGAAATCCGGAATTTCCCCTAAGAGAGATTGAATTCTCAATAGAGTTACTCCCAGGATCTGACCCATATCCATAGCCCTATAGAATGCCCCCTTTGGAATTGGCCGAGTTGAAAACCCAACTGGAAGACCTTTTGGAAAAGAATTTCATTAGGCCGAGCGCATCACCTTGGGGAGCCCCGTGTTGTTTGTGAAAAAGAAGGACGGAAGCATGAGGATGTGTGTCATTAGGCAGTTGAACAAAGTGACGGTGAAAATAAGTACCCTTTGCCTAGAATTGATGACTTGATGGACCAATTGAGAGGTGCAGGAGTGTTTTCTAAGATTGACTTGAGGTTGGTTATCATCAGATTAGAGTTAGGGATGAGGATATACCCAAGATGGCTTTCGCACTCGATATGGACATTTGAGTTTGAGTTATGTCTTTTGGTTTGACCAATGCTCCAGCTGTTTTCATGGATTACATGAATAGGATCTTTAGACCCTATTTGGATAAGTTCGTGGTTGTCTTTATAGATGATATACTCATTTATTCAAGGACCCACGAAGAGCATGAGCAACATCTAGTAACAGGATTAGAGGTTTTGAGGGAGAAGAAACTTTATGCCAAGTTGTCTAAATGTGAGTTTTGGTTGGAAGAAGTGAAATTTCTAGGGCATGTAGTGTCTAGAGGAGGAATTGCAGTCGATCCTAGTAAGGTGGAAGCAGTGATGAATTGGGAACAACCTAAGACCGTGACTGAGATAAGGAGCTTTTGGGATTAGCTGGCTATTATCGTAGGTTCATCAAGGGATTTTCCAGATCGCATTACCTTTAACCAAGCTTACTAGGAAAAACACCCTTTTCGTCTGGACCCAGATTGTGAGAAAAGTTTTCAAGAACTGAAGCATAAGTTGACCTCTACCCCAGTCCTAGTTCTCCGACCCTAAGGAGCCTTTTGAGGTATGTGACGCTTCTGGTAAGGGCTTAGGTTGCGTCTTGATGCAAAATAGGCAAGTGGTAGCCTACGCATCGAGGCAACTCAAGCCACATGAAATAAACTACCCCACCCATGACCTAGAATTGGCCGCCGTTGTGTTCGCTCTAAAGATCTGGAGACACCATTTGTACGGGGTAAGGTTCAAGGTGTTCTCGATCACAAGAGTTTGAAGTATCTTTTTGATCAGAAAGAGCTAAACATGAGGCAAAGGAGGTGGATGGAGTTCTTGAAGGATTATGATTTTGGATTGAACTACCATCAGGAAAAGCTAATGTTGTAGCCGATGCCCTGAGTAGGAAATCCTTACACTTGTCCCACTTAATGATTAAGGAGGATGAACTGTTTGAGGCTTTTAAAGACCTGAACCTAGGAATAACCATAACCCCTATGGGTATGAGAGTTTGCCACCTTAGTGTGTCAAGTGATTTTCAAAGGAGAATCACTCAAGCCCAAAGGGAAGATGATGAGTTTCAAGAGACTCTTGGGGCAGGAAAAGCTGAGAAATGAAGGTTTCACCAAGGAAAAGATGGTATGTGGAGGTTTGAAGGACGTATATGCATACCTGCGGCGGTGACCTCCGAAGAGATTCTCAGGAGGCCCACAAAAGCAATTTTTCAATTCATCCTGGTGCCACCAAGATGTACCAAGATTTGAAAAAGATGTTTGTGGCCTTAAAAAGGATGTCTGCAAATGGGTTAATAGGTGCCTAGTGTGCCAGAAGGTGAAGATAGAGCACCAAAAACCCTCTGGAATGTTGCAACCCTATCTATTCCCGAATGGAAGTGGGATAGCATCTCGATGGATTTTGTGACTGGACTACGAGGACCCAAGCGAATCATGACGCTATATGGGTAATAGTGGATAGATTGACGAAGTCAGCTCACTTTACCTATTAAAGTGACATATTCCTTGGATAGGTTAGCACAATTGTATATCCAAGAGATTGTGAGGCTACATGGAGTGCCGTCAAAGGAATCTCGGATCGGGATCCGCGGTTACGTCACGGTTTTGGGGAGCCTTTCAGAAGGCGTTTGGTTCAAAGCTCTGCTTAGCACGGCTTACCACCCAAACAGATGGCCAATCCGAGAGAACAATCCAAACTTTGGAGGATATGCTTAGGGCGTGCGTTCTAGACCAAAGGGAGTTGGGACAAATACCTCCACTAATCGAATTTGCGTATAACAATAGTTATCACGCGAGTATTGGTATGGCACGTATGAGGCCCTTTATGGACGAAAATGTCAGTCACCCCTATGTTGGTACGAACCTAGCAAAGTCTAATTGGACCAGACTTAGTGAGGGAAACGACGAACAAATTAAAAGGATAAGGGATAGGATTCTTAGCTCAAAGCCGACAGAAAAGCTATGCGGATAGCGGCGTAGCCATGAGTTCCAAGTAGGAGAACATGTTTTTCTCAAGATAACCCCAACCACAGGTATAGGTCGAGCTATGAAGGTGAAAAGCTAAGCCCTAGGTTCCTTGGCCCATTTGAAATTCTCAGGAGAGTAGGGTTGTAGCATACCGCATAGCCCTACCCGAATCTATCCAATCTCCACGATGTTTTCCATGTCTCCAGTTACGAAAATATCAATCTGACCCAAGTCATGTACTAGAGCTGGAACATGTACAATTAAGGGATGACCTTACATTTAACCTGCCTCCTACGAGAATTGTGGACCGAGGAGTCAAGCAACTAAGAAACAAAGCAGTACCTTTGGTCAAAGTCGCGTGGGACGCGGAAAGCCGAAGAATTCACATGGGAATTGGAGGCCAACATGCTAGCACAATATCCCGATTATCTCAGGTAATGAATTTCGAGGACGAAATTCTTTTAAGGAGGGGAGTAATGTAACGCCCGTTTTTCGCTAAACTTTCAAAATGACCAAAATGCCCCTGAGGTCGTTTTCACCAAACACGGGACGGCCGGCTTTGGGCCATCCCCATAGGGTTCATATGTTATATGAAGGGGATTGTTTGAGTGCGAATGCCAACGGAGTAGAAAAACCTCATTTATGAGATCTCTGCTTAACGACCAAAATACCGGAAGAGAATTTAAGTTTTAAGTTTCGTTTTGACCGGACTTCGTCCCGAGGTTTAAAACAATGATTTTAAGGCATGAACTATGTTTACTTAAGTCCGGAGGTCCCGGGCAAGTTTTGGTAAAAATTACGATTTTGCCCTTGCATATCGCATTTTTAGCTTAATGAGCTGTTCAACTCTAAAACCTAAGCAATATTAGGCTCTAATTAAAGGTTAATTAATTTCCATAATTAACCTAGGGCCAAAACCATCATTTGAAATTAATTGGAACCTAAAATTGCTTGGGAAAATTCAAACTTCATTCTAGTCTCTTTCTTTAAAGAAAAAGAATCTGTGAATAGTGTTGAATAGTGTTTCCACTATTCACGTCATCTTCTTTCAAGGAGAAGTTGTCACACTCACATCACTAGTCTTGGAGGCTTTGACTCCATTAAACCTTCTCAACCACCTCTAACCTAGGGGTCTATAGTTTTAATTAACCAAATAGTGTACCTAGAGTACCTACTTGACAACCATCAATCCTAAGCCTAATCTATGTCACACCAAAGCACACTTCTAGACCATGATTTGAGGAGATATTTCTCCTTCCCAAGGCTGCCAAAAGTGGCGCCACCCTCCCCCTAGAAATCACATAAAATTAGTCTAAGTGGTCAAGCTATCTTATGACACATGTCTTGAACACTTTCAATCAATGTTCAACTTCCAAGAAAAATGTCTTTCAAGATTCAAAGAATAATTTATATGGTCAATCAAGGTTTTCAATTCACTTCTAAAATAAAAAGAAATATGTCTTTCAAATTCAAAAAGAATGATTTGTTTTTGTGGTCATTCAAGCTTTCTATCAAACTTTTTCAAGACAACATGTCTTACAACACCTTACCTATGCTTTGGGAATTTAAGTCTAGAAAATTTTCTCCTCTTTTTGGGCATAGGGTGCACGGTTCCCTTAGCCTTGGCAGCCCAAAATTTTGTAATTTTATACATTTAAAAAGGTTTGAAAATAAGCTACAATTCTAGCCATGCTCTAGGACATGCATAGCTAGACTTTTCACCATGCTTTGAATGACTAACACCATGCTTTGAACAAAGACATTTCTTTCCCCAAAAAGGCCACCATTATTTAATTCATTTTACTTCTCTATAAATAGGTAGCTTAGGGAACTTGAAGCACCTTTGTTCATTTCACTAAAGCTTAGAGTTTAGAGCACTTTGGGGTCTTCTTTCCTCTCAAGTTTAAGAGTCCATCTTCTTCACTTCCTCTCAATCTCAAACTCTAGGTAGGGAGCTTTTCAAGAATGCTTTCTTTTATCTTAATGCTCAATGTTTGATCTTGCTTGAAAGTTGTGTTGTAGTGAGTTTCTCTCACAAGTTCATTTCGGTTTTCTCCTTTTTCTTTCCCTTTCATTTTCGGCCTTAGGGCCAAGATAAGGAGGGCTTGATGATGAGAGTTGTATGTTGATGTTTGTCACATGAACAACCTCTAAAGCTTGAGCTTTCTTAAGATAAGTTTATTATTTCCAAGTTTTTCTCAAGACATAGTTATGTTTCTCTTGAACCTTTGAAAACCCCATTTCTTTTTCTTGAGTTTTCGGCCATGAAGGCCTTTGGGACTTGGAAAAATGGTAGCTTGATGATGAGGGCTTCATGTTGATGTAGGTCACATGAACAAAACTCTAGAGCCTAAACTTGGTTTCTAGGCCAAGTGTGTTTCGTTTCTTTCCTTTATGTTGGTCATGAGTTTTGTTTTGTTAAGAAATGTAGAGCATTGTGAAAATACTCAATGATGAGGGCTTGAGATGTTGGTGTTTGAATCACCAAGATCTTAGTCCCTAGAGTTCAAAAAAGAATATATATGGTTGCTTCCTCATGATGAGGTTTCGGCCACCTTATGGTTCTTGGTGGAGGTATTGGCTCTTTGTACATAACTTAGCAACACTAGTGTTTTCTTTTCTTGTGAGGATGAGTTATGGGATGAAACTTTGTTTCCTTTAAAGTCTTGCAAGAGCTCTAAACAAGACATAAAAGAAGTTGCATCCATGTTTATTTTTATGCTTTGCATAGCATGTTTAATTTCAAGCCATCACTAAGCAACTTAAGGATTAAAATGAGAATGTGCATCATCACTTAATTAATCTCAAAGCCTACCTATTTCAACCTTAAAGTTGATTGTTGATTTGGAGTGAAAACTTCAAGAGGCCTAGAGCACTAAAATAAAGAATTGAACCTTGCACCTCATGTTTATCTTTTGCCTAGCACGTTTATGTTTCAAGCTTTGCATCTCATTTTATATTTCAAGTCATCACTAAGTGCTAAGAATAAGAATGGAGATGCATTTCATATTTACTTTGTGTTATCACTTTACTTTCAAAAAGGCTATAAAATGAAACGCATAGCACGTTTATTTTAATGTCGTCACTTAAAATTTTAGAGCTCAAAGACTTGCCCCTTTCATTCTAAGAAAAGAATTAAATCAAGGAGGTACTTCCTTGAATATCATTCGGCCATGTGGTGTAAATGGCTCTAGGATGAGTTTCATTTAACTACAAGGGCCTATAATGCATGACTTAGAATTTTTCTAAGCTTAGATGCACCCAACTAAGGTTTTAAACAAGTTTTCAAGTTTTGCATCTTGATCAAGGGTAAGATTAAATGGCTACTGCCCTTGGCGTTTTATGTTGAGTTTTGGCAAAATAAACTTTGACCTTATGGAGTTCTGAAGTCCTAAAAGGTTCTAAGAGAAACTAGCAAGTTATATGTTGAAAGTAAGGTTTTTCTCATGATTTTATGCCTTAAGGGTTTCGGTTTCTTAACAGTTCCAGCACCTTAAATTCTGTTTTGGGTGGTCTAAATATGTTGATTTACCTTGCTAAGTATGTGATATTTGTTCTAGACTTTTAAAAGCATCATTAGTGACTTTGTTTGCCTAATATGTGAATTCTAGAACCACTAAAGAATGGCAAAGTTAGTTTCTGCCCAGCCTTGATAAAATAGTTAGAATCACATTATAATATGCCTAGATGTGCGGGAGTGACTCATAATTGGCTTAGGTATTAATTACTGCACCATAGACAAAGTCGGAAGCGAGAAAGGGCTTAAAACGCATTTTTCTAGAACACATAATTCATCAAACGTGAACAACTACATAAGCTGTCCAACCATAATTAAATAGGAATTAGAACTTAATGGATTATGGTAATGAGGTTAATCAATCCCATTAGCATGCAAGAAAACAATGGGATAGTTTGAGGTTACCCGATTAGAGATTTCTGCCTTAAGGGATGATTATGTGTCTCGCATTTAATGATGAATTGATGTGTTATCTCATGACATATATGGTGCCATGTAACTATTATCCTTAAATAATAGTTTTGTACCCTTATGTTATTGCTTCTTTAAAAGACCTTAGAGATGCCGAAGTAGTAATTTTTGTGTTACGCATTAATTATGCGGCATCTCACAGTAACATGTTAAACTTAGGGTGACTTAAGATATGAGAATGTAATCCTTTGAAACCACCAAACGAAGGGTGGGGACGATGTGATTCTAGCCCCCTAAACCCGTACTTAAGGTCAGGAAGTTGACTTATCCCAAGGGATGAAGTCTAGATGCTAGTGACGACTAGTGTGGTATGAGCTCATAACCTAGAGATTTCTCAAAAGGGAGAAAGATTAGGGCGGCCCCAGTTAAGTAAAGGTTCTTATGTCACCTAAGTAACCAAGTTATATGATTTATGTTCCATGTAACGAAGTTATATGATTTATGTTCCATGTAACGAAGTTATATGATTTATGTTCCATGTAACAAAGTTATATGCTTTATGTTCCATGTACCCAGTTATATGCTTTATGTCCTATGTACCCAGTGGCATGATTTACGTTCTATAATTCAAGTATATAGCTTATGTAACACAAGTGCCATGTTAAAAAGAATGGATTCTCGGAAATTGAGATTTTAGAAAACTCATAATTGAACCAATATATGTCCATGGTTTTATAAATAAGGAGAACCCTGGAGACGTAGATGATGACACATAGAATAGGAGGAAAACCCTACTGAGTTTCTTTAGCAAGAAAACTCACTCCCTCTATCTCTCTTCCATTACGTCTTCAGATTCGAGATGGCGACCTTCGTCCTATTCATTGACACGCCGACATGGGAGATCCACCATGACCCAGAGCTTGGGTCATTTCATTTTGAGGGCTCTTGCACCGTTCGTGTGTTCGCATTTCTTGGACGACCCTTCTCTCATCCAGTAGATAGCTACCTCTTTACCCCGACGTCTCCTTATGATGATGCGATGATTTTTGAGCACGCCGTACGCCTGATGAGAGGATTCTACGGACTCACTCTCCAGTTCTGGAAGGGTACCAGAGTACGTGCCCCTCACTCAGGACTCGAGGAGGATCCCTCAAAGGACTCTCCCCACTCCACCGCATATGCCCATGGGTAGTGAGGAGACGGTGACTCAGCCTGAGAGCCCGGTACCTGGTCCACGGCCTCGACGTAGGGAAATGTCCAGCCTTCCACCATGCCCGCTCCAGCGAGCTTCATCATGGAGGACCTCTCGAGTGCCTACTCAGACGCACTTCGTCCATGGATTGGTTACGTCCCGCCTTACCCATGGCATTAGCTTTAGGATAGAGGGTAGTCCTTAGTGCACGCACTACATGTAGAACGGATAAACCTTCTTTTGTATTGAGGTTATCCACTTTAGATGTTCTTGGGAGGGGATGTTCCTTTTATGATTTCTGGTTCTGTGGTTTCTATTTACATGTATTTCCGTTTAGTTGTATTTGCATCATCTCATGTACTTGAAGAGTCCTACCATAGGGTAGGCATATTATTATGTATGAAGTATTTCAATGTGATGTTATATTTGATCTGGAGCCACTTCTATGTTTATATTTCTGCACTTTATAATACGACCGATAAGATACGCGCGCTTCTATTTTAAAAAAAAAATGGCTCGTATTTTCTTTAAGTTATTTCTCTTTCTCATAAAAGAACCATGATAGTAAGTAATGATATTTGACCTAAGTACTTACTAGTAGTATTGGGACAGATGTTAGGTTGTTACAGGAATTGTGCCCATACCTCATTTGACCAAAAGAATGATTTTAAATTATTAATCTAGCAAGATCACTCTCCTAATCAAGTCTTGACAACCTTAATTAGCCATTACCTCACCTAAACACTTTCTTACAACTCCTAATTAAAACCTTAATCAAAGAAACACCTAAACACATCACTAAACCACAATTACATGAGCAATTTATTCTCCCCCTTGACCAAAGAGTCCGAAACACTCTCCCCCAATTTCCATCACATGTTGATTTTGTTTCACTCAAAGAACCATGCCTTAGGCCATACCTTGACCATGCTTTCAACCATGCTTGCCATGCCTAATGTAACATCCAAGATATAATATATATATATATATATATATATATATATATATATATATATTAAAAAAAAAATTAAATTAAGCTTTATTAGTTGGAATTTTAAAAATCCAATAACGTAGAAATGATGAAAGTGATTCAATGATTCTATATAAAAAAAAATCATGAATAGTGATTTGTGGGCCCTATGGAGGCTCGGACAGCTAAACTCTAGATTAGGGACAGAGGTGCCGAAATTTTGAAAATATGGGAATGAAGTTAGAAATACTTAAAAATGAAAATTTCATACTTAGAATTACTTTTCGGGTAATATTGGATTACCGGTATGTATTCCACCGTTCGGTGAAATTTCGTGTGCGATTTCTAACACGAAAGCTAATTTAACCTTTACAAAATGATTAACCTTATCTTTTTACATTACATGAATGGCTAAGATTCAATTTTAAAATTTAAAATTTGAATCATAGCCATCCTTTTTATCTTTAAAGATTAGAAACTATTCTAGACTATTACATAACATTATGACATCATTACTTATAAGATAAACACAACCCAAAGCTTTTCCAAGAAGCCAAACCATTTGGCCATTCCAGGAGAGAGAAGTAGAAGCTGGTTCCTCCATAGCCAAGAGCTTGAGTTGGCTTTCAAATTCCATAAACCTTAGCTTAGAGCCATCAAAACCTAAACCTTCCTTCACTAAAATTGATCTACACTTCAATCTCTACCAATACAACCGATTAGAATTTCCAAACCTCATCATATTCACCTTATCCATCACTGGTCAGAGGAGGGTTTGAAGGTGTTTTGGGAGTCTTAGAGTGGAGGACTCTCATCTTGAAGCAAGCTAGAGGCAAAGATAGACTAGCCTTCAAGTGTAGGGTTTTCTATAGTTCTTTCTCTTGAAAATTTTTCTAACCTGTTCTCCTGGTTTTATTTTGAAATTTTGATGGTATTTGGTTGATGATATATTGTTATTGATGTGTGAATTTTGGTGGTGGGTTTGGATGGTGTTAAAAAGGGGTTTCACTAAAGGAAATCTGGACTGGCTGCGGAGTTCAGGCTCTCCTGTAGAAATTATACACGAATTTTCTGATATATTTGTGGGTGATTTCATGACCTACAAAAATTATATGTTGTAATTGACATCTTAAACTAATTGTATAAATTTTCTTGGGTGTTAACTTTAAAGTTTACTACCTTAAAAAATCAAGAACCGAATTGTGATTGATGCTGCCTAGGTTGTTGAAACTGAAGCAATAAAGTTGTCCAATTTTATTATCATAGCAAATGATTGAATGAATCTTGAAATTTTTACCTGAAGTTAGTAACATATTGAGGTATCACTGTAATTTTATTGTGCACTAATTCAATCATTTGCTAGGGTTAAAAATTAAGAATCCGGGTCTAGTCTGTGAATTTGTGGTCCCTGACCACTAAATTTGTGCAATTTACTGAAGTAGCTAGAGAGCTCTACTTGTCCTGAAATTTTTACAGGTTATTCTAGACATGTTGAAGTGTCATGGAGAATTTTTGTGGCATATGAATTGGCCATTTGGTATAGAAATAAAATGCTACTACTAGCATAGTGAATCAGCCCAAGTGCTGAAATGGTAGAATTGCACTAAAATGATGATAAAATGACACTTAGTCCAGGTATAAATTATATTCATGCATGTTAGTTACTTTAAAGAGTTGTTTATGAGATATAAATGAGACCCTAATGTGATTGAATGCCTACGAGTGATGTATGCTATGCCTTGTAAAAAGAGAAATACCTGATATGGTGGCATGACAAAAGAGAATCTATAACTTCTAACTAGGCATGTTTTAACATATGGGAAAAATAGAAACAAGGCTTATATGAGTTAAAGAGGAAGGCAAAAGTAAGGACTTCCCTAAGAATTGTATGAGTCGGTAGACGTGGCTGGAATAGAACTGTGTGTGATTCGAAAATGGAAAAAAATGAAGTCAAATGATCACGATAGGAATGAGCTCATGTCCTGCGTCTATTGTCCTTTATAAAATTATCCACTGAGATGTTGCTAAGTGTGAAATCAAGCCTTCCCTATATGAAAGAAAAGAGGTAACGGTATGAAATTGAGTTGGTTATTTATAAGATAATATGTATGATTATTATTGCTAATTCTATCAGCATTTTTGCATGGGACATAATATAATATCACTCACATGAATAACCTCATTAATTAGGCCTGTCTATGCTAACGGATTACCCCTGAGAATTTTATAATATTCTCATCCCTATGTGCATGTATGTTGTATTGTGCTCAGATCCCACATATGCCGACCGTGATCTTCGTTATTGATTTGCCTGAGTGGAGGTGGCATTATGACGCAGAGTTGGATTCACTGTATGTGGTAGCGTATTCCCAAATCCGAGCGTATATTTTCTTCATCCGTTCTTTTAGTAGCTTCGTTTTCACAGAGTTCGACCAGGTTTCCCTTTTGATGGTGTGCCCCTTCACATGGCACACCCAGCTGTGTTCATACCTCTTGCTGCACCACCTATGCCCCCTCCTGGAGATGGACCTTCTTCATCCTCCTCCTCAAATTCAACCCATGGAGGGTCCACGCCCAGTGGAGGTGAGGCCATCATCCGATGGCCAACGGTTTTGCCTAGGAGGATGCTAGATCTATAGGGACTTTTGACTTGTATGTAGTTGTAGTGTAGTGATAGGACCGGGCCAGCCTACAGACTGATTCCATTTGAAGTTATGAGATCCATTTTTATGTGTATACAATTTTTGCTGGATCTTAATATGAGTAGGCTAGGCTTTATGTTACCGATAGGTCTTTTGGATAAAAGTCCTTATATGGTATTGTACGTGTACTAACTTATCTACTGGTTGGGCATGTGTAAAGATAGTTGTGTACAAAATATATGTATAAGTGGAACTTTGGTGGTTGCTTTATCTTATGTTTTTATTTTATTGTATTTTATTTATTTATATCTCTTGACTAGCCTATAGTATAATCAGGAAGTAATACTCTCCTAATTTACGATGCTAATGCTCGAGTAATAAGAGGAGGGTGTTACACCTAAGCCCATACCCATGCAAAGAGATATTTTTCCTCACTTTTCTCCTCTTTGGCCGTCAGGCTTCTTCCCTCTTGGCAGCCTCCATGTTGCAAAATTTCTATAAATACCAAGCTTGGAAGAACCTTGTTACACTTTAGATCATTTGCTAAGTTTAGCTTCCTTGCTCTTTCTCTCATTTTCTCTCAATTTCTCTCCATCTTGCTCTTCTAATTCCTTCCCTCAAAGAATCTTTCCACCACCACAAACCACCACAAACAACCATAAACCACCACTCTCTCACCTCAAACCATCTCTTAAACACTCAAACCTTCCATTTCCAAGCTTAGAAACTCAAGGAAAAATCATCTTCCTTGAGCTTCCTCTTTGGGCGAACACATATCCACATCCAAGAGAAGATTTTGTCTTCTCAATCCTTCAAGAACTCAAGCTTTCCTTCATTTCTTTCAAGACTTCCTTAGGTAGGTTTTGTTTCAAAGTTTTTACTTGTTTTCTTTAAGAAAGTTCTAGTTTTCTCTTAGTTCAAAACTCTTTTTCTCTTCCTTTTTCCTTTTTAGCCATGAGGCCTTTTCATGAGAAAACTTTAGCTTGATGATGAGGTTTCAAGATAATGGTCTTGTGATGTCATGTGAGAAACCTCTAAAGCTTGAAAAACTTGGTCTTGGACCATACATGCTCTTGTTTTCTTTCTTTTTCTTTGCTTAAATTTTCGATTTCCTCTTCCTTTTCCCTTTGATGTTTCGGTTTCTTCTTCCTTTAGTTTGAACAAAGTTTGTTAAAAATGTTAAGTAGATCATAAAGGTTTTGTTAAGAAAAATTAATAATATGTTTTCAAAAAGCTTTAAGCTTACCCTTGCCAACCTTAAAGTTGGTCGGCCGTTCTAAGAGTTTTACTCTAGATTGAAGCCCATGAGCAATAAAATAAAGAATATGACTTAGTTCTTTGTATGTTTGTTTAGACAAAGTGTTGAGCTTTGTGTCCATTTTCTTGAGCTTGATGATGAAGTTCAAACCAAAGGCTTCTTTGAAGACTTGGTGCTAAGAACTCTAAAGCTCACTTTATGTTTGTTAAGGTACATATTTGGGTTGAGGTTGTGATGTTCCTTTAAAGTCTTGTAAGAGCTCTAGTTAAGTTAAAATGAAATTGCACTCATGTTTATGTTTATAACTTGCATTATCATGTTTAAGTTTCCAAGCTTGCATTTCATGTTTTATTTTAAGTCATCACTTAATCTTTAAAGATAATAATGAGGTTGTATCTCATATTTATTTTATGCTCTCACTTTATTTTCTAATGAAGAGTAAAATAAGTGCATTGCATGTTTAAGTTTATGCCATCACTTAAATGTCCTAGAGCTCAAAGACTTGCCTAAGTATCTTACATAAAGTTTTAGAAAATGGAGGCATTTCAAGAATGTCAAATCGGCCTTGTGATGATGATGATGGACTTGAGATGAGTTCATCTAATCATAAGTGCCCATAGTCTAAGTCTTGGAATTTTTCTAAGCTTAGGTGTACTCAAGGAACTTTATGAACAAAGTTTTATGTTTTAAATCTATTCCTTGAGCTAAATAAGCACACATTTATGTGATTTCAATGAGATTAATTGGTTTCTAAAAGAGTTTTGAGCTCCTAAAATAATTCCAAGAGAAACTAGCAACTTATATGCATTTAAATCATGAGATTATGTGATTATTTGATGCTTATGTTTTCGGTTCTGCCTTGTGCTTTGGCCACTGGATAAATTCTGTCCTAAGGTGTTAAAATGTGTAAAATTATTTGAGTGGAGCAAGGATCGATTTTAGGGAAGTTAGGAAAGAACAAGTAACTAGAAAGGACTTAAAATGTGAATTCTAGAACACTTAGATGCACAAATAAATTCTGTTCCAGCATAATTGGACTTAAGAAAAATGGTTTATTGTAACACCCTAATAATTAACCGAATACACCTAGGTTGTATCTGATTAATTACTAGACTTTATTCTTTGCTCAGTTCTTTCATCATACTTTGAAAATACTTAGTGAAATTACGAGCCATTTTTTTTTAAAACATAATTGAAAAGGTGATCCGCACATAACGTGAACAATAATCGAAATAAAGCGAATAACGTGCAGATATAGCATGAAAAAAAAACATCATATTGGCTCCATCATATAACATCCATAATTACATAACACATAGATAGTTTGCCTACCAACAGAATAAGACTAGGTGTAGGCAATCTAACAAAACATAAATAATATATGGATGGAAGGAAATCCATTAATGGCACCTAGTAATAACACTCCAAGGATAGGGATAGATATCTAAATATACGAGTGAAACTAGCAGGATCAAGTTAAGCTACCGGTGAAAGCCTCAATGTGATTCAGGAACGCTTCCTTTTCTGAAGACGAGATGGAAAGAAAAATAGAGGGAGTGAGAAACTTATAAAAAGAATTTCAGTAGGATACTCACCTCATGATGCATTGTGTCATCATCATCGTCCCCAAACCTCGGGTTATTATGAAATAATGAGCATTCTAAGATTGATTTATTAAGTTTGAAAATATACTTTACCGAGGTTCTTTTAATCATGCGTCTTATAATGCATCATAAACTTAGCATGTCATGTATATAATGAACTTTTCCTTTCATATATAATAACATAGTTATGCATAAAATCACATCATATTCCTCATCATCATTTCATAATACTATGCATAGCAAAACATCATATTTCTCATCATCATCTTATAAATACTATGCATAGTAGAACATCATATTCACATAATGCATTTACTTAGTTTCTTAGGTGACTTAAAGTTACTTTCATTATCATTTTCCTGGGCCACCCAATACTCCACCCTTTTGGGAGTAATCTAGGTTATGAGCTCATACCTTACTAGTCGTCACTAGCATATACTTATCCCTTTTGATAAGTTAAAATCCCAAACTCTACCCTTTTGAGAGAACGGGCTAGGGGGCAAGAATCACCTTTTCACCATCTATAGTCTGATGGGTCTAAAGGATCATTTTCTTAGTATCACCTTTTCACCACCTATAGTCTGATGGGTCAAAGGATCATTTCCTCATAAGTTTAAGTCACCATTAAGTTTTAGCATGTTATATCATAATCATCAAGATGCATGAACATTCTCATTGTTTGCAATAGCAACTATAACATGCAAGCCATGAAATCATTCAATAATATCAAATTCTCATAAGCATTACATCATCATATAAACTGACATTCCAAAGCATCAAAAGATGTCATCTAAAATTCTTAGTAAGCTCCCTAAATAACCGAACTCTAAAATTGGGTAACCTTAATTATCAAACTAATTACTTATGCATCTAAGGGATTTATTACCATAAATTATAAGCCTTAAGAACATTATTAGACTATATGGGGTAGCATAACAGTAAGTTGTTCTTAAGGTTTTCAGGTATGCTAGAAGTTACGTTTTTAACCCTTTCTCGTTGGCTTTCCCTATGATGCTAAAATTAATTACTAAACCAATTATGAATCATTGTCTCTTATCTAAACATAATAAAATCTGGTTCTTAAGGCCACTAAAGGTTCTGGACAGAATGCATAAATTTCATTCTCTAAGTCCTAGAAATCTTGCTTACGGTTTTCTAGGAAGCTAGTTTTATTTCTAACATGTATAGAATCATTCCTTTAGCAATACACCATAATTATCACAACTTCAAACATATTAAACCATCATCATATAGTAGTACTAAACTCAGATTAGTGGCCGAATCATGAACCTCATATAATTGCTTGAAGTCACATTTCAAGTACACATGTGATCCTGGTTTACCGTAAAATATTTGTAAAACCTCGAAACTCCTTTAGAAACTAATTCTTTTTGTTAAAATTGAAAGAAGTCATAGGACTTTAGGCCTTCCTCAATCATGAGGCCGTTTTATACATTGAAAGAATGTTCATGATTAAAATTTTCACTTAAGATAAAAGGAGCAAGTCTTGATCTTAAGAGATTTATGTGATATCTTAGAATCATAAACATGCTATGCAACCTCATTTTAATCTTGTCATTATAAGGTGATAACTTGGAATTATAAACATGATATGCAAATCCATTTCTTTATCTTTAAGATTTAAGGTGATGACTTGAAAATTAAACATGATGCAAGAGCTTGAAATATAAACATGATGCAAGAAACTGGAGCGATGGTAGTCGACGGACCAAGTGGAGGGAGAAGAGAATCTTAAGAACCGGAAGGGTAGTCCGCACTGGACCGGTGAAGGGAGGAGAATTCTTATTACATCTTATTAAGCTCCAAACTCAAGACTTCTTAAAGAACGAATTCTTTAACTCCAATAATCTTAAGGAAATTGAAAGTCATACTACCATTTTCCAACTTTGCTTGTGATACTTGGGCAAGTCTTTGAGCTCTAGGATCTTTAGGTGATGACATAAAATAAACATGTCATGCGTTGATTCTTTTAACCATTATAAAATAAAGTGAGAGCATAAAATAAATATGAGATGCATCCTCTTTATTATCTTTGAAGATTAAGTGACAACTTGAAATATAAACATGAAATGCAAGCTTGGAAATTTAAACATGAGATATGCAAGTTCATTTATTTATTCTTGAGAATTTAGTGATGACATTGAAAGTAAACATAGTTATGCAAGGCATAAACTTAGACATGGATGCAAGTTCCTTTTATTTCTTTACTAGAGTTTCAAGACTTTAAGAATATAAATTCATCCCAATATATATATCTTAGCAAGACAAAGTGAAAAATACATCTTTCAAGTTCTAAACTCAAGATCTTTATTTTTACATCATAAAAATATCATTCTTTAAAGTTTTGCATAAGTGGAATTTTCAAGCTTTAAAGGCCTAACTTGTGATGGATTACAACCAACACTCAAGGTCCTCATCATCAAGCTATCATCATATTCCTTCTTAGGCCATTTGGCCAAAATCATTAAAGAAAAATAAGGAAAGAAAAACCAAAATTGTAAAGCTTTAAAAACAGTGAAACCTTCAAGTTTTAGAGGTCTAACTTGTGAAGGCTTTGCAACCAACACTCAAGAACCTCATCATCAAACCATGGTCTCAACATAATCTAGGCCATAGGCCAAAATGTTTTTAAAAAAGAAAGGGGAAAACAAACCAAAATTGAAAGTTAGAAGAAAGTGTAACACCCTATCCTACTATAGTGCTATGCTCGAGTCATAACATTCCAGTAAGTAGTTGTTACCCATAACTGCCTTATAGACTTTATCTTTCTCATTCATAGGAATTATATGTGTAGGTGTTGTAATAAATATGAGCCTTGCACTAAAAGCTATACTAATTTTCAATTTCTTTGCATATCGCAATCCTTTCAACATAATAATCTCTATATAGAGATATTGAGAGTACAACACAATCCTAGAAGTCGGTCACACAATAATTCACATTTTATATCAAGTCCTTAGTCAGTCAAGTCATATAAGTATAGTATATACGCTCACACCTATTTACATATTTACTTTAAACAACCCTACCCTGGTCCTCGCAGTGACCACCTAATTCTGGGTTAGGCCTAACAAAATATAGCCAACTATGTATAGATAAACCTAACTCCCTCAATCAGCGGCTCATCAAAAGGTCAGCGCACGAGCCATGATAGTCAGAATAATATGAGGGACTCTAGGTCATACTATGTTCTCAAGCAAGTGCGGGCAGATAGTACATAAATATGGATACGAACTAACAACAATCAAGTGACCCTAGCTCGGGTCATAGTGCCACTGCACATAAGGCATAGAAAGAACACGATCGACGCCATCTATATAAATACATCACATAGGAATGAGAATCAATGATTCCAGTAGGAAAAACAAGTCCGTTACTCAATGATATTCAACTTAATGCAAAATAAGCAATGTAATGTTTGGTTGTTTATGTAATGGTCTTATTTATTAATGTCATTATTTTCTTAAGTCTTAATTTCTTATTAGATAAAGTTAAACTTAATGGTAAAACCCGTTTTCTTGATATATTCTTCTATCGGTCCTGTCAACGATGTAACGTCGTCGCATTACAACCTGATATAGTTCACTAGATGGAGTACGTCTACTACATCTCATCTGAATAGCCTCGCTATTCTTTCTCAGTACATCCCTTTCTCTTAACGATGTAACGTCGCGATTACAACCTGATATAGTTCTAAGGGCGTAGCACGTCTACTACTACCCGTGAATCCATGAGCTTACCACTAAGCAATTTACATTACATAAAACTTATTTCTTAAATTTTCTCTTTTCTCAAGGATCTTTAATATTAGCTTAGGAAAATCTTATGATTCTCAAGAGAAATCTCTCTTTAATAAGTCTATATCTCATATTCTTGCTTGAGATTTTCTGAAATCTCCTTAATTCTTATGAGATATTCTAAAGTCTATGAAACTTTTTATGAGATTTTATGTTATCATAACTTGTAAAATTTTTCATGATGTGATTCTTACAAATTTCAAGGGAAAGAAACCAAGTTTCTTGAACAACAATTACTCATAAATTTTGAAGATACAACCAAGTCTTGTTGCCATTTTTTTTTTTCAAGCTTTGAATATTATGTATAGCAAGATAATACAACTCAAGAATAGTTGCAGAAAATTCCAGCACATAAGACTCTAGCATATACCCACCTAGAGCACTTCTTAAATCATGCAAACCAAGAATTAGTGCTGTAAAATTTCAGCACACTAACAATTTCCAGCACTAACAATTTCCAATACACAAGATTACATAACAATCCAAGCACTTATAAATTCTGAAATTTCTGAAATAAAACTAGTGCTGTAAAATTTCACACTTACAATTTCCAGCACTAACAATTTCCAGCACATCAAATTCCAATACACAAGATTACACAACAATCCAAGCACTTATAAATTCTGAAATTCTAAAACACAAATTCTGGTTGTTTAATTACAAAACCTCATCACAACTTAATCCATTATAGATTCTAAAAATTGGTTTCAGGTTTTTCAGCAAGTGCACAAGAGTTGTTCTAGATGTATTCTTCCATATCTATCAATTCTAACACATGTAGTTGCTGGAAAAATTTCAGATTCCAATATAGCTAATTCCATCATAACTCAAGTAATCATAAACCTTAAATTGGTTCAAATTCCAGCATTATAACACCAAGAAAACCAAGCACTTATCTTAGCAAAATAGCTAAACATCATAAAGCAAGAGACTAGGATAATTTTCCTACCTCCCTCAAGGTTTTTGCTTCCTTTCACTCAAACCTCAAACCCCTTTTCAGCCTTCTTGTACGCCTGTATGGTTCCAGAGAAAAACAAGGTTTTTAGTTGAGCTTGATGTAGAGAGGATGCTTCTTGAAGTGGTTTAGAGGTTTACCTAAGATATGCCTTTGTACATATGGTGATTTAGGGGAGTTTTTGCAAAGAGAATGCAAAGGAAAATTAGCAAGAAGGAAACGCAATCTGTACGAGAAAAGAAGGAGTATTTCTTCATTTTTGATTTTTATAACCAACGTTACTTGGAGAGTAAGTTGGACTAAAGGATAGATATTTCATTTTACAGATCAATTTATCTTGTATTGAGTATTAGAAATAGCTATACATATTTAATTGTCGTGAGTAAAATTTTATTTGGGATCCAATAACATCCATTATTTTTACCAAACTCAATGTTTTGGTGTACCATTATTCCCTCGGTGTACCAATTATTACCATTTTGGTACCCAATTGATACCTAAGAATTTTTCCTGGGTTAAAAACATCTATTTAACCTTATCATTATTTTTCAATGTCCTTATACCACTTATAGGCCTTATTCTATATCTCTAGTTATAATATTATTATATTGAATTTTTTAATAATATTAAATAAATTTTCGTTTTTTTTTTTTTTTTTTTTTTTTGGAAATCCTTATATTGTTTTGATCATAACTGCGTTCGTTGAAATTTTTAAAATCCCTACCGATTACTCACAATTAATTATTTTATTAGAGACAATGCAAAAAGACGAGTCGTTACATTCTACCCCCTTAAACAAAAATTTTGCCCTCAAAATTTAGTACCTGAAGTGCGGGATAGTCTTCTTCATCCTGGACTCTAACTCCCACGTATACTCCTTGGATCCTTCCTTTCCCCATGCAACCTTGACAAGAGAGACGGATTTCCCTCGGAGTTGCTTCATACTTCTATCTACTATTTGTGGTGGCAACTTGAAAGTTAGGTCATCCCTCGCTGTAGTGATTAAGGTTCTAGTATATGACTAGAATCAGGGTTGTATTTCGAAGTTGTGACACATGGAATACATCATGGAGATTTGAGAGATGTGGAGGTAAAGCTATACGGATGCTCCTGAGCCTACACGACCTAGGATTTGGAATGGACCAACAAAGCGAGGGTTTAACTTCTTGACTTTAATAGTTCTACCTATCCCAGTTGTAGGGGTAACCTTCAAAAATACATGATCTCCTTCTTGAAATTCTAACGGTCTCCTCCTCTTATGAGCGTAGCTTTCTCTGACTAGCAGTAACATCTTACTTCGGATCTTCTTTATCCTTCGAGTCTGTTGAATGAGGTCTGGTCCCAAAAGACTAGTCTCGCCTGATTCATACCAACAAAGAGGCGATTGACACTTCCTTCCATACAAAGCTTCATAAGGAGCCATTCGATACTTGCATGGTAGCTGTTATTGTAGGAAAATTCGATTAGTGGGCAGTTGTCCCAACCCCCACGATATTCTAGCACACATGCTCTCAACATATCTTCTAGTGTTTGAATGGTCCTTTGGTTTGCCGTCATTTGGGGATGATAAGCCGTGCTTAGACAAAGTTTGCTCCGAAAGATTTCTGAAAAGCTCCCCAAAATCTTGAAGTGAATCGCGGATCCCGATCTGAAATTATAGTTGAAGGAACGCCATGCAACCTCACAATTTGCTCTATATAGAGTTTAGCCAACTTCTCCAGAGAATATGAGGCTCTGATAGGTAGAAAGTGTGAGACTTAGTTAGTCTATCCACTATAACCCAGATGGCATCATATCCTGATGGTGTTTTTAGCAATCCCGTCACAAAGTCCATAGAAATGCTTTCCGTTTCCATCCTGGAACTTCAAGAGGTTGTAGTGTGCCTGGTGGCTTCTTATGTTCAATCTTCACCTTCTGACAAGTCAAACACTTAGATACTATCCGACATCAACCTTCATCCTTGGCCACCAGAACATCTTTTTAAGATCTCTATACATTTTTGTGACTCCTGGGTGTCAGAGAAATTACCTTGGTGAGCTTCTTCTAGAATATCACGATGAAGATTTCCGTTTTGGCACACAGACGATCTTGATACCTCCATATCCCATCTTTATCTCGGGCAAAACCGTTATGCTTCCAGATTGACTGAGGTCATGGTTTTCTGAAATTCTAAATCTTCCTCCGAGCTCGTGAAATCTCCTTCTTGATGTCACTTGTGATCCTAATTTGACCTAAATATACACTTTTAGGCCTTTCTTCTACTCCCAATTTAAGGTTTCGAAAAGTCTCTTCTAACTCTGCCTCCTAATCATCATCCATGAAATACTCAAGGTCTTTCTGCTAGATCTGCTACCACATTTGCCTTTCCTGGATGGTAGCTTAGGTCAAAGTCATAATCCTTCAAAAATTCCATCCACCTACGTTGTCTCATGTTTAAGTCCTTCTGATTGAAAAGATATTTGAGGCTCTTGTGATAAAAACTTCAAACTTCACTCCATAGAGATGGTGTCTCCAAATTTTCAGAGCGAACACTCCTCCCTAGTTCAAGATCGTGAATAGGGTAGTTCACCTCATGCAACTTCACTGTCTTGAAGCATAGGCTACCACATTTCTTCTTCAGAACACACCCTAAGCCTTTCCCTGACGCATCAGGTATACCTCAAATGGACCGTGTGGATCTGGCAAGACCAACACTGGTGCCTATTCTAATCTCTGCTTTAGTTCTTGAAAACTCTTCTCACATTCTATCGACCAAGTCAACGTGTATTTTGCGGGTTAGCTTTGTCAAAGGCAAAGATATCTGGGAGAATCCTTTGATAAATCTTCTGTAATACCCGCTAATCCTAAGAAGCTTCGAATCTCTGTAATAGTGGTTGGCCTTTCCCACTTTAGAACTGCTTCAATCTTGGTAGGATCAACTGATTCCTCCTGTGACACGACATGACCAAGGAATTTTACTTCCTTCATCCAAAACTCGCATTTTGATAGCTTGGCGTAGTTTCCGCTCTCGCAGAATTCTCTAGCATCTTCGGAGGTGCATCTCATGTTCTTCCTCGGTCTTCGATAGATGAGAATATCATCTATAAAGACAACCACAAACTTGTCGAGGTAGGTTGGAAAAATCGATTCATGTAGTCCATGAAAATTGCTGGGGCATTCGTTAATCCAAAGGACATCACCGTATACTCATAATGCCCATACCTTGTTCTAGCAGTCTTTGGAATATCTACTTCCCGAACTTAATCTCTGGTGATACCCGATCTCAAATCAATCTTGGAGAATATTGTCGCTCCCCTCAGTTGATCCATGAGATCATCAATCCTTGGGAGGGGATACTTATTCTTAATCGTCACCTTATTTAGTTGTCTATAGTCAACACATAGCCTCATACCTCCATCCTTCTTTTTCACCAATAGTCAGGAGCTCCCCATGGTGATGCACTGGGTCGATGAAATGTTTACTCAACAGCTCTTCAATTTGCTTCTTCAATTCTACTAATTCCAAAGGAGACATTCGATAAGGAGCTATGGAAATTAACCTGTTCCTGGTACCAAGTCAATGGAGAACTCTATTTCCCTTTGTGGGGAAATGCTGGTATATCATCTGGAAATACATGAGTATCTTGAACTACGGTATTTCATCTAACTCCTGCTCACCTTCTGCTACACTAGTCAACAAGAATACATACCCCTGTTTACTAGATTTCCCACATCCTAATTCAAAGGAATTTAGGTAAAAACACATGGAGATCTTTTGTTAAAGGACATCTGATGGGAATACTCCTGTCTTATCATAGCACCTTAACATCACATGGTTGGCAGAAAGCCAATCCATGCCAAGAATAAGGTCAAGACTAACTAATGGTAGACAGACTAAGTCAATTATGAATGTCCTACCTTCAAGTTGAACAAGAACACCCTTACAAACTTGACTTGTCTTTAGGTTTATTAGTAGGTGTGTGGACAGCCAAATCATAGGGTAATTCAGAATATGGAGGTTCAGAAAATGCACACATTTCAAAGATATAAATGAGTGTGTGGCTCCTGAATCATACAACACTACTAGGGATTCTTGATTAATTCTGCACTTACCTTTAATGAGTTCCTCGGATCGTGTAGCTTCCTCAGCATTCATAGTATAAACACGTCCCTATTGTTGTGGCCTAGAAAAGGCGGCAAATCTCTAGTCGGACATTCCCCACTCATGTGGCCTGGCTTCTGCAGCGATAGCAAATGTTTTGTCCAAACAAACATGGTTTGTCACCATGATACTTTCCACATTTCGGGCATTCCTTATTAGTAAAGGATCTCGCTGCTTTCCCTTTCCGTTCTCATAGGAAAAATCCCTTCGTGGTGGTAGGGCAGGTTAAATCTTGGGCCTTGCGGGGCAAACTTCCTCCTATTATCATATTGCTTTGCTCGGGATATAGTCAACTTCTTAGCATATTCTTCCACGAGAGTGCTCTTATTCACCAATGTAGGGAAATCTCTAATTTCCATTGGCCCTCGTCATCAAGATATCTCTCAGACCCCTTCATATTTCACACATTTCCACTCTTCATTGGGGCTCTCCTGGTAAATGGTAGAAAACTTACATAATTCCTCAAATTTAGCTGTGTCAGGTCAGTCATATTCCCCTGTTGGAGTCTAGGAATTCCAACTCTTTTGCATTTCTTATAGAAACAGGAAAATATTTCTTATAAAAGGCTTCCTTGAATACCTCCCAAGTAATCTCAACCCCAATTCCCTCCAAAAGTCTTCGTGTTCCAACCCACAGGAATTTGCATCAGCATCCAGTACAAAAGCAGCAAATGTCACCTTTTGTTGATTTGAGCGGTCCAATCCTGAGAAAATTTTCTCAATTGCTCATCCATTCTTCCGCCTTGTCAGGGTTCACAGTGCCCCTAAAACGAGGTGGACATGCCTTTTGAAACTCCAGAACATTAATCGCTCATTGACATTGCCATTTTGATCTCCTTGTCCCATTTGTCTTTCCAGTGTTTCCATCATTCGATTAGCGCCTCTGCTTGTTCTCTAAGCTTGAGCCATATTCAAAAATCCTGCCTAAACCCGTGTCCTCATCAGGCGTGTTGTTGCGGTTGTTGTTAGTACTAGGGCGCCTACCTGGAGCCATTAGTTCCTGTCACACATAACATAAATATTGAGGTGATCAAACTCAACACAAAGCTTAGTGTGACAAAACTAAGTACTTCAAAGGTAAGCAATCATGCATATATTTACTCCTTATCTAAACGGATAAGATTTTATTGCATGACACTAAAGTCTCAGAGCATGCTTTAGAAGCAAGTAGACCATCCCCAGGCTCTAAAAGGATACCTGATACCATAATGTAACACCCTATCCTACTATAGTGCTATGCTCGAGTCATAACATTCCAGTAAGTAGTTGTTACCCATAACTGCCTTATAGACTTTATCTTTCTCATTCATAGGAATTATATGTGTAGGTGTTGTAATAAATATGAGCCTTGCACTAAAAGCTATACTAATTTTCAATTTCTTTGCATATCGCAATCCTTTCAACATAATAATCTCTATATAGAGATATTGAGAGTACAACACAATCCTAGGAAGTCGGTCACACAATAATTCACATTTTATATCAAGTCCTTAGTCAGTCAAGTCATATAAGTATAGTATATACGCTCACACCTATTTACATATTTACTTTAAACAACCCTACCCTGGTCCTCGCAGTGACCACCTAATTCTGGGTTAGGCCTAACAAAATATAGCCAACTATGTATAGATAAACCTAACTCCCTCAATCAGCGGCTCATCAAAAGGTCAGCGCACAGCCATGATAGTCAGATAATATGAGGGACTCTAGGTCATACTATGTCTGTCAAGCAAGTGGGGGCAGATAGTACATAAATATGGATACGAAACTAACAACAGGATCCAGTGACCCTAGCTCAAGGGTCATAGTGCCACTGCACATAAGGCATCTCTAGAAAGAACCCGATCGACGCCATCTATATAAAATACATCACATAGGAATGAGAATCAATGATTCCGTAGGAAAACACAAGTCCGTTACTCAATGATATTCAACTTAATGCAAAATAAGCAATGTAATGTTTGGTTGTTTATGTAATGGTCTTATTTATTAATGTCATTATTTTCTTAAGTCTTAATTTCTTATTAGATAAAGTTAAACTTAATGGTAAACCCGTAGGACTCTTCTGATATACTTCTCTACTGATCGTCCTGTCAACGATGTAACGTCGTCGCACAACCTGATATAGTTCACTAGATGGAGTACGTCTACTACATCTCATCTGAATAGCCTCGCTATTCTTTTCAGTACATCCCTTTCTCTTAACGATGTAACGCCGCGGTACAACCTGATATAGTTCTAAGGGCGTAGCACGTCTACTACTACCCGTGAATCCATGAGCTTACCACTAAGCAATTTACATTACATAAAACTTATTTCTTAAATTTTCTCTTTTCTCAAGGATCTTTAATATTAGCTTAGGAAAATCTTATGATTCTCAAGAGAAATCTCTCTTAATAAGTCTATATCTCATATTCTTGCTTGAGATTTTCTGAAATCTCCTTAATTCTTATGAGATATTCTGTAAAGTCTATGAAACTTTTTATGAGATTTTATGTTATCATAACTTGTAAAATTTTTCATGATGTGATTCTTACAAATTTCAAGGGAAAGAAACCAAGTTTCTTGAACAACAATTACTCATAAATTTTGAAGATACAACCAAGTCTTGTTGCCATTTTTTTTTTTTCAAGCTTTGAATATTATGTATAGCAAGATAATACAACTCAAGAATAGTTGCAGAAAATTCCAGCACATAAGACTCTAGCATATACCCACCTAGAGCACTTCTTAAATCATGCAAACCAAGAATTAGTGCTGTAAAATTTCAGCACACTAACAATTTCCAGCACTAACAATTTCCAATACACAAGATTACATAACAATCCAAGCACTTATAAATTCTGAAATTTCTAAATAAAACTAGTGCTGTAAAATTTCAGCACACTTACAATTTCCAGCACTAACAATTTCCAGCACATCAAATTCCAATACACAAGATTACACAACAATCCAAGCACTTATAAATTCTGAAATTCTAAAACACAAATTCTGGTTGTTTAATTACAAAACCTCATCACAACTTAATCCATTATAGATTCTAAAAATTGGTTTCAGGTTTTTCAGCAAGTGCACAAGAGTTGTTCTAGATGTATTCTTCCATATCTATCAATTCTAACACATGTAGTTGCTGGAAAAATTTCAGATTCCAATATAGCTAATTCCATCATAACTCAAGTAATCATAAACCTTAAATTGGTTCAAATTCCAGCATTATAACACCAAGAAAACCAAGCACTTATCTTAGCAAAATAGCTAAACATCATAAAGCAAGAGACTAGGATAATTTTCCTACCTCCCTCAAGGTTTTTGCTTCCTTTCACTCAAACCTCAAACCCTTTTTCAGCCTTCTTGTACGCCTCTATGGTTCCAAGAGGAGAGAAAACAAGGTTTTTAGTTGAGCTTGATGTAGAGAGGATGCTTCTTGAAGTGGTTTAGAGGTTTACCTAAGATATGCCTTTGTACATATGGTGATTTAGGGGAGTTTTTGCAAAGAGAATGCAAAGGAAAATTAGCAAGAAGGAAACGCAATCTGTACGAGAAAAGAAGGAGTATTTCTTCATTTTTGATTTTTATAACCAACGTTACTTGGAGAGTAAGTTGGACTAAAGGATAGATATTTCATTTCCAGATCAATTTATCTTGTATAAGTATTAGAAATAGCTATACATATTTAATTGTCGTGAGTAAAATTTTATTTGGGATCCGATAACATCCATTATTTTTACCAAACTCAATGTTTTGGTGTACCATTTTCCATTTCAATGTACCAATTATTACCATTTTGGTACCCAATTGATACCTAAGAATTTTTCCTGGGTTAAAAACATCTATTTAACCTTATCATTATTTTTCAATGTCCTTATACCACTTATAGGCCTTATTCTATATCTCTAGTTATAATATTATTATATTGAATTTTTTAATAATATTAAATAAATTTTTTTTTTTTTTTTTTTTTTTTTTTTTTTTTTTGGAAATCCTTATATTGTTTTGATCATAACTACGTTCGTTGAAATTTTTAAAATCCCTACCGATTACTCACAATTAATTATTTTATTAGAGACAATGCAAAAAGACGAGTCGTTAGAAAGTCCATGAAATCATCATTTTTGAGCTAGAAACATAACTTGTCATAGCATAAAATGAACTTAGAAACAACTCCTTACCTAATCTGATTTGAAGGAAAGGAAGAGAACTTGGTTTCTTTGAGTGAAATGGAAGAAAATCTCTTTGAAAACTGAGAAGAATTCGCAGGAGGAGGAAGAAAGAAAGCTTTTGGTGCTCCTAAGAACTAGAATTGTGTAAGTTATGATCAAAGGCTTCTAACACCTCTTCAAGCATGCCTATTTATAGAGATTTTGAAGCTCAAAAATGGACAAATGAAGGAGGAAGGCTGATGGATTTTCATGGGGAACAAAGGGAGGAAAACATGGATTCAAGGCAAGTTGTATGAATTTAGGGAATTATGTCTCATGGTGACATTTTGGCATTTTGTTTTAGTGTATCTTTGGGCAATTATTCTGATGCATAATGGCATCAATAATTTCGTCATTACAGCCCAAGGAGGAGAAATTTGTGTGTTCCATGCATTATTTAGGTGTAGGTAAGATATTTGCAATTAGAATTTGCAATTAAGGGCTTAGGTGAATTAGTAAACAATTTGGGTGTTTTAAAGCAATTTTAGGTTCTAATCAATTTAAATAAATAATTTTGACTCTAGATTAATAATTACAATTTAATAACCTTTAATTTGAGCCTAATATTGCTTAGGTTTCGTTAGACGAATCAAAAATCTCAAAATTTGTAAACTACAAAGGGCAGGGGCAAAACGGTCATTTTACTTAAAAATTGCCTGACCACCCGAGCTTAGCCAATGGTTAATCATGGCTTAAAAACACCTTTTAAAACATTTTAGTGAGGTTTCTGGCTAATCGGCACGCAATGATTAAAGGCAGCGGGGCGTTTTGGTCATTTTGGCGTCAGAGCTCAAAATTATGATTCTTCTTCTCTATTAACACATAACACAAACAATCCCTTATTATTTTCAAAACATCCCCTTGAGGATAGGTGGGGCCCATGATCCTCATTTCTGAGTAAAATAACCTCAGGGGCATTTTGGTCATTTTACACGTCCAGAAAATCGGGGTTTGCAATACTTGCACGAATTGCTCCTAACTTCTCTTCTAACGTTATATTCCTTTATTAAGGATTGTTTGGTCTCAAATTTTATATAATATTTACCTACGATAATTTGGTAATTCCTAATGACAGTAAAAATTACAGTAAAAATTGGGGCGTTACATTTATAATTAGTGGATATGTGTAGCAAATCCCTCATAATTGGTTTAGGAGTTGATTATAGAGCCTTAGGCGAAGCAGAACTTAGAAAGGGTCAAGAAGGAGATTCTAGACCAGGTAATCATATGATAAAATTCCCAAAAGATGTAGAGCTGTTTGGTTATGTTAGTAAGCATAAACATTAGAGGACATTATAGGTAATGATCCCTTAGGTGTAAGAAAGATCCATAATGAAAGTTATAATCATTAGAACAAAAGTTTAAGACCCTAAGGGCTAAGCATAAGACAAATGAGAGAGGTGTGATGTGAGAATGAGACCGAGTGGGTATCTCGTGATGATGTGAATATGTTAATGCCATGAACATGAGACTATATGTGTATTGTGACATGTTATTGTGATGATGTGGTGTGCTATGTTGAGATGCAAGAGAATATGAAACATGAATGAGTTAGGAGGGTATGCTTCCCATGTTTAATAGAATGATTTGATTGAGAAATTCCATGAGAACAACATGTGTAATTTGAGTATTGTGGCATGACTCAAATTTGAGGAAATTCAGAGTGATGACGTTATGTTGTCGAATTTTCGTCAAATTTGAGGGACGTGAGAAAAGTTTTGAAAAGAATGATTTATATGTGATATGCGAGCGCATTTCTCCTAACGTAGGAGAAGGAAAACAGTGGGGGTATGGTCGTGGAGCCATATCGAGCGGACAATGTCATTGGTCTTAACAGATGATGCGTTTCGCGACTGACATACTTCTCCTGCAGTGAGGAAAATGTAAAATCATGAGGGCATCGACATTAGCCTGAAAAGCGGACAAAGTCACTGGTCTTAACCGTTGATGTGTTTCAGAAAGGTAGAAAGTCCCATGATAGGTGATTCCTTAGGTCCCCTGCCAATACTCTCAGAGTCGGGATTATTAATTTTATGATTATGATATGCTTATCAAGAGGATAAGTAAGAACTAGTGACAACTAGTTAGGGTATGAGCTCATAACCTAGTATTAGGGGTCGGTTCTTTTACATACCATGATGTCACAAGTTTGAGAACGAGAAGATGTGAACCAATTGGCTTATGAAAGTGAGAAGTTGATTATGAGAAAGTACATGCCACTTATATGAGTATTAGTTGATGATGATATGTTCTTTTGGTTTGCTGCATGAAGTATGGTCATGCACTCATGTCTTGGTATGTTGTATACATGCATTAAGATTCATCCTAAAAGACACGGACCTTGGATAAATATCTTTTATGAAAACTTCATAATGAACCTTTACATGCTTGACCTTTTTATAATAAACCCAAGGTTCCTGGACGTAAACGATGACACTAGGATAGAGGATTTCCTCCTGAGATTCTTTACCAAGATTCTCACCCTCTCTTTTGTTTCTCTCTTTTTACGTCTTCAGGCCGAGTGACATCGTTCGTGATTTTTGTTGGCGTACTCGTGTGGAGTTGCACTACGATCCAAGTCATCAGTCTTACCATTTTGAGGGTCGTTGTGCCGTGCGTATTTTTGCATACATGGGATGTCCATTTGCATTCCCGGTCTTTAGCTTGGTTTCACCCTGACCTCTCCCTATGGCGATGATTTGATCGAGAGGACGACCCCATGGGCAAAGGGTCCCGTCCTTCGTCTTCGCGTGCACGATCTCAGAGACGTGCCCTCATCCTCGTTGTGGGAGGGACCTGTTTGAGGATTTTGGGCTTCCCCTCTTCAGAGGATTCCGCCCATCGGTGCCTTGGTTCGGTGGGGTAGCGAGGACACGGTCTCAGCGGAGGCATGCGAGGGTGTACGTCAGCCCAGAGGCGCCCTCGCCGAGGGGCCACATTGTCTCCGATCCGTATGCCACACCCCCTCTTCGTTGGGCCACATCCGAAGAGCTCGGCGGTTTGCGGGCTGTATCTCCTGTCCTAGGATTAGCGTCGTCAGTAGGCTTTAAGGGGAGGGTTGGTTTTAGTTGGTAGTATCTTTTGGGGGCTTCCATGTAACGCCCAATTTTTACTATAATTTTTACTGTCATTAGGAATTACCGAATTACCGTAGGTAAATATTATATAAAATTTGAGACCAAACAATCCTTAATAAAGGAATATAACGTTAGAAGAGAAGTTAGGAGCAATTCGTGCAAGTATTGCAAACCCAAATTTCTGTACGTGTAAAATGACCAAAATGCCCTGAGGTTATTTTACTCAGAAAATGAGGATCGTGGGCCCCACCCATCCTCAAGGGGATGTTTTGATAATAATAAGGGATTGTTTGTGTTATGTGTGTTAATAGAGGAGAAGAATCATAATTTTGAGCTCTAACGCACGAAATGACCAAAACGCCCGCGGTGTTTTAACCCTGATTTGTGTGCCCACTTAGCCGAACCTCACTAAAATGTTTTAAAAGGTGTTTTTAAGCCATGATTAACCATTGGTTAAGCTCGGGTGGTCTCGGGTAATTTTTAAGTAAAATGACCGTTTTCCCCTCTCTTGTGAGTTTTACAAATTTTGAGATTTTTGATTCGTCTAACGAAACCTAAGCAATATTAGGCTCAAATTAAAGCTTATTAAATTCTAATTATTAATCTAGAGTCAAAATTATTTATTTAAATTGATTAGAACCTAAAATTGCTTTAAAACACTCAAATTGCTTACTAATTCACCTAAGCCCTTAACCGTAAATTCTCTAAATTGCATGAATACCTTGCCTACACCTAAATAATACATGGAACACACAAAACCCTCTTCCATTAGGCTGTAATGCACGAAATAATTCAGCCATAATCATTAGAATTATTGCAAGATAATGCACTAAAACAAAATGCCAAAAATTTCCCTAAAACATGGCATAAAACATGCCTTAAACAAGAAATGATTTTTCCCTTTGTTCCCCATGAAAAATCCGAAAATTATGCCTCCTCCTCTTGTCATACATGAGCTTGAATTCCTCTATAAATATGCATCTTGAGGAGCCTTGGAAGCCTTGCTCATAACTTACACAAATTCTAGTTTTAGGAGCACCAAAAGCTTTCTTTCTTCCTCCTCCTTGGCCGAAATTATGCTCCCATTTCTCAAATAGATTTTCTTTCATTTCACTCAAGGAAACCAATTCCTATTCCTTTCCTTCAAATCAAATTAGGTAGGGAGTTGTTTTTAAGTTTATTTCTATGCTTTGCTAAGTGTTGTTCTTGGTTCAAAATGATGATTTCATGGATTTTCTCTAGTTTTTCAATTTGATTTTCTTCTTCCTTTTCTTTGAACAATTCGGCCATATGGCCTAGGTGGGACTAAGATGATGGCTTGATGATGAGGACCTTGAGGGTGGGTTGTGAATCCATCACAAGTTAGGCCTCTAAAGCTTGAAAGTTCCACTTGATGCAAAACTTTAAAGAATAATATTTTTATGATGTTTTTATGATCTTGAGTTTAGAACTTGAAAGATGTATTTCTCACTTTGTCTTGCTAAGATATATATATTGGATTGATTTTATATTTCTATAAAGTCTTGAAGGAGCTCTAGTAAAGAAATCAAATGAACTTGCATCCATGTTTAAGTTTATGCCTTGCATAATCATGTTTACTTTCTATGTCATCACTAAAATTTTAAGAATGAATAAATGGACTTGCATACTCATGTTTAAATTTCCAAGTTTGCATTTCATGTTTATATTTCATGTTGTCACTTAATCTCTAAAGATAATAAAGAAGTTGCATCTCATATTTATTTTATGTTCTCACTTTATTTTATAATGGCTAAAAGAATCAACACATGACATGTTTATTTTATGTCATCACCTAAAGATCCTAGAGCTCAAAGACTTGCCCAAGTATCACAAGCAAAGAAATAAGATTATTGGAGTTAAAGAATTGATTCTTTAAGAAGTCTTGAGATTGGAGCTTAAAAAGATGTAATAATAATTCTCTTCTCCCTTCAGGTCCATGCGGATTACCGCGCTCAGTTTCTAAGATTCTCTTCTCCTCCACTGGTCCTATGCAACTACGCCACTCCAGTTTCTTGCATCATGTTTATATTTCAAGCTCTTGCATCATGTTTAATTTTCAAGTCATCACCTTAAATCTTAAAGATAAAGAAATGGATTTGCATATCATGTTTATAATTCCAAGTTATCACCTTATAATGACAAGATTAAAATGAGGTTGCATAGCATGTTTATGATTCTAAGATATCACATAAATCTCTTAAGATCAAGACTTGCTCCTTTTATCTTAAGTGAGAATTTTAATCATGAAGATTCTTTCAAGTTTAGCAAAAAGAATTAGTTTCTAAAAGAAATTTGAGGCCTTGCAAAGACTTTACAAGAAACTAGTATTATATGTACACTTAAAATGTGATTATGATAGGTTCATGATTCAGCCACTAATATGAGTTTATTACCAATGTATGATGATGATTTAATATGTTTAAAGTTGTGATTATTATGTTTATTGATGAGGGAACAATTATATGCAAGTTAGAAGATAAACTAGCTATATAAACAATTAAAGCAAGATTTCTAGAACTCTAGATAATGAAATTTATGCAATTTGTCCAGAACCTTTAGTGGCCTTAAGAACCAGATTTTATTATGTTTAGATAAGGGAGAATGATTCATAATTGGGTTAGTAATTAATTTTGGCATCGTAGGAAAGACGTAAAGAAAAGGTTAAAACGCAACTTCTAGCAGGTAAAACCTTAAGAATGACTTACTGCCTATGCTGCCCCATATAGTCTAATAATGTTCCTAAGGCTTATAATTAATGGTAATGATGGTAATGAATCCCTTAGATGCATAATTAATTAGTTCAATAATTGAGGTTGCCCGATTCTAGAGTTTCGGTTAAGACGCTTTCGGTAAGAATTGATGATGATGCGTCCTTGATGTTTTAAATGATAAGTCTATGTAGAGATTTGATGCTTATTAAGTATTTGATAATATTAAATGATTTCATGGCTTGCATGTTATAGTTGCTATTGCAAACAATGAGAATACTTACGCATGAAATAAAGGAATATTCTTTGTTATTTAAAAATTACCCTTGTTACTGGAAGAAAGTGTACTCCTAAAAGTGTAATTTGGAAAGGTTCTGGCTAGGAAAGACTTGGTATTTAAGCGTGTTCATTTGTGACCCACCTCTCTTTCCTGGGAGTCTCCAGATGCATGATTACAGTTGGTATATATTATTTCGCATAAGACTATAAATGAGAAAATGTTATGATGATTATGAATGAAGAATTGTATTATGATATAACATACAAAGATTTAATGGTGACTTAAACTTATGAGAAAATGATCCTTTGGATCCATCAGTATTATAGGTGAAAAGGTGATTCTTGTCCCCTAGCCTGTTCTCTCAAATGGTAGAGTTAGGATTTTAACTTATCAAAAGGGATAAGTATATGCTAGTGACGACTAGTAAGGTATGAGCTCATAACTTAGATTACTCCAAAAGGGTGGAGTATAGGGTGGCCCAGGAAAACGATGATGAAAGTAACTTTAAGTCACCTAAGGAACTAAGTAATGCATGATGTAAATATGATGTTCTTCTATGGTTGAAGTGTTCTTGCTTGCTTTATGTTGCATGATTTATTTCCTCTCTGCTTATGTTTTGCT